>JAPDOI010000192.1:770000-1330188 GCA_029168955.1 Aplectana chamaeleonis
TGCGCCGAACGCCATAGAAAGTGTGCGGGACCAATGTAAGAGTGCGCCGGGCGCCAACGAAAGTGTGCGGGACCCATGTTAGAGAGCGCCGGACGCCATAGAAAGTGTACGGGACCCAGGTGAGAGTACGCCTGACGCCATAGAAAGTGTACGGGACCCATGTTAGAGTGTGCCGGACGCCATAAAAAGTATGCGGGACCCATGTAAGAGTGCGCCGTACGCCATAGAAGGTGTGCGGGACCCATGTTAGAGTGCGCCGAACGTCATAGAAAAAGTGCGGGGCCCATGCAAGAGCGCGCCGGACGAAATAGAAAGTGTGCGGGACCCATTTAGGAGCGCGCCGAACGCCATAGAATGTGCGCGGGACCCATGTAAGGTGCACCGGACGCCGTAGGAAGTGTACGGAACCCATTTAGGAGTGCGCCGAACGCCAAAGAAAGTGTGCGGGACCAATGTAAGAGTGCGCCGGGCGCCAACGAAAGTGTGCGGGACCCATGTTAGAGAGCGCCGGACGCCATAGAAAGTGTACGGGACCCAGGTGAGAGTACGCCTGACGCCATAGAAAGTGTACGGGACCCATGTTAGAGTGTGCCGGACGCCATAGAAAGTGTGCGGGACCCATGTAAGAGTGCGCCGGACGCCATAGAAAGTGTGCGGGACCCATGTTAGAGTGTGCCGGACGCCATCGAAAGTGTGCGGGACCCATGTTAGAGTACGCCGGACGCCATAGAATGTGTGCGGGACCCATGTTAGAGTGTGCCGGACGCCATCGAAAGTGTGCGGGACCCATGTTAGAGTACGCCGGACGCCATATAATGTGTGCGTGACCCATGCTAGAGTGCGCCGGACGCCGTAGGAAGTGTACGGAACCCTTTTAGGAGTGGGCCGAACGCCATAGAAAGTGTGCAGGACCCATGTAAGAGTGCGCCGGACGCCATAGAAAGTGTACGGTACCCATTTGAGAGTGCGCCGAACGCCATATAAAGTGTGCGGGACCCATGTAAGAGCGCGCCGGACGCCAGAGAAAGTGTACGGTACATATTTAGGAGTGCGCCGAACGCCATAGAATGTGTGCGGGACCCATGTAAAGTGCACCGGACGCCGTAGGAAGTGTACGGAACCCATTTAGGAGTGCGCCGAACGCCATAGAAAGTGTGCGGGACCAATGTAAGAGTGCGCCGGACGCCACCGAAAGTGTGCGGGACTAATGTAAGAGTGCGCCGGACGCCATCCAAAGTGTGCGGGACCCAGGTGAGAGTACGCCGGACGCCACAGAATGTGTGCGGGACCCATGTTAGAGTGCGCCGAACGCCATAGAAAGTGTGCGGGACCCATGTAAGAGTGCGCCGGACGCCATAGAAAGTGTGCGGGACCCATGTTAGAGTGTGCCGGACGCCATCGAAAGTGTGCGGGACCCATGTTAGAGTACGCCGGACGCCATAGAATGTGTGCGGGACCCATGTTAGAGTGTGCCGGACGCCATCGAAAGTGTGCGGGACCCATGTTAGAGTACGCCGGACTCCATATAATGTGTGCGGGACCCATGCTAGAGTGTGCCGGACGCCATCGAAAGTGCGCGGGACCCATGTTAGAGTACGCCGGACGCCGTAGGAAGTGTACGGGACCCATGTTAGAGTACGCCGGACGCCATAGAATGTGTGCGGGACCCATGTTAGAGTGTGCCGGATGCCATCGAAAGTGTGCGGGACCCATGTTAGAGTACGCCGGACGCCATAGAATGTGTGCGGGACCCATGTTAGAGTGTGCCAGACGCCATCGAAAGTGTGCGGGACCCATGTTAGAGTACGCCGGACGCCATAGAAAGTGTACGGGACCCAGGTGAGAGTACGCCTGACGCCATAGAAGGTGTACGGGACCCATGTTAGAGTGTGCCGGACGCCATAGAAAGTGTGCGGGACCCATGTAAGAGCGCGCCGGACGCCATAGAAAGTGTGCGGGACCCATGTTAGAGTGTGCCGGACGCCATCGAAAGTGTGCGGGACCCATGTTAGAGTACGCCGGACGCCATAGAATGTGTGCGGGACCCATGTTAGAGTGTGCCGGACGCCATCGAAAGTGTGCGGGACCCATGTTAGAGTACGCCGGACGCCATATAGTGTGTGCGGGACCCATGTTAGAGTGTGCCGGACGCCATCGAAAGTGCGCGGGACCCATGTTAGAGTACGCCGGACGCCGTAGGAAATGTACGGAACCCATTTAGGAGTGCGCCGAACGCCATAGAAAGTGTGCGGGACCCATGTTAGAGTGCGCCGGACGCCGTAGGAAGTGTACGGAACCCTTTTAGGAGTGCGCCGAACGCCATAGAAAGTGTGCAGGACCCATGTAAAAGTGCGCCGGACGCCATAAAAAGTGTGCGGGACCCATTTAGGAGTGCGCCGAACGCCATAGAATGTGTGCGGGACCCATGTAAAGTGCACCGGACGCCGTAGGAAGTGTACGGAACCCATTTAGGAGTGCGCCGAACGCCATAGAAAGTGTGCGGGACCAACGTAAGAGTGCGCCGGGCGCCATCGAAAGTGTGCGGGACCCATGTTAGAGTACGCCGGACGCCATAGAAAGTGTACGGAACCCAGGTGAGAGTACGCCTGACGCCATAGAAAGTGTACGGGACCCATGTTAGAGTGTGCCGGACGCCATAGAAAGTGTGCGGGACCCATGTAAGAGTGCGCCGGACGCCATAGAAAGTGTACGGAACCCAATTAGAAGTGCGCCGAACGCCATAGAAAGTGTACGGGACCGATGTTAGAGTGTGCCGGACGCCATAGAAAGTGTACGGTACCAATTTAGGAGTGCGCCGAACGCCATAGAATGTGTGCGGGACCAATGTAAGAGTGCGCCGGACGCCATCGAAAGTGTGCGGGACCCATGTTAGAGTACGCCGGACGCCACAGAACGTGTACGGGACCCAGGTGAGAGTACGCCGGACGCCATAGAAAGTGTACGGGACCCATGTTAGAGTACGCCGGACGCCATAGAATGTGTGCGGGACCCATGTTAGAGTGTGCCGGACGCCATCGAAAGTGTGCGGGACCCATGTTAGAGTACGCCGGACGCCATAGAATGTGTGCGGGACCCATGTTAGAGTGTGCCGGACGTCATCGAAAGTGTGCGGGACCCATGTTAGAGTACGCCGGACGCTATAGAATGTGTGCGGGACCCATGTTAGAGTGCGCCGGACGCCGTAGGAAGTGTACGGAACCCATTTAGGAGTGCGCCGAACGCCATAGAAAGTGTGCGGGACCCATGTTAGAGTGCGCCGGACGCCGTAGGAAGTGTACGAAACCCTTTTAGGAGTGCGCCGAACGCCATAGAAAGTGTGCAGAACCCATGTAAGAGTGCGCAGGACGCCATAGAAAGTGTACGGAACCCTGTTGGGAGTGCGCCGAACGCCATAGAAAGTGTACGGGACCCATGTTAGAGTGTGCCGGACGCCATAGAAAGTGTACGGTACCCATTTAGGAGTGCGCCGAACGCCATAGAAAGTGTGCGGGACCAATGTAAGAGTGCGCCGGACGCCATCGAAAGTGTGCGGGACCCATGTTAGAGTACGCCGGACGCCATAGAAAGTGTACGGAACCCATTTAGGAGTGCGCCGGACGCCATAGAAAGTGTGCAGGACCCATGTAAGAGTGCGCCGGACGCCATAGAAAGTGTACGGAACCCATTTAGCAGTGCGCCGAGCGCCATAGAAAGTGTGCGGGACCAATGTAAGAGTGCGCCGGACGCCACCGAAAGTGTGCGGGACCCATGTTAGAGTACGCCGGACGCCATAGAAAGTGTACGGGACCCAGGTGAGAGTACGCCGGACGCCACTGAAATTGTACGGGACCCATGTTAGAGTGTGCCGTACGCCATAGAAAGTGTGCGGGACCCATGTAAGAGTGCGCCGGACGCCATAGAAAGTGTACGGAACCCAATTAGAAGTGCGCCGAACGCCATAGAAAGTGTACGGGACCGATGTTAGAGTGTGCCGGACGCCATAGAAAGTGTACGGTACCCATTTAGGAGTGCGCCGAACGCCATAGAATGTGTGCGGGACCAATGTAAGAGTGCGCCGGACGCCATCGAAAGTGTGCGGGACCCATGTTAAAGTACGCCGGACGCCATAGAAAGTGTACGGGACCCAGGTGAGAGTACGCCGGACGCCATAGAAAGTGTACGGTACCCATTTAGGAGTGCGCCGAACGCCATAGAATGTGTGCGGGACCAATGTAAGAGTGCGCCGGACGCCATCGAAAGTGTGCGGGACCCATGTTAAAGTACGCCGGACGCCATAGAAAGTGTACGGGACCCATGTAAGAGTGCGCCGGACGCCATAGAAAGTGTACGGAACCCATTTGGGAGTGCGCCGAACGCCATAGAAAGTGTACGGGACCCATGTTAGAGTGTGCCGGACGCCATAGAAAGTGTACGGTACCCATTTAGGAGTGCGCCGAACGTCATAGAAAGTGTGCGGGGCCCATGTAAGAGCGCGCCGGACGCCATAGAAAATGTGCGGGACCCATTTAGGAGTGTGCCGGACGCCATAGAAAGTGTACGGTACCCATTTAGAAGTGCGCCGAACGTCATAGAAAGTGTGCGGGGCCCATGAAATAGCGCGCCGGACGCCATAGAAAGTTTGCGGGACCCATTTAGGAGTGCGCCGAACGCCATAGAATGTGTGCGGGACCCATGTTAGAGTGCGCCGAACGCCATAGAATGTGTGCGGGACCAATGTAAGAGTACGCCGGACGCCACAGAAAGTGTACGGGACCCAGGTGAGAGTACGCCGGACGCCATAGAAAGTGTACGGGACCCATGTTAGAGTACGCCGGACGCCATAGAATGTGTGCGGGACCCATGTTAGAGTGTGCCGGACGCCATCGAAAGTGTGCGGGACCCATGTTAGAGTGCGCCGGACGCCATAGAATGTGTGCGGGACCCATGTTAGAGTGTGCCGGACGTCATCGAAAGTGTGCGGGACCCATGTTAGAGTACGCCGGACGCCATAGAATGTGTGCGGGACCCATGTTAGAGTGCGCCGGACGCCGTAGGAAGTGTACGGAACCCATTTAGGAGTGCGCCGAACGCCATAGAAAGTGTGCGGGACCCATGTTAGAGTGCGCCGGACGCCGTAGGAAGTGTACGAAACCCTTTTAGGAGTGCGCCGAACGCCATAGAAAGTGTGCAGGACCCATGTAAGAGTGCGCAGGACGCCATAGAAAGTGTACGGAACCCTGTTGGGAGTGCGCCGAACGCCATAGAAAGTGTACGGGACCCATGTTAGAGTGTGCCGGACGCCATAGAAAGTGTACGGTACCCATTTAGGAGTGCGCCGAACGCCATAGAATGTGTGCGGGACCAATGTAAGAGTGCGCCGGACGCCATCGAAAGTGTGCGGGACCCATGTTAGAGTACGCCGGACGCCATAGAAAGTGTACGGAACCCATTTAGGAGCGCGCCGAACGCCATAGAAAGTGTGCAGGACCCATGTAAGAGTGCGCCGGACGCCATAGAAAGTGTACGAAACCCATTTAGGAGTGCGCCGAACGCCATAGAAAGTGTGCGGGACCAATGTAAGAGTGCGCCGGACGCCCCCGAAAGTGTGCGGGACCCATGTTAGAGTACGCCGGACGCCATAGAAAGTGTACGGTACCCAGGTGAGAGTACGCCGGACGCCACTGAAATTGTACGGGACCCATGTTAGAGTGTGCCGTACGCCATAGAAAGTGTGCGGGACCCATGTAAGAGTGCGCCGGACGCCATAGAAAGTGTACGGAATCCTTTTAGGAGTGCGCCGAACGCCATAGAAAGTGTGCGGGACCCATGTTAGAGTGCGCCGGACGCCGTAGGAAGTGTACGGAACCCTTTTAGGAGTGCAACGCCATAGAAAGTGTGCAGGACCCATGTAAGAGTGCGCCGGACGCCATAGAAAGTGTACGGAACCCATTTGGGAGTGCGCCGAACGCCATAGAAAGTGTACGGGACCCATGTTAGAAAGTGCCGGACGCCATAGAAAGTGTACGGTACCCATTTAGGAGTGCGCCGAACGTCATAGAAAGTGTGCGGGGCCCATGTAAGAGCGCGCCGGACGCCATAGAAAGTGTGCGGGACCCATTTAGGAGTGCGCCGAACGCCATAGAAAGTGTGCGGGACCAATGTAAGAGTGCGCCGGACGCCATCGAAAGTGTGCGGGACCCAGGTGAGAGTACGCCGGACGCCACTGAAAGTGTACGGGACCCATTTAGGAGTGCGCCGGACGCCATCGAAAGTGTGCAGGACCCATGTTAGAGTACGCCGGACCCCATATAATGTGTGCGGGACCCATGTTAGAGTGTGCCGGACGCCATCGAAAGTGCGCGGGACCCATGTTAGAGTACGCCGGACGCCGTAGGAAATTTACGGAACCCTTTTAGGAGTGCGCCGAACGCCATAGAAAGTGTGCGGGACCCATGTTAGAGTGCGCCGGACGCCGTAGGAAGTGTACGGAACCCTTTTAGGAGTGCGCCGAACGCCATAGAAAGTGTGCAGGACCCATCTAAGAGTGCGCCTGACGCCATAGAAAGTGTACGGTACCCATTTAGGAGTGCGCCGAACGTCATAGAAAGTGTGCGGGGCCCATGTAAGAGCGCGCCGGACGCCATAAAAAGTGTGCGGGACCCATTTAGGAGTGCGCCGAACGCCATAGAATGTGTGCGGGACCAATGTAAGAGTGCGCCGGGCGCCATCGAAAGTGTGCGGGACCCATGTTAGAGTACGCCGGACGCCATAGAAAGTGTACGGAACCCAGGTGAGAGTACGCCTGACGCCATAGAAAGTGTACGGGACCCATGTTAGAGTGTGCCGGACGCCATAGAAAGTGTGCGGGACCCATGTAAGAGTGCGCCGGACGCCATAGAAAGTGTACGGAACCCTGTTGGGAGTGCGCCGAACGCCATAGAAAGTGTACGGGACCCATGTTAGAGTGTGCCGGACGCCATAGAAAGTGTACGGTACCCATTTAGGAGTGCGCCGAACGCCATAGAATGTGTGCGGGACCAATGTAAGAGTGCGCCGGACGCCATCGAAAGTGTGCGGGACCCATGTTAGAGTACGCCGGACGCCATAGAAAGTGTACGGAACCCATTTAGGAGTGCGCCGAACGCCATAGAAAGTGTGCAGGACCCATGTAAGAGTGCGCCGGACGCCATATAAAGTGTACGGAACCCATTTAGGAGTGCGCCGAACGCCATAGAAAGTGTGAGGGACCAATGTAAGAGTGCGCCGGACGCCACCGAAAGTGTGCGGGACAAATGTTAGAGTACGCCGGACGCCATAGAAAGTGTACGGGACCCAGGAGAGTACGCCGGACGCCACTGAAATTGTACGGGACCCATGTAAGAGTGTGCCGTACGCCATAGAAAGTGTGCGGGACCCATGTAAGAGTGCGCCGGACGCCTAAGAAAGTGTACGGAACCCAATTAGAAGTGCGCCGAACGCCATAGAAAGTGTACGGGACCGATGTTGGAGTGTGCCGGACGCCATAGAAAGTGTACGGTACCCATTTAGGAGTGCGCCGAACGCCATAGAAAATGTGCGGGACCCAGGTGAGAGTACGCCGGACGCCATAGAAAGTGTACGGGACCCATGTTAGAGTGTGTCGGACGCCATAGAAAGTGTGCGGAACCCATTTAGGAGTGCGCCGAACGCCATAGAAAGTGTGCGGGACCCATGTTAGAGTGCGCCGGACGCCGTAGGAAGTGTACGGAACCCTTTTAGGAGTGCAACGCCATAGAAAGTGTGCAGGACCCATGTAAGAGTGCGCCGGACGCCATAGAAAGTGTACGGAACCCATTTGGGAGTGCGCCGAACGCCATAGAAAGTGTACGGGACCCATGTTAGAGTGTGCCGGACGCCATAGAAAGTGTACGGGACCCAGGTGAGAGTACGCCGGACGCCACTGAAAGTGTACGGGACCCATGTTAGAGTGTGCCGGACGCCATAGAAAGTGTGCGGGACCCATGTTAGAGTACGCCGGACGCCATAGAAAGTGTACGGAACCCATTTAGGAGTGCGCCGAACGCCATAGAAAGTGTGCAGGACCCATGTAAGAGTGCGCCGGACGCCATATAAAGTGTACGGAACCCATTTAGGAGTGCGCCGAACGCCATAGAAAGTGTGAGGGACCAATGTAAGAGTGCGCCGGACGCCACCGAAAGTGTGCGGGGCCCATGTAAGAGCGCGCCGGACGCCATAAAAAGTGTGCGGGACCCATTTAGGAGTGCGCCGAACGCCATAGAATGTGTGCGGGACCAATGTAAGAGTGCGCCGGGCGCCATCGAAAGTGTGCGGGACCCATGTTAGAGTACGCCGGACGCCATAGAAAGTGTACGGAACCCAGGTGAGAGTACGCCTGACGCCATAGAAAGTGTACGGGACCCATGTTAGAGTGTGCCGGACGCCATAGAAAGTGTGCGGGACCCATGTAAGAGTGCGCCGGACGCCATAGAAAGTGTACGGAACCCTGTTGGGAGTGCGCCGAACGCCATAGAAAGTGTACGGGACCCATGTTAGAGTGTGCCGGACGCCATAGAAAGTGTACGGTACCCATTTAGGAGTGCGCCGAACGCCATAGAATGTGTGCGGGACCAACGTAAGAGTGCGCCGGACGCCATCGAAAGTGTGCGGGACCCATGTTAGAGTACGCCGAACGCCATAGAAAGTGTGCGGGACCCATTTAGGAGTGCGCCGAACGCCACAGAAAGTATGCGGGACCCATGTAAGAGCGCGCCGGACGCCATATAAAGTGTACGGAACCCATTTAGGAGTGCGCCGAACGCCATAGAAAGTGTGAGGGACCAATGTAAGAGTGCGCCGGACGCCACCGAAAGTGTGCGGGACAAATGTTAGAGGACGCCGGACGCCATAGAAAGTGTACGGGACCCAGGTGAGAGTACGCCGGACGCCACTGAAATTGTACGGGACCCATGTTAGAGTGTGCCGTACGCCATAGAAAGTGTGCGGGACCCATGTAAGAGTGCGCCGGACGCCATAGAAAGTGTACGGAACCCAATTAGAAGTGCGCCGAACGCCATAGAAAGTGTACGGGACCGATGTTGGAGTGTGCCGGACGCCATAGAAAGTGTACGGTACCCATTTAGGAGTGCGCCGAACGCCATAGAAAGTGTACGGGACCCAGGTGAGAGTACGCCGGACGCCATAGAATGTGTGCGGGACCCATGTTAGAGTGCGCCGGACGCCGTAGGAAGTGTACGGAACCCTTTTAGGAGTGCGCCGAACGCCATAGAAAGTGTGCGGGACCCATGCTAGAGTGCGCCGGACGCCGTAGGAAGTGTACGGAACCCTTTTAGGAGTGCGCCGAACGCCATAGAAAGTGTGCAGGTTCCATGTAAGAGTGCGCCGGACGCCATAGAAAGTGTACGGAACCCATTTGGGAGTGCGCCGAACGCCATAGAAAGTGTACGGGACCCATGTTAGAGTGTGCCGAACGCCATAGAATGTGTGCGGGACCCATGTAGAGTGCACCGGACGCCGTAGGAAGTGTACGGAACCCATTTAGGAGTGCGCCGAACGCCACAGAAAGTGTACGGGACCCATTTTAGAGTGTGCCGGACGCCATAGAAAGTGTACGGTACCCATTTAGGAGTGCGCCGAACGCCATAGAAAGTGTACGGGACCCAGGTGAGAAAACGCCGGACGCCACAGAGAGTGCACGGAACGCGCGGGACCAATGTAAGAGTGCGCCGGACGCTACCGAAGGTGTGCGGGACCCATGTTAGAGTACGCCGGACGCCATAGAAAGTGTACGGGACCCAGGTGAGAGTACGCCGGACGCCGTAGGAAGTGTGCGGAACCGCTTTTGGGAGTGCAACGCCATAGAAAGTGTGCGGGACCCATGTTAAAGTGCGCCGGACGCCATCGAAAGTGTAGGGAACTCATTTGGGAGTGCGCCGAACGCCATAGAAAGTGTGCGGGACCCATTTTAGAGTGTGCCGGACGCCATAGAAAGTGTACGGGACCCAGGTGAGAGTACGCCGGGCGCCACTGAAAGTGTACGGGACCCATGTTAGTGTGCCGGACGCCATAGAAAGTGTACGGGACCCAGGTGAGAGTACGCCGGACGCCATAGAAAGTGTACGGAACCCATTTAGGAGTGCGCCGAACGCCATAGAAAGTGTGCAGGACCCATGTAAGAGTGCGCCGGACGCCATATTAAGTGTACGGAACCCATGTTAGAGTGTGCCGGACGCCATAGAAAGTGTGCGGGACCACTGTAAGAGCGTGCCGGACGCCATAGAAAGTGTGCGGGGCCCATGTAAGAGCGCGCCGGACGCCATAAAAGTGTACGGACCCCATTTAGGAGTGCGCCGAACGCCATAGAAAGTGTGAGGGACCAATGTAAGAGTGCGCCGGGCGCCATCGAAAGTGTGAGGGACCCATGTTAGAGTACGCCGGACGCCATAGAAAGTGTACGGGACGCCATATAAAGTGTACGGGACCCATGTTAGAGTGTGCCAGACGCCATAGAAAGTGTGCGGGACCCATGTAAGAGTGCGCCGGACGCCATAGAAAGTGTACGGAACCCTGTTGGGAGTGCGCCGAAGGCCATAGAAAGTGTACGGGACCCATGTTAGAGTGTGCCGGACGCCATAGAAAGTGTACGGTACCCATTTAGGAGTGCGCCGAACGCCATAGAATGTGTGCGGGACCAATGTAAGAGTGCGCCGGACGCCATCGAAAGTGTGCGGGACCCATGTTAGAGTACGCCGGACGCCATAGAAAGTGTACGGAACCCATTTAGGAGTGCGCCGAACGCCATAGAAAGTGTGCAGGACCCATGTAAGAGTGCGCCGGACGCCATATAAAGTGTACGGAACCCATTTAGGAGTGCGCCGAACGCCATAGAAAGTGTGAGGGACCAATGTAAGAGTGCGCCGGACGCCACCGAAAGTGTGCGGGACAAATGTTAGAGTACGCCGGACGCCATAGAAAGTGTACGGGACCCAGGAGAGTACGCCGGACGCCACTGAAATTGTACGGGACCCATGTAAGAGTGTGCCGTACGCCATAGAAAGTGTGCGGGACCCATGTAAGAGTGCGCCGGACGCCATAGAAAGTGTACGGAACCCAATTAGAAGTGCGCCGAACGCCATAGAAAGTGTACGGGACCGATGTTGGAGTGTGCCGGACGCCATAGAAAGTGTACGGTACCCATTTAGGAGTGCGCCGAACGCCATAGAAAGTGTACGGGACCCAGGTGAGAGTACGCCGGACGCCATAGAAAGTGTACGGGACCCATGTTAGAGTGCGCCGGACGCCATAGAAAGTGTACGGAACCCTTTTAGGAGTGCGCCGAACGCCATAGAAAGTGTGCGGGACCCATGTTAGAGTGCGCCGGACGCCGTAGGAAGTGTACGGAACCCTTTTAGGAGTGCAACGCCATAGAAAGTGTGCAGGACCCATGTAAGAGTGCGCCGGACGCCATAGAAAGTGTACGGAACCCATTTGGGAGTGCGCCGAACGCCATAGAAAGTGTACGGGACCCATGTTAGAGTGTGCCGGACGCCATAGAAAGTGTACGGGACCCAGGTGAGAGTACGCCGGACGCCACTGAAAGTGTACGGGACCCATGTTAGAGTGCGCCGGACGCCGTAGGAAAAGTACGGAACCCTTTTAGGAGTGCGCCGAACGCCATAGAAAGTGTGCGGGACCCATGTTAGAGTGCGCCGGACGCCGTAGGAAGTGTACGGAACCCTTTTAGGAGTGCAACGCCATAGAAAGTGTGCAGGACCCATGTTAGAGTACGCCGGCGCCATAGAAAGTGTACGGGACCCAGATGAGAGTACGCCGGACGCCACCAAAATATAATGCACATTGATCCCCTGCCGACCGCTTCTTATTGATAAGTAAATGAGACACTCTTGGTGAACTCCACTATACATGCCTTGTATCTTACTTGTAGGAAGCCGCGTTGCAACTATTATCTTGCAGTCTTAGCAGCGGAGCGGTTGTTTCTTCATTTCTACCACCATGTTTTCGAAAAAAAACAACTTGACTTTCAGAGCTCGACGATATTATAGAAGGGAAACCCTTGAAAAAAGTTGTGAAATTTCTGAAAGTTGGGCTCCGCAGAAAAGGTCAAGAATTTGGCATTGCTCTCAAATGTCGTGAAATGGTTCCACTACATTTGGCTATCAAACAGATTTCCTAAATGTAGTGAAGTTGTTGAATCAATTTGGCTGTTGCTAGTATATGAAGATAACATAATCATTAAATGTAGTGAAATTATCTAACTGTTTTGCTTCGCCACGAGAGGTTCATGATTTGGCATAAAAAATAAATCTGTGAAACTCGTTAAAAGAAGTGAAATACTTGGTGCACTTGATTTGTCATGGGATTTAACACAGAAGAAACGCTAAAAGATCGATGAAATGATGTACCATTGATTTGGATGTGCGCTTTCTTACTTAAAATCGAAAAATTGAGTGTGGTTTTGAAAGGGCTAATCTCGCGCTCTCTGAGAACAATTATTGCTCACAGTTAAAGTTTTCAAGTCCGAGCTCTTTGAAATATTATTTTTTGGCTCCTATCCTATATTTCATTTTTAACGAATCTATGTATGTCAGGGCTCTGTAAAACACGCGTGATTTGGCCTCTCAAAACCACACTCAATTTTCTGATTTTTCGTAAGAAAGCGCACATCCAAATCAATGGTACATCATTTCTGCAGACTTTTAGAGTTTCTTCTGTGTTAGATTTGAATTCTACGACAAATCAAATGCACCAAGTATTTCACTTCTTTTACGAGTTTCTCACAAATATTATTATACCAAATCATGAACCCCTGGTAGCAAAGCAAAACAGTTAGATAATTTCATTTAATTATAGCGAAGGTTTCCTTCAGAGATATGAAGAAGAAAACAGGGCACTATCCTAGACGGGGAAGGGGGCCACCCACGATTCAAGACAAACTAAATGAACCACCGACTGGTAAGGCTATCAAACGAAGTAAACTCTGGTAGAGCCGTAGTGACCTGTTGATTTCGATTATCACCAGCAGCGGAGCGGTGATCCTCGGTGAAATATAATCAGTGATAAGGAGGTTCCGACGAAAAATGCCACCGCTCCGCGCCGTGATAACCAAAAACATGAGTTTACTTGGAATGGAACAGAGTCTACTTCTGTAGAGTTTTTATAAAAAACAAGGATTGATAGCACTATCGTGCATCTTTTATCAGAGTTTTTCTTCATTTATATAAATAAGTTTGGGGTGCCCCCCCCCGTCTAGGATAGACCCGAAAACTGGCCGTTCATGGCCTTTCTGCCCAATGCACCTGCTCGGTACTGTAGGACACACGTTACTTTTCCCGGCGCCCTGCGCTCTCCCAGTTGGGTCCCGTCCACAGTTCCCGGCGCTCTGTGGACTCCCAGTTTGGTCCCGCCCACTTCTACCGGCGCGTTGTGCACTCCCACTTGGGTCCCGTCCACAGTTCCCGGCGCTCTGTGGACTCCCAGTTGGGTCTCACCCGATTTTACCGGCGCGTTGTGCACTCCCACTTGGGTCCCGTCCACAGTTCCCGGCGCTCTGAGGACTCCCAGTTGGGTCCCGCACACTTCTACTGGCGCGTTGTGCACTCCCACTTGGGTCCCGTCCACAGTTCCCGGCGCTCTGAGGACTCCCATTTGGGTCCCGCACACTTCTACCAGCGCGTTGTGCACTCCCACTTGGGTCCCGTCCACAGCTCCCGGCGCTATGTGGACTCCCAATTGGGTCCCGCCCACTTTTACCGGCGCGTTGTGCACTCCCACTTGGGTCCCGTCCACAGTTCCCGGCGCTCTGAGGACTCCCAGTTGGGTCCCGCACACTTCTACCGGCGCGTTGTGCACTCCCACTTGGGTCCCGTCCACAGTTCCCGGCGCTCTGAGGACTCCCAGTTGGGTCCCGCACACTTCTACCAGCGCGTTGTGCACTCCCACTTGGGTCCCATCCACAGTTCCCGGCGCTCTGTGGACTCCCAGTTGGGTCCCGCCCACTTTTACCGGCGCGTTGTGCACTCCCACTTGGGTCCCGTCCACAGTTCCCGGCGCTCTGTGGACTCCCAGTTGGGTCTCGCCCACTTCTACCGGCGCGTTGTGCACTCCCACTTGGGTCCCATCCACAGTTCCCGGCGCTCTGTGGACTCCCAGTTGGGTCCCGCACACTTCTACCGGCGCGTTGTGCACTCCCACTTGGGTCCCGTCCACAGTTCCCGGCGCTCTGAGGACTCCCAGTTGGGTCCCGCACACTTCTACCAGCGCGTTGTGCACTCCCACTTGGGTCCCGTCCACAGTTCCCGGCGCTCTGTGGACTCCCAATTGGGTCCCGCCCACTTTTACCGGCGCGTTGTGCACTCCTACTTGGGTCCCGTCCACAGTTCCCGGCGCTCTGAGGACTCCCAGTTGGGTCCCGCACACTTCTACCGGCGCGTTGTGCACTCTTACTTGGGTCCCGTCCACAGTTCCCGGCGCTCTGAGGACTCCCAGTTGGGTCCCGCACACTTCTACCAGCGCGTTGTGCACTCCCACTTGGGTCCCATCCACAGTTCCCGGCGCTCTGTGGACTCCCAGTTGGGTCCCGCCCACTTTTACCGGCGCGTTGTGCACTCCCACTTGGGTCCCGTCCACAGTTCCCGGCGCTCTGTGGACTCCCAGTTGGGTCTCGCCCGATTTTACCGGCGCGTTGTGCACTCCCACTTGGGTCCCGTCCACAGTTCCCGGCGCTCTGAGGACTCCCAGTTGGGTCCCGCACACTTCTACCGGCGCGTTGTGCACTCCCACTTGGGTCCCGTCCACAGTTCCCGGCGCTCTGAGGACTCCCAGTTGGGTCCTGCACACTTCTACCAGCGCGTTGTGCACTCCCACTTGGGTCCCGTCCACAGTTCCCGGCGCTTTGTGGACTCCCAATTGGGTCCCGTCCACTTTTACCGGCGCGTTGTGCACTCCTACTTGGGTCCCGTCCACATTTCCAGACCTCTCTGCACTCCCAGTTGGATTCCGGCCACTTCTTTCGGCGCCCTACGCACTCCTAGTTGGGAACCGCCCACTTTATACAGCGCTTGGCGCACTTCAATTCGTGTTCCGTGCACATCCCTGATGAATCTGAGGCACGGCGTCTCTCGAGCTTCATTGAGTCTTATCACGGTATCACTCCACTTCTCTCGAAAGACTGACCAAACTTATTATCACTGAATTCCTTCAGACACACACACACACAAACACACACACACACACACACACACACACACACACACACACACACACACACACACACACACACACACACACACACACACACACACACAAACACACACACATTTTAAAATTCGCAATTTTTTTGATATCTCGAGACCCACTGCGGGAATTTTTCTGAAAATTGAGCAGTGTTGAGAACCCTTACTGCTCTATCTTTTGTGTAAGTCCCTTGTTTCAAGGTTTCTCCCGAACCAAGAATCTGGAATGAGGGGTGTGCGCAGAAGCAATCCTTTTCCAAATCAGGTGCGCGCTTCGCGCGCACCACAATTTCGGGACATTTTAGAGCACTGCCAAATCCTTGACCTTTTCTGCGGAGCCCAACTTTCAGAAAATAGTCTGTTGCTTTACCAATTGATGGTGATCACGTCATAATGTGCTTATCACGTGCACGGCCGGTATAAAAGGTGCCTCATTTTGCCCGACTCCTCATTCGGCATTCTCATGCCGGCCCTAGGGGGTGACTTCGAGTCACTCGTCGGAGGCCAGCATATTTTTGACCGCTGGGGGATGGTGGGCATCCCCACTAGGGATATGCGGCTATTGCCGTTTGCCGTTTGCCGTTTGTCGTTTGCCGGCCACTTTTGGGACTTTTTTGCCGTTTGTCGCTTGCCGAAATTTTTGTTATTTTTCCGGCAAAACTCGGCAAATCATTGGAAGGAAACGCCTCCTGTGCTCGCGGCCGTGTAGGCACTAGGGGTAATCCGATTATCTGTTGTTCGCTTAACCGTTATCCGAGGTTTTGACTTATCTGGGGTGGCAGAAAATGGGATCGAAAACTCGAGTTCACTCGCGGTAAGTTGGTGGTAAACTGCAGCTGAACGCGAGCTTCATATTTGACGATTTTCAGGAAAGCTACCAGACATCTCTGAAACTACGCACCCACATGTCACGTTATGAGCCACTAGATACGCTTAGTGTGAAAAAAATTTCCCCAAAAATTGGTTCATTCTGTCTTTTTTGGAAAAAATTATTGATTCAGAAAAAAATTTCTAAATATTTTTCGAACATTTCTCGACTCGCGGTAAGTTCGCGCAAAACTGCAACTTAAAGGCAGCGTTCACGATGATCATCCTCGTTGAATTTCCACAGTGAAATGATAGGCGAGAAGGATCCTAGGCTCCCAGTGTCGAAAGAACGGTAGAAAACGAGCCAGGAGCGGCAAAATAACGGCTGCCAACAAGCGTTCTGGTGCTCCAGACACGCCCCGTGCCCCAGATCCGCCTCTCGAAAGGAATAAATGAAGACTCAGATTACAGGAATGATCAAGTGAATTAAGTGCTGAGAAGTGAGCTGATCGCTTCATTGCTTTGATAGGTATCATCCTTCTAGCGGTCAATTCCTCCACGCTCGAAAATCAACGTAAACAAGAGAGGGCCTATTTTTGCTCAAAGACGCGTCTTTTGTGTCCTTTTTAAGCATGGCTTGCTATATAAGGCGCCAGACCTTCCGTAAGCCGTGGAGATATCGGAAGTAAAATTTGTCGTGAACACTGCCTTTAAGACATTCCACGTGTGTGTCATATCACTTTAATAGATGAAGTATTTCATATTTTCGATGCCAGGATTAAGGGACATGCAAATTAAATTATTTAGCAAATGGAAAAAATTTCACGTCATCCGCATGAAACCTTTGCCTGAGGCTTCTTCCAGTGTACGCGACGACAATGGCTTCGGTTCCCGCACCTTGGCTGCTTCTCCGAGTTCCATGCCGCTGCAAAAAAAAAAGAATTATCACTTAAACTTCCAAAGAACATTAAAAGCCCCTACCACACTACCGCCATAGATTTTGCCAAAAATACACCAGGCAAAAATGAAGTGAAAAGAACGGGAAAGAGCATCTTACCTCCATAGGCGCCATCTTCCACATTGTGCACTATATGAATGGAGAATTTCCTTCATCTGAAAAAACATATGATCTAGTTCCGCAATCGCGTTCAGTCCGCGAGTCTCATTATCACTATCGTAGCATACTCCTACTGAGGTTCTGCACACGTCCGATGATGTCCTGCACGTCCCTACTGAGGCCTGCACAGATCCCATGATGTCCTGCACACCTCTACTGCGGTCCTGCACACGTTCCATGATGTCCTGCACATTACTACTGAGGTCCTACACACATTCTACAACGTCCTGCACACATTCCATGACATCCTTCACACCCCTACTGCGGTTTCTCTGACGTCCCATGATTTCCTGCACACTCCTGCTGAACTCCTGCACACATTCTACGGCGTCCTGCATACTTCTGTTGCGGTCCCGCATAGTTAAAGGCAGTGTTCACGATAAAAAATGTGTTTTAGTTTAAACTAGGAATGGGTAGTGGAGGGGCACACTGTAACGTTGACGTTGACAGAACGCATAAAAACGAGCCAGGAAAAGCTCCAAAAGAGCCCGAAGTTGCCACTTCGACCCCAAAAGCGCAACACACGCCCACCAACGTGAACAAATGGATGTTCGAGATCGTGAGATGAGCGATGATTCACAATCATTAGCCCCGTTCTTCCCTTCATTCTCAACTTCTCTCTTTACTCAGGTCAGCTCGCACACATCGGCTGCAAAAGACGGAAGTTACGAGCCTCGGATAACTCGTCCATCATGCTTCCCGGCCTAAATTTTTGAGGGACGATAACTCCATTCCCAGAAGGTCTTGTACAATTTCAGAGACATCATTGGAATCAGCATGTGCGCGTTTCCAAGATAGGCGGGGAAACAGAAAAACGATTCTTATCGTGAACACTGCTTTTACCTGACACTTCAGCACACCCTACGACGCCTTCTTATCGATGATGCGGATGGTACGAACACGCGCCTCGCTCAAAAACATCCGCCCGCACCACCGTACTCTTCCGATCCGGACGTTTAGAGTACATCACCCTAGAGAGCAAGGTTTTTATATGAGGAAAAGACAATAGGAAAACAATCTGGGAAAACAATAGCTGATAACGAAAAAACCCGTCATTTTTATGAACTAACCAGCCGTCCAGCGGGCTCCGCCCACCTGACTGCTGGATGGGGGCTTCGCCCCCAGACCCCCGAATTTCCGCCTCCGGTGGAAATTCTCAGGTTGTCTTTGCATATATAGAATCGGCTCAGAAATTATTTTGCCCCAAAATATTTTGTTGTAGACATAAAGGTTGCCTGCTGCACATGTGGACACATGGAAAGGCGGACAGCGGCAAATTATAGCGAGAAAAGCAATAAATCTGCTGCAGTTGTGCACGCACACAAAATCAATCCGAGGTGCGGCAAATCCTGTAGATTAGCGTTCTCGAGCTCGTTTTAAAGACATTCTTCTTTCTACGGCGTCCAGAGCACTCCCCCTGAGGTTGCGCACACTTTCTATGGGCGCACTCCTACACGGGTCCCGTACACTTTCTATGGCGTCAGGCGCACTCTAGCATGGGTCCCGTACACTTTCTATGGCGTTCGGTGCACTCTTACATGCGCTCCGCACACTTTCTATGGCGTTTGGCGCACTCTAACATGTGTCCCGCACGCTTTCTATGGCGTCAGGCGCACTTTAACATGGGTCCCGCACACGTTCTATGGCGTTCGGTGCACTCTAGGATGGGTCCCGCACTTTTTCTATGGCGTCCGGCGCACACTTACGTGGGTCCCGCACACTTTCTATGGCGTACGGCGCACTCTAGGATGGGTCCCGCACTTTTTCTATGGCGTTCGCTGCACTCTAAAATGGGTCCCGCACACTTTCTATGGCGTGCGGCGCACTCCTGAATGGGTTCCGTACACTTTCTATGACGTCCGGCGCACTCCTGAATGGGTTCCGTACACTCTCTATGGCGTCCGGCGCACTCGAGCATGTGTCCCGCACACTTTCTATGGCGTTCGGTGCACTCTAAAATGGGTCCCGCACACTTTCTATGGCATTCGGCGCACTCCTAAATGGGTTCCGTACACTTTCTATGGCGTCAGGCGCACCCTAACATGGGTCCCGCACACTTTTTATGGCGTGCGGCGCACTCTAGCATGGGTCCCGCACACTTTCTATGACATTCGGTGCACTCTTACATGGGTCCCGCATACTTTCTATGGCGTCAGGCGCACCCTGACATGGGTCCCGCACACTTTCTATGGCGTGCGGCACACTTTATCGTGGGTCCCGCACACTTTCTATGGCGTTCGGTGCACTCTTACATGGGTCCCGCACACTTTCCATGGCGTTCGGCGCACTCTAATATGTGTCCCGCACACTTTCTATGGCGTCAGGCGCACTTTAACATGGGTCCCGCACACTTTCCATGGCGTCCGGCGCACTCTAAAATTGGTCCCGCACACTTTCTATGGCGTGCGGCGCACTCTAGCCTGGGTCCCGCACACTTTCTATGGCGTTCGGTGCACTCTTACATGGGTCCCGCATACTTTCTATGGCGTCCGGCGCACTCTAACATGGGTCCCGCACACTTTCTATGGCGTCAGGCGCACTTTAACATGGGTCCCGCACACTTTCTATGGCGTCCGGCGCACTCTAACATGGGTTCCGCACACGTTCTATGGCGTTCGGCGCCCTCTTACATGGGTCCCGCACACTTTCTATAGCGCACGGCGCACTCTTACATGGGTCCCGCACACTTTCTATGGCGTTCGGCGCACTCCTAAATGGGTTCCGTACACTTTGTATGGCGTCAGGCGCACTCTAACATGTGTCCCGCACACTTTCTATGGCGTCCGGCGCACTCTAACATGGGTCCCGCACACTTTCTATGGCGTCCGGCGCACTCTAACATGAGTTCCGCACACGTTCTATGGCGTTCGGCACACTCTAACATGGGTCCCGCACACTTTCTATAGCGTCAGGCGCACTTTAACATGGGTCCCGCACACTTTCTATGGCGTTCGGCGCACTCCTAAATGGGTCCCGCATACTTTCTATGGCGTCAGGCGCACCCTGACATGGGTCCCGCACACTTTCTATGGCCTCCGGCGCACTCTAACATGGGTCCCGCACACTTTCTATGGCGTGCGGCGCACTCTAACCTGGGTCCCGCACACTTTCTATGGCGTTCGGTGCACTCTTACATGGGTCCCGCATACTTTCTATGGCGTCCGGCGCACTCTAACATGGGTCCCGCACACTTTCTATGGCGTCAGGCGCACTTTAACATGGGTCCCGCACACTTTCTATGGCGTCCGGCGCACTCTAACATGGGTTCCGCACACGTTCTATGGCGTTCGGCGCCCTCTTACATGGGTCCCGCACACTTTCTATAGCGCACGGCGCACTCTTACATGGGTCCCGCACACTTTCTATGGCGTTCGGCGCACTCCTAAATGGGTTCCGTACACTTTGTATGGCGTCAGGCGCACTCTAACATGTGTCCCGCACACTTTCTAAGGCGTCCGGTGTACTTTAGCATGGGTCCCGCACACTTTCTATGGCGTCCGGCGCACTCTAACATGGGTTCCGCACACGTTCTATGGCGTTCGGCGCCCTCTTACATGGGTTCCGTACACATTCTATGGCGTCCGGCGCACTCTAACATGGGTCCCGCACACTTTCTATGGCGTCAGGCGCACTTTAACATGGGTCCCGCACACTTTCTATGGCGATCGGCGCACTTTAACATGGGTCCCGCACACTTTCTATGGCGTTCGGCGCACTCCTAAATGGGTCCCGCACACTTTATATGGCGTCAGGCGCACCCTAACATGGGTCCCGCACACTTTTTATGGCGTGCGGCGCACTCTAGCATGGGTACCGCACACTTTCTATGACATTCGGTGCACTCTTACATGGGTCCCGCATACTTTCTATGGCGTCAGGCGCACCCTGACATGGGTCCCGCACACTTTCTATGGCGTCAGGCGCACTTTAACATGGGTCCCGCACACTTTCTATGGCGTCCGGCGCACTCTAACATGGGTTCCGCACACGTTCTATGGCGTTCGGCGCCCTCTTACATGGGTCCCGCACACTTTCTATAGCGCACGGCGCACTCTTACATGTGTCCCGCACACTTTCTGTGGCGTCCGGCGCACTTTAACATGGGTCCCGCACACTTTCTATGGCGTTCGGCGCACTCCTAAATGGGTCCCGCACACTTTATATGGCGTCAGGCGCACCCTAACATGGGTCCCGCACACTTTTTATGGCGTGCGGCGCACTCTAGCATGGGTCCCGCACACTTTCTATGACATTCGGTGCACTCTTACATGGGTCCCGCATACTTTCTATGGCGTCAGGCGCACCCTGACATGGGTCCCGCACACTTTCTATGGCCTCCGGCGCACTCTAACATGGGTCCCGCACACTTTCTATGGCGTCAGGCGCACTTTAACATGGGTCCCGCACACTTTTTATGGCGTGCGGCGCACTCTAAAATTGGTCCCGCACACTTTCTATGGCGTGCGGCGCACTCTAGCCTGGGTCCCGCACACTTTCTATGGCGTTCGGTGCACTCTTACATGGGTCCCGCATACTTTCTATGGCGTCCGGCGCACTCTAACATGGGTCCCGCACACTTTCTATGGCGTCAGGCGCACTTTAACATGGGTCCCGCACACTTTCTATGGCGTCCGGCGCACTCTAACATGGGTTCCGCACACGTTCTATGGCGTTCGGCGCCCTCTTACATGGGTCCCGCACACTTTCTATAGCGCACGGCGCACTCTTACATGGGTCCCGCACACTTTCTATGGCGTTCGGCGCACTCCTAAATGGGTTCCGTACACTTTGTATGGCGTCAGGCGCACTCTAACATGTGTCCCGCACACTTTCTAAGGCGTCCGGTGTACTTTAACATGGGTCCCGCACACTTTCTATGGCGTCCGGCGCACTCTAACATGGGTTCCGCACACGTTCTAAGGCGTTCGGCGCCCTCTTACATGGGTTCCGTATACATTCTATGGCGTCCGGCGCACTCTAACATGGGTCCCGCACACTTTCTATGCCGTCAGACGCACTTTAACATGGGTCCCGCACACTTTCTATGGCGTCCGGCGCACTCTAACATAGGTCCCGCACACTTTCTATGGCGTTCGGCGCGCTAAATGGGTTCCGCACACTTTCTATGGCGTTTGGCGCACTCTAACATGTGTCCCGCACACTTTCTATGGCGTGAGGCGCACTCTAGCATGGGTCCCGCACACTTTCTATGGCGTTCGGTGCACTCTTACATGGGTCCCGCACACTTTCTATGGCGTCCGGCGCACTCTAACATGGGTCCCGCACACTTTCTATGGCGTCAGGCGCACTTTAACATGGGTCCCGCACACTTTCTATGGCGTCCGGCGCACTCTAACATGGGTTCCGCACACGTTCTATGGCGTTCGGCGCCCTCTTACATGGGTCCCGCACACTTTCTATAGCGCACGGCGCACTCTTACATGGGTCCCGCACACTTTCTATGGCGTGCGGCGCACCCTATCGTGGGTCCCGCACACTTTCTATGGCGTTCGGTGCACTCTTACATGGGTCCCGCACACTTTATATGGCGTCAGGCGCACCCTAACATGGGTCCCGCACACTTTCTATGGCGTCAGGCGCACTTTAACATGGGTCCCGCACACTTTCTATGGCGTCCGGCGCACTCTAACATGGGTTCCGCACACGTTCTATGGCGTTCGGCGCCCTCTTACATGGGTCCCGCACACTTTCTATAGCGCACGGCGCACTCTTGCATGGGTCCCGCACACTTTCTATGGCGTTCGGCGCACTCCTAAATGGGTTCCGTACACTTTGTATGGCGTCAGGCGCACTCTAACATGTGTCCCGCACACTTTCTAAGGCGTCCGGTGTACTTTAGCATGGGTCCCGCACACTTTCTATGGCGTCCGGCGCACTCTAACATGAGTTCCGCACACGTTCTATGGCGTTCGGCGCCCTCTTACATGGGTTCCGTACACATTCTATGGCGTCCGGCGCACTCTAACATGGGTCCCGCACACTTTCTATGGCGTCAGGCGCACTTTAACATGGGTCCCGCACACTTTCTATGGGGTCCCGCACACTTTAACATGGGTCCCGCACACTTTCTATGGCGTTCGGCGCACTCCTAAATGGGTCCCGCACACTTTATATGGCGTCAGGCGCACCCTAACATGGGTCCCGCACACTTTTTATGGCGTGCGGCGCACTCTAGCATGGGTCCCGCACACTTTCTATGACATTCGGTGCACTCTTACATGGGTCCCGCATACTTTCTATGGCGTCAGGCGCACCCTGACATGGGTCCCGCACACTTTCTATGGCCTCCGGCGCACTCTAACATGGGTCCCGCACACTTTCTATGGCGTGCGGCGCACTCTATCGTGGGTCCCGCACACTTTCTATGGCGTTCGGTGCACTCTTACATGGGTCCCGCACACTTTCCATGGCGTTCGGCGCACTCTAATATGTGTCCCGCACACTTTCTATGGCGTCAGGCGCACTTTAACATGGGTCCCGCACACTTTCTATGGCGTTCGGCGCACTCTTACATGGGTGCCGTACACTTTCTATGGCGTCCGGCGCACTCTAACATGGGTCCCGCACACTTTCTATGGCGTCAGGCGCACTTTAACATGGGTCCCGCACACTTTCTATGGCGTCCGGCGCACTCTAACATGGGTTCCGCACACTTTCCATGGCGTTCGGCGCACTCTAATATGTGTCCCGCATACTTTCTATGGCGTCAGGCGCACTTTAACATGGGTCCCGCACACTTTCTATGGCGTTCGGCGCACTCCTAAATGGGTTCCGTACACTTTGTATGGCGTCAGGCGCACTCTAACATGTGTCCCGCACACTTTCTATGGCGTCAGGCGCACTCTTACATGGGTCCCGCATACTTTCTATGGCGTCCGGCGCACTCTAACATGGGTTCCGCACACGTTCTATGGCGTTCGGTGCACTCTTACATGCGTTCCGCACACTTTCTATGGCGTCAGGCGCACTTGAACATGGGTCACGCACACTTTCTGTGGCGTCAGGCGCACTTTAACATGGGTCCCGCACACTTTCTATGGCGTCCGGCGCACTCTAACATAGGTCCCGCACGCTTTCTATGGCGCACGGCGCACACAACATGGGTCCTACATACTTTATATTGCGTCCGGCGCACTCTAACATGGGTCCCGCACACTTTCTATAGCGTCCGGCGCGTTCTAACATGGGTCCCGCACACTTTCTATGGCGTTCGGCGCACTCCTAAATGGGTTCCCCACACTTTCTATGGCGTCAGGCGCACTCTAACATGGGTCCCGCACACTTTCTATGGCGTTCGGCGCACTCTAACATGGGTTCCGCACACTTTCTATGGCGTCAGGCGCACTCTAACATGGGTCCCGCACACTTTCTATGGCGTTCGGCGCACTCTAACATGGGCCCCGCACACTTCCCATGGCGTCCGGCGCACTCTAACATGGGTCCCGCTCACTTTCTATGGCGTCAGGCGCACTTCAACATGGGTCCCGCACACGTTCTATGGCGTTCGGCGCCCTCTTACATGGGTCCCGCACACTGTCTATAGCGTCAGGCGCCCTCTTACATGGGTCCCGCACACTTTCTATAGCGTACGGCGCACTTTTACATGGGTCCCGCACACTTTCTACGGCGTTCGGCGCACTCCTAAATGGGTTCCGTACACCTTCTATGGCGTCAGGCGCACTTTAACATGGGTCCCGCACACTTTCTATGGCGTTCGGTGCACTCTAACATGGGTCCCGCACACTTTCTATGGCGTCAGGCGCACCCTGACATGGGTCCCGCACACTTTCTATGGCCTCCGGCGCACTCTAACATGGGTCCCGCACACTTTCTATGGCGTGCGGCGCACTCTATCGTGGGTCCCGCACACTTTCTATGGCGTTCGGTGCACTCTTACATGGGTCCCGCACACTTTCCATGGCGTTCGGCGCACTCTAATATGTGTCCCGCACACTTTCTATGGCGTCAGGCGCACTTTAACATGGGTCCCGCACACTTTCTATGGCGTCCGGCGCACTCTAACATGGGTTCCGCACACGTTCTATGGCGTTCGGCGCCCTCTTACATGGGTCCCGCACACTTTCTATAGCGTACGGCGCACTCCTAAATGGGTTCCATACACATTCTATGGCGGGCGGCGCACTCTAACATAGGTTCCGCACACGTTCTATGGCGTCAGGCGCACTCTAACATGGGTCCCGCACACTTTCTATGGCGTGCGGCGCACTCTAACATGTGTCCCGCACACTTTCTATGGCGTCAGGCGCACTCTAACATGGGTCCCGCACACTTTCTATGGCGTCCGGCGCACTCTAACATGGGTTTCGCACACGTTCTATGGCGTTCGGCGCACTCTAACATGGGTCCCGCACACTTTCTATGGCGTCAGGCGCACTCTAACATGGGTCCCGCACACTTTCTATGGCGTCCGGCGCACTCTAACATGGGTCCCGCACACTTTCTATGGCGTTCGGCGCACTCTAACATGGGTCCCGCACACTTTCTATGGCGTCCGGCGCGCTCTAACATGGTTCCCGCGCGCTTTCTATGGCGCCAGGCGCACTCTAACATGGGTCCCGCACACTTTCTATGGCGTTCGGCGCACTCTTATACGGGTCCCGCACAGTTTCTATGGTGTCAGGCGCACTCTAACATGGGTCTCGCACACTTTCTATGGCGTCAGGCGCACTCTAACATGAGTCCCGCATACATTCTATGGCGTCCGGTGCACTCTAACATGGTTCCCGCACACTTTCTATGGCGTTCGTCGCACTCTTACATGGGTCCCGCACACTTTCTATGGCGTCCGGCGCACTCTAACATGGGTCCCGCACACTTTCTATGGCGTCAGGCGCACTCTAACATGGGTCCCGCACACTTTCTATGGCGTTCGGCGCACTCTAACATGGGTCCCGCACACTTTCTATGGCGTCAGGCGCACTCTAACATGGGTCCCACACACTTTCTATGGCGTCCGGCACACTCTAACATAGGTCCCGCAGACTTGCTATGGCGTTAGGCGCACTCTAACATGGGTCCCGCACACTTTCTATGGCATTCGGCGCACTCTAGCATGGGTCCCGCGCACTTTCTATGGCGTCCGGCGCACTCTAACATGGGTCCCGCACACTTTCTATGGCGTCAGGCGCACTCTAACATGGGTCCCGCACACTTTCTATGGCGTCCGGCGCACTCTAACATGGGTCCCGCACACTTTCTATGGCGTTTGGCGCACTCTAACATGTGTCCCGCGCACTTTCTATGGCGTCAGGCGCACTCTAACATGGGTCCCGCACACTTTCTATGGCGTTTGGCGCACTCTAACATGTGTCCCGCACACTTTCTATGGCGTCAGGCGCACTTTAACATGGGTCCCGCACACTTTCTATGGCGTCCGGCGCACTCTTACATGCGTTCCGCACACTTTCTATGGCGTTTGGCGCACTCTAACATGGGTCTTGCACACTTTCTATGGCGTCAGGCGCACTTTAACATGGGTCCCGCACACTTTCTATGGCGTCCGGCGCACTCTAACATGGGTTCCGCACACGTTCTATGGCGTTCGGCGCACTCTAGCATGGTCCCCGCACACTTTCTATGGCGTCCGGCGCACTCTAACATGGGCCTCGCACACTTTCCATGGCGTCCGGCGCACTCTAAAATTGGTCCCGCACACTTTCTATGGCGTGCGGCGCACTCTAACCTGGGTCCCGCACACTTTCTATGGCGTCCGGCGAA
Organism: Aplectana chamaeleonis; assembly: GCA_029168955.1. NCBI lineage: Eukaryota > Metazoa > Nematoda > Chromadorea > Rhabditida > Cosmocercidae > Aplectana > Aplectana chamaeleonis. Next base: position 796,953 of record JAPDOI010000192.1, read on the forward strand.
CTCTAATATGGGTCCCGCACACTTTCTATGGCGTCAGGCGCACTCTAACATGGGTCCCGCACACTTTCTATGGCGTCCGGCGCACTCTTACATGGGTTCCGTACACATCCTATGGCGTCCGGCGCACTCTAACATGGGTCCCGCACACTTTCTATGGCGTCAGGCGCACTTTAACATGGGTCCCGCACACTTTCTATGGCGTTCGGCGCCCTCTTACATGGGTCCCGCACACTGTCTATAGCGTCAGGCGCACTTGAACATGGGTCACGCACACTTTCTGTGGCGTCAGGCGCACTTTAACATGGGTCCCGCACACTTTCTATGGCGTCCGGCGCACTCTAACATAGGTCCCGCACACTTTCTATGGCGTTCGGCGCGCTAAATGGGTTCCGCACACTTTCTATGGCGTTTGGCGCACTCTAACATGTGTCCCGCACACTTTCTATGGCGTCAGGCGCACTTTAACATGGGTCCCGCACACTTTCTATGGTGTTCGGTGCACTCTTACATGGGTCCCGCATACTTTCTATGGCGTCCGGCGCACTCTAACATGGGTCCCGCACACTTTCTATGGCGTCAGGCGCACTTTAACATGGGTCCCGCACACTTTCTATGGCGTCCGGCGCACTCTAACATAGGTTCCGCACACGTTCTATGGCGTTCGGCGCCCTCTTACATGGGTCCCGCACACTGTCTATAGCGTCAGGCGCACTTGAACATGGGTCACGCACACTTTCTGTGGCGTCAGGCGCACTTTAACATGGGTCCCGCACACTTTCTATGGCGTCCGGCGCACTCTAACATGGGTCCCGCACACTTTCTATGGCGTGCGGCGCACTCTAGCATGGGTCCCGCACACTTTCTATGGCGTCAGGCGCACCCTAACATGGGCCCGCACACTTTCAATGACGTTCGGTGCACTCTAACAAGGTTCCCGCACACTTTCTATGGCGTCAGGCGCACTCTAACATGGGTCCCGCACACTTTCTATGGCGTCCGGCGCACTTTAACATGAGTCCCTCACACTTTCTATGGCGTTTGGCGCACTCTAACATGTGTCCCGCGCACTTTCTATGGCGTCAGGCGCACTCTAACATGGGTCCCGCACACTTTCTATGGCGTGCGGCGCACTCTAGCATGGGTCCCGCACACTTTCTATGGCGTTCGGTGCACTCTTACATGCGTTCCGCACACTTTCTATGGCGTCAGGCGCACTTTAACATGGTCCCCGCACACTGTCTATAGCGTCAGGCGCACTTGAACATGGGTCACGCACACTTTCCATGGCGTCCGGTGTACTTTAACATGGGTTCCGCACACGTTCTATGGCGTTCGGTGCACTCTTACATGCGTTCCGCACACTTTCTATGGCGTTTGGCGCACTCTAACATGTGTCCCGCGCACTTTCTATGGCGTCAGGCGCACTCTAACATGGGTCCCGCACACTTTCTATGGCGTTTGGCGCACTCTAACATGTGTCCCGCACACTTTCTATGGCGTCAGGGGCACTTTAACATGGGGCCCGCACACTTTCCATGGGGGTCGGCGGACTCTAACATGGGTCCCGCACACTTTCTATGGCGTTCGGTGCACTCTAACATGGGTTCCGCACACGTTCTATGGCGTTCGGTGCACTCTAACATGGGCCCCGCACACCTTCCATGGCGTCCGGCGCACTTTAACATGGGTTCCGTACACATTCTATGGCGTCCAGCGCACTCTAACCTGGGTCCCGCACACTTTCTATGGCGTTCGGTGCACTCTTACATGGGTCCCGCATACTTTCTATGGCGTCCGGCGCACTCTAACATGGGTCTTGCACACTTTCTATGGCGTCAGGCGCACTTTAACATGGGTCCCGCACACTTTCTATGGCGTCCGGCGCACTCTAACATGGGTTCCGCACACTTTCTATGACATTCGGTGCACTCTTACATGGGTCCCGCACACTTTCTATAGCGTCAGGCGCACTTTAACATGGGTCCCGCACACTTTCTATGACGTTCGGCGCGCTCCTAAATGGGTCCCGCATACTTTCTATGGCGTCAGGCGCACCCTGACATGGGTCCCGCACACTTTCTATGGCCTCCGGCGCACTCTAACATGGGTCGCGCACACTTTCTATGGCGTGCGGCGCACTCTATCGTGGGTCCCGCACACTTTCTATGGCGTTCGGTGCACTCTTACATGGGTCCCGCACACTTTCCATGGCGTTCGGCGCACTCTAATATGTGTCCCGCACACTTTCTATGGCGTCAGGCGCACTTTAACATGGGTCCCGCACACTTTCTATGGCGTCCGGCGCACTCTAACATGGGTTCCGCACACGTTCTATGGCGTTCGGCGCCCTCTCACATGGGTCCCGCACACTTTCTATGACATTCGGTGCACTCTTACATGGGTCCCGCATACTTTCTATGGCGTTCGGCGCACTCTAACATGGGTCCCGCACACTTTCTATGGCGTCAGGCGCACTCTAACATGGGTCCCGCACACTTTCTATGGCGTCCGGCGCACTCTAACATGGGTCCCGCACACTTTCTATGGCGTCCGGCGCACTCTAACATGGGTCCCGCACACTTTCTATGGCGTTCGGCGCACTCTAACATGGGTCCCGCACACTTTCTATGGCGTCCGGCGCACTCTAACAAGGTTCCCGCACACTTTCTATGGCGTCAGGCGCACTCTAACATGGGTCCCGCACACTTTCTATGGCGTCCGGCGCACTCTAACATGGGTCCCGCACACTTTCTATGGCGTTCGGCGCACTCTAATATGGTTCCCCCACACCTGCTATGGCGTCAGGCGCACTCTAACATGGGTCCCGCACACTTTCTATGGCGTCCGGCGCACTCTAACATGGGTCCCGCACACTTTCTATGGCGTCAGGCGCACTCTAACATGTGACCCGCACACTTTCTATGGCGTCAGGCGCACTCTAACGTGGGTCCCGCACACTTTCTATGGCGTTCGGTGCACTCTTACATGGGTCCCGCATACTTTCTATGGCGTCCGGCGCACTCTAACATGGGTCTTGCACACTTTCTATGGCGTCAGGCGCTTTTTAACATGGGTTCCGTACACTTTCTATGGCGTCAGGCGCACTCTAACATGTGTCCCGCACACTTTCTATGGCGTGCGGTGCACTCTAACCTGGGTCCCGCACACTTTCTATGGCGTTCGGTGCACTCTTACATGGGTCCCGCATACTTTCTATGGCGTCCGGCGCGCTCTAACATAGGTCCCGCACACTTTCTATGGCGTCAGGCGCACTCTTCCATGGGTCCCGCACACTTTCTATGGCGTCCGGCGCACTCTAACATGGGTCCCGCACACTTTCTGTGGCGTTCGGCGCACTCTTACATGGGTCCCGCACACTTTCTATGGCGTCCGGCGCACTCTAACATGGGTCCCGCACACTTTCTATGGCGTCAGGCGCACTCTAACATGGGTCCCGCACACTTTCTATGGCGTCCGGCGCACTTTAACATGGGTCCCGCACACTTTCTATGGCGTCCGGCGCACTCTAACATGGGTCCCGCTCACTTTCTATGGCGTCAGGCGCACTTTAACATGGGTCCCGCACACTTTCTATGGCGTTCGGTGCACTCTAACATGGGTTCCGCACACGTTCTATGGCGTTCGGTGCACTCTAACATGGGCCCCGCACACCTTCCATGGCGTCCGGCGCACTCTAAAATGGGTCCTGCACACTTTCTATGGCGTGCGGCGCACTCTAACATGGGTCCCGCACACTTTCTATGGCGTTCGGCGCACTCTTACATGGGTCCCGCACACTTTCTATGGCGTCCGGCGCACTTTAACATGTGCCCCGCACACTTTCTATGACGTTCGGTGCACTCTTACATGGGTCCCGCATACTTTATTTGGCGTCAGGCGCACTCTAACATGTGTTCCGCACACGTTCTATAGCGTTCGGCGCCCTCTTACATGGGTCCCGCACACTGTCTATAGCGTCAGGCGCCCTCTTACATGGGTCCCGCACACTTTCTATGGCGTTCGGCGCACTCTAAATGGGTTCCGCACACTTTCTATGGCGTCAGGCGCACTCTAACATGGGTCCCGCACACTTTCTATGGCCTCAGGTGCACTTTAACGTGGGTCCCGCACACTTTTCATGGCGTCCGGCGCACTCTAACATGGGTTCCGCGCACGTTCTATGGCGTTCGGCGCACTCTTACATGGGTTCCGCACACTTTCTATGGCGTCCGGCGCACTCTAACATGGGTCCCGCACACTTTCTATGGCGTCAGGCGCACTTCAACATGGGTCCCGCACACTTTCTATGGCGTCCGGCGCGCTCTAACAGAGGTCCCGCACACCTTCTATGGCGTTTGGCGCACTCTAACATGTGTCCCGCACACTTTCTATGGCGTCAGGCGCACTCTAACATGGGTCCCGCACACTTTCTATGGCGTGCGGCGCACTCTAGCATGGGTCCCGCACACTTTCTATGGCGTTCGGGGCACTCTTACATGGGACCCGCACACTTTCTATGGCGTCAGGCGCACTTTAACATGGGTCCCGCACACTTTCGATGGCGTCCGGCGCACTCTAACATGGGTCCCGCACACTTTCTATGGCGTCCGGCGCACTCTAACATGGGTTCCGCACACGTTCTATGGCATTCGGCGCACTCTTACATGGGTCCCGCATACTTTCTATGGCGTCCGGCGCACTCTAACATGGGTCCCGCACACTTTCTATGACATTCGGTGCACTCTAAAATTGGTCCCGCACACTTTCTATGGCGTGCGGCGCACTCTAGCCTGGGTCCCGCACACTTTCTATGGCGTCCGGCGCACTTTAACATGGGTCCCGCACACTTTCTATGGGGTCCCGCACACTTTAACATGGGTCCCGCACACTTTCTATGACATTCGGTGCACTCTTACATGGGTCCCGCATACTTTCTATGGCGTCAGGCGCACCCTGACATGGGTCCCGCACACTTTCTATGGCGTTTGGCGCACTCTAACATGTGTCCCGCACGCTTTCTATGGCGTGCGGCGCACTCTATCGTGGGTCCCGCACACTTTCTATGGCGTTCGGTGCACTCTTACATGGGTCCCGCACACTTTCTATGGCGTCCGGCGCACTCTAACATGGGTCCCGCACACTTTCTATGGCGTCAGGCGCACTTTAACATGGGTCCCGCACACTTTCTATGGCGTCCGGCGCACTCTTACATGGGTCCCGCACACTTTCTATGGCGTCCGGCGCACTCTAACATGGGTCCCGCACACTTTCTATGGCGTCCGGCGCACTCTTACATGGGTCCCGCATACTTTTTATGGCGTTCGGCGCACTCTAACATGGGTCCCGCACACTTTCTATGGCGTCAGGCGCACTCTAACATGGGTCCCGCACACTTTCTATGGCCTCCGGCGCACACTAGCATGGTTCCGCCACACTTTCTATGGCGTCCGGCGCACTCTAACTTGGGTCCCGCACACTTTTTATGGCGTTCGGCGCACTCTTACATGGGTCCCGCACATTTTCTATGGCGTCCGGCGCACTCTAAAATGGGTCCCGCACACTTTCTATGGCGTCAGGCGCACTCTAACATGGGTCCCGCACACTTTCTATGGCGTCCGGCGCACTCTAACATGGGTCCCGCACACTTTCTTTGGCGTTCGGCGCACTCTAATATGGGTCCCTCACGGTTTCTATGGCGTCCGGCGCACTCTAACATGGGTCCCGCACACTTTCTATGGCGTCCGGCGCACTCTAATATGGTTCCCGCACACTTTATATGGCGTTCGGCGCACTCTAACATGGGTCCCGCATACTTTCTATGGCGTCCGGCGCACTCTAACATGGGTCCCGCACACTTTCTATGGCGTCAGGCGCACTTTAACATGGGTCCCGCACACTTTCTATGGCGGTCGGTGCACTCTTACATGGGTCCCGCATACTTTCTATGGCGTTCGGCGCCCTCTTACATGGGTCCCGCACACTTTCTATAGCGCACGGTGCACTCTTACATGTGTCCCGCACACTTTCTATGGCGTCCGGCGCACCCTGACATGGGTCCCGCACACTTTCTATGGCCTCCGGCGCACTCTAACATGGGTCCCGCACACTTTCTATGGCGTGCGGCGCACTCTAAAATGTGTCCCGCACGCTTTCTATGGCGTCAGGCGCACTTTAACATGGGTCCCGCACACTTTCTATGACGTTCGGTGCACTCTTACATGGGTCCCGCACACTTTCTATGGCGTCAGGCGCACTTTAACATGGGTCCCGCACACTTTCTATGGCGTCCGGCGCACTCTAACATAGGTTCCGCACACGTTCTATGGCGTTCGGCGCCCTCTTACATGGGTCCCGCACACTTTCTATGGCGTTCGGCGTACTTTAACATGGGTTCCGTACACTTTCTATGGCGTCCGGCGCACTCTAACATAGGTCCCGCACACGTTCTATGGCGTTCGGTGCACTCGTACATGGGTCCCGCATACTTTCTATGGCGTCCGGTGCACTCTAACATGGGTCTTGCACACTTTCTATGGCGTCAGGCGCTTTTTAACATGGGTTCCGTACACTTTCTATGGCGTCAGGCGCACTCTAACATGTGTCCCGCACACTTTCTATGGCGTTTGGCGCACTCTAACATGTGCCCCGCACACTTTCTATGGCGTCAGGCGCACTCTAACATGTGTCCCGCACACTTTCTATGGCGTCCGGCGCACTCTAACATGGGTCTTGCACACTTTCTGTGGCGTCCGGCACACTCTCACATGGGTCCCGCACACTTTCTATGGCGTCCGGCGCACTTTAACATGGGTCCCGCACATTATCTATGGCGTCTGGCGCACTCTAACATGGGTCCTGCACACTTTCTATGGCGTTCGGCGCACTCTTACATGGGTCCCGCACACTTTCCATGGCGTCCGGCGCACACTAGCATGGGTCCCGCACACTTTCTATGGCGTCCGGCGCACTCTAACATGGGTCACGCACACTTTTTATGGCGTCCGGCGCACTCTAACATGGGTACCGCACACTTTCTATGGCGTTCGGCGCACTCTAACATGGGTCCCGCACATTTTCTATGGCGTGCGGCGCTCTCTAACATGGGTCCCGCACACTTTCTATGGCGTCAGGCGCACTCTAACATGGGTCCCGCACACTTTCTATGGCGTTCGGCGCACTCTAACATGGGTCCCGCACACTTTCTATGGCGTCCGGCGCACTCTAACATGGGTACCGCACACTTTCTATGGCGTTCGGCGCACTCTAACATGGGTCCCGCACATTTTCTATGGCGTCCGGCGCACTCTAGAATGGGTCCCGCACATTTTCTATGGCGTTCGGCGCACTCTTACATGGGCCCCGCTCACTTTCTATGGCTTTCGGCGCACTCTAACATGGGTCCCGCACACTTTTTATGGCGTCCGGCGCACTCTAACATGGGTACCGCACACTTTCTATGGCGTTCGGCGCACTCAAACATGGGTCCCGCACACTTTCTATGGCGTCAGGCGCACTTTAACATGGGTCCCGCACACTTTCCATGGCGTCCCGCGCACTCTAACATGGGTCCCGCACACTTTCTATGGCGTTCGGCGCACTCTAACATGGATCCCGCACACTTTCTATGGCGTCAGGCGCACTCTAGCCTGGGTCCCGAACACTTTCTATGGCGTTCGGCGCACTCTCACTTGGGTCCCGCACACTTTCTATGACATCCGGCACTCTCCCACTTGGGTCCCGCACACTGTCTATGGCGTCCGGCGCACTCTAACATGGGTCCCGCACACTTTCTATGGCGTTCGGCGCACTCTAATATGGTTCCCGCACACCTGCTATGGCGTTCGGCGCACTCTTACATGGGTCCCGCACACTTTCTATGGCGTTCGGCGCACTCTAACATGGGTCCCGCACACTTTCTATGGCGTCAGGCGCACTCTAACATGTGTCCCGCACACTTTCTATGGCGTCCGGCGCACTCTAACCTGGGTCCCGCACACTTTCTATGGCGTTTGGCGCACTCTAACATGTGCCCCGCACACTTTCTATGACGTTCGGTGCACTCTTAAATGGGTCCCGCATACTTTATTTGGCCTCCGGCGCACTCTAACATGGGCCCCGCACACGTTCTATGGCGTTCGGCGCCCTCTTACATGGGTCCCGCACACTTTCTATAGCGCACGGCGCACTCTTACATGGGTTCCGCACACGTTCTATGGCGTCCGGCGCACTCTAAAATTGGTCCCGCACACTTTCTATGGCGTGCGGCGCACTCTAACCTGGGTCCCGCACACTTTCTATGGCGTTCGGCGCACTCTAACATGTGTCCCGCATACTTTCTATGGCGTCCGGCGCACTCTAACATGGGTCTTGCTCACTTTCTATGGCGTCAGGCGCACTTTAACATGGGTCCCGCACACTTTCTATGGGGTCCCGCACACTGTTACATGAGTCCCGCACACTTTCTATGGCATTCGGTGCACTCTTACATGGGTCCCCCACACTTTCTATGGCGGTCGGCGCACTCTTACATCGGTCCCGCATACTTTCTATGGCGTCAGGCGCACTCTAACATGGGTCCCGCACACTTTCTATGGCGTTCGGCGCACTCTAACATGGGTCCCGCACACTTTCTATGGCGTCAGGCGCACTCTAACATGGGTCCCGCACACTTTCTATGGCGTCCGGCGCACTCTAACATGGGTCCCGCACACTTTCTATGGCGTCAGGCGCACCCTGACATGGGTCCGGCACACTTTCTATGGCCTCCGGCGCACTCTAACATGGGTCCCGCATACTTTCTATGGCGTCCGGCGCACTCTAACATGGGTCCCGCACACTTTCTATGGCGTCAGGCGCACTTTAACATGGGTCCCGCACACTTTCTATGGCGTCCGGCGCACTCTAACATGGGTTCCGCACACGTTCTATGGCGTTCGGTGCACTCTTACATGGGTCCCGCATACTTTCTATGGCGTCCGGCGCACTCTAACATGGGTCCCGCACACTTTCTATGGCGTTCGCTGCACTCTAAAATGGGTCCCGCACACTTTCTATGGCGTGCGGCGCACTCTTACATGGGTCCCGCACACGTTCTATGGCATTCGGCGCACTCTAACATGGGTCACGCACACTTTCTACGGCGTGCGGCGCACTCTTACATGGGTCCCGCACACTTTCTACGGCGTGCGGCGCACTCTTACATGGGTCCCGCTCACTTTCCATGGCGTTCGGCGCACTCTAACATGTGTCCCGCACACTTTCTAAGGCGTCCGGTGTACTTTAGCATGGGTCCCGCACACTTTCTATGGCGTCCGGCGCACTCTAACATGGGTCCCGCACACTTTCTATGGCGTTCGGCGCACTTTAACATGGGTCACGCACACTTTCTACGGCGTTCGGCGCACTCTTACATGGGTCCCGCACACTTTCTACGGCGTGCGGCGCACTCTTACATGGGTCCCGCACACTTTCTGTGGCGTTCGGCGCACTCTTACATGGGTCCCGCACATTTTCTATGGCGTGCGGCGCACTGTAGCATGGGTCCCGCACACTTTCTATGGCGTTCGGCGCACTCAATGGGTTCCGTACACTTTCTATGGCGTCAGGCGCACTCTAACATGTGTCCCGCATACTTTCCATGGCGTCCGGTGTACTTTAACATGGGTCCCGCACACTTTCTATGGCGTCGGCGCACTCTAACATGGGTTCCGCACATTTTCTATGGCGTGCGGCGCACTGTAGCATGGGTCCCGCACACTTTCTATGGCGTTTGGCGCACTCTAACATGTGTCCCGCGCACTTTCTATGGCGTCAGGCGCACTCTAACATGGGTCCCGCACACTTTCTATGGCGTGCGGCGCCTTCTTACATGGGTCCCGCGTACTTTCTATGGCGTCCGGCGCCCTCTTACATGGGTCCCGTACACTTTCTATGGCGTTCGGTGCACTCTTACATGCGTTCCGCACACTTTCTATGGCGTTTGGCGCACTCTAACATGTGTCCCGCACACTTTCTATGGCGTCAGGCGCACTTTAACATGGGTCCCGCACACTTTCTATGGCGTCAGGCGCACCCTGACATGGGTCCCGCACACTTTCTATAGCGCACGGCGCACTCTTACATGTGTCTCGCACACTTTCTGTGGCGTCCGGCGCACTCTAACATGGGTTCCGCACACGTTCTATGGCGTTCGGCGCCCTCTTACATGGGTCCTGCACACTTTCTATGGCGTCAGGCGCACAGTGACATGGGTCCCGCACACTTCCTGTGGCGTACGGCGTACTCTAGCATGGGTCCCGCACACTTTCTATGACGTTCGGCGCACTCTAGGATGGGTCCCGCACTTTTTCTATGGCGTCCGGCGCACACTTACGTGGGTCCCGCACACTTTCTATGGCCTCCGGCGCACTTTAACATGGGTCCCGTACACTTTCTATGGCGTGCGACGCACTCTATCGTGGGTCCCGCACACTTTCTATGGCGTTCGGTGCACTCTTACATAGGTCCCGCACACTTTCTTTGGCGTCAGGCGCACTCTAACATGGGTCCCGCACACTTTCTATGGCGTCCGGCGCACTCTAACATGGGTCCCGCACACTTTCTATGGCGTTCGGCGCACTCTAACATGGGTCCCGCACACTTTCTATGGCGTCAGGCGCACTCTAACATGGGTCCCGCACACTTTCTATGGCGTTCGGCGCACTCTAACATGGGTCCCGCACACTTTCTATGGCGTCCGGCGCACTCTAACATGGGTCCCGCACACTTTCTATGGCGTCCGGGGCACTCTAACATGGGTCCCGGACACTTTCTATAGGGTTCGGCGGACTCCCACATGCGTCCCGCCCACTTTCTATGGCGTTCGGCGCACTCTAACATGGGTCCCGCACACTTTCTATGGCGTCCGGCGCACTCTAACATGGGTCCCGCACACTTTCTATGGCGTCCGGCGCACTCTAACATGGGTCCCGCACACTTTCTATGGCGTTCGGCGCACTCTAACATGGGTCCCGCACACTTTCTATGGCGTTCGGCGCACTCTAACATGGGTCCCGCACACTTTCTATGGCGCCAAGCGCACTCTAACATGGGTCCCGCATACTTTCTATGGCGTCCGGCGCACTCTAACATGGGTCCCGCACACTTTATATGGCGTTCAGCGCACTTTAACATGGGTCCCGCACACTTTCTATGGCGTACGGCGCGCTCTAACATGGGCCCCGCACACTTTGTATGGCGTCCGGCGCACTCTAGCATGGGTCCTGCACACTTTCTATGGCTTCCGGCGCACTCTAGCATGGGTCCCGCACACTTTCTATGGCGTCCGGCGCACTCTAACATGGGTCCCGCACCCTTTCTATGGCGTTCGGTGCACCCTTACAGGGGTCCCGCATCCTTTCTATAGCGTCCGGCGCACTCTAACCTGGGTCCCGCACACTTTCTATGGCGTCCGGCGCACTCTAACATGGGTCTTGCACACTTTCTATGGCGTCCGGCGCACTCTAAAATGGGTCCCGCACACTTTCTATGGCGTGCGGCGCACTCTAGCATGCGTTCCGCACACTTTCTATGGCGTTTGGCGCACTCTAACATGTGCCCCGCACACTTTCTTTGGCGTCAGGCGCACTTTGACATGGGTCCCGCACACTTTCTATGACGTTCGGTGCACTCTTACATGGGTCCCCCCCACTTTCTATGGCGTCAGGCGCCCTTTAACATGGGTCCCGCATACTTTCTCTGGCGTCCGGCGCACTCTAACATGGGTCCCGCACACTTTCTATGGCGTGCGGCGCACTCTAACATGGGTCCCGCACACTTTCTATGGCGTTCGGTGCACTCTTACATGGGTCCCGCATACTTTCTATGGCGTCCGGCGCACTCTAACATGGGTCTTGCACACTTTCTATGGCGTCAGGCGCACTTTAACATGGGTCCCGCACACTTTCTATGGCGTCCGGCGCACTCTAACATGGGTTCCGCACACGTTCTATGGCGTTCGGCGCCCTCTTACATGGGTCCCGCACACTTTCTATGGCGTTCGGCGCGCTAAATGGGTTCCGTACACTTTCTATGGCGTCAGGCGCACTCTAACATGTGTCCCGCACACTTTCCATGGCGTCAGGCGCACTTTAACATGGGTCCCGCACACTTTCTATGGCGGGCGGCGCACTCTAACATGGGTCCCGCACACTTTCTATGGCGTCCGGCGCACTCTAACATGGGTCCCGCACACTTTCTATGGCGTTTGGCGCACTCTATCGTGGGTCCCGCACATTTTCTATGGCGTCCGGCGCACTCTAACATGGGTCCCGCACACTTTCTATGGCGTCAGGCGCACTCTAACATGGGTCCCGCACACTTTCTATGGCGTCCGGCGCACTCTAACATGGGTCCCGCACACTTTCTATGGTGTTCGGCGCACTCTTACATGGGTCCCGCATACTTTCTATGGCGTCCGGCGCACACTAACATGGGTCCCGAACACTTTCTATGGCGTCCGGCGCACTCTAACATGGGTCCCGCACCCTTTCCATGGCGTTCGGCGCACTCTAACATGGGTCCCGCACACTTTCTATGGCGTCCGGCGCACTCTAACATGGGGCCCGCACCCTTTCCATGGGGGTCGGCGCACCCCAACATGGGTCCCGAACACTTTCTATGGCGTCCGGCGCACTCTAACATGGGCCCCGCACCCTTTCCATGGCGTTCGGCGCACTCTAACATGGGTCCCGCACACTTTCTATGGCGTCCGGCGCACTCTAACATGGGTCCCGCACCCTTTCCATGGCGTTCGGCGCGCTCTTGCATGGGTCCGGCACAGTTTCTATGGCGTCAGGCGCACTCTAACATGGGTCCCGCACACTTTCTATGGCGTCCGGCGCACTCTAACAAGGTTCCCGTTACACGTTCTATGGCGCCCGGCGCACTCTAACATGGGTCCCGCACACTTTCTATGGCGTTCGGCGCACTCTTCCATGGGTCCCGCATACTTTATTTGGCCTCCGGCGCACTCTAACATGGGCCCCGCACACTTTCCATGGCGTCAGGCGCACTTTAACATGGGTCCCGCACACTTTCTATGGCGTTTGGCGCACTCTAACATGTGTCCCGCACGCTTTCTATGGCGTTCGGCGCGCTCCTAAATGGGTTCCGTACACTTTCTATGGCGTCAGGCGCACTCTAACATGGGTCCCGCACACTTTCTATGGCGTGCGGCGCACTCTAGCATGGGTCCCGCACACTTTCTATGGCGTCGGGCGCACTTTAACATGGGTCCCGCACACTTTCTATGGCGTCCGGCGCACTCTAACATGGGTCCCGCACACTTTATATGGCGTCAGGCGCTCCCTAACATGGGTCCCGCACACTTTTTATGGCGTGCGGCGCACTCTAGCTTGGGTACCGCACACTTTCTATGGCGTGCGGCGCACTCTTGCCTGGGTCCCGCGCACTTTCTCTGGCGTCCGGCGCACTCTAAAATGGGTCCCGCACACTTTCTATGGCGTGCGGCGCACTCTAGCATGGGTCCCGCACACTTTCTATGACATTCGGTGCACTCTTACATGGGTCCCGCATACTTTCTATGGCATCAGGCGCACTCTAGGATGGGTCCCGCATATTTTCTATGGCGTTCGCTGCACTCTAAAATTGGTCCCGCACACTTTCTATGGCGTGCGGCGCACTCTAGCCTGGGTCCCGCACACTTTCTATGGCGTTCGGTGCACTCTTACATGGGTCCCGCATACTTTCTATGGCGTCCGGCGCACTCTAACATGGGTTCCGCACACGTTCTATGGCGTTCGGCGCCCTCTTACATGGGTCCCGCACACTTTCTATGGCGTCAGGCGCACTCTAACATGTGTCCCGCATACTTTCTATGGCGTCCGGCGCACTCTAACATGGGTCTTGCACACTTTCTATGGCGTCAGGCGCACTTTAACATGGGTCCCGCACACTTTCTATGGCGTCCGGCGCACTCTAACATGGGTTCCGCACACGTTCTATGGCGTTCGGCGCCCTCTTACATGGGTCCCGCACACTTTCTATGGCCTCCGGCGCACTCTAACATGGGTCCCGTACACTTTCTATGGCGTGCGGCGCACTCTAACATGGGTCCCGTACACTTTCTATGGCGTGCGGCGCACTCTTTCGTGGGTCCCGCACACTTTTATGGCGTTCGGCGCACTCAATGGGTTCCGTACACTTTCTATGGCGTCAGGCGCACTCTAACATGAGTCCCGCACGCTTTCTATGGCGTGCGGCGCACTCTATCGTGGGTCCCGCACACTTTCTATGGCGTTCGGCGCACTCTAATATGTGTCCCGCACACTTTCTATGGCGTCAGGCGCACTTTAACATGGGTCCCGCACACTTTCCATGGCGTCCGGCGCACTCTAAAATTGGTCCCGCACACTTTCTATGGCGTGCGGCGCACTCTAGCCTGGGTCCCGAACACTTTCTATGGCGTTCGGTGCACTCTTACATGGATCCCGCACACTTTCTATGGCGTCAGGCGCACTCTAGCCTGGGTCCCGCACACTTTCTATGGCGTTCGGCGCACTCTAACATAAGTCCCGCCGACTTGCTATGGCGTTCGGCGCACTCTAACATGGGTCTCGCACACTTTCTATGGCATTCGGCCCACTCTAGCATGAGTCCCGCGCACTTTCTATGGCGTCAGGCGCACTCTAACATGGGTCCCGCACACTTTCTATGGCGTTTGGCGCACTCTAACATGTGTCCCGCACACTTTCTATGGCGTCAGGCGCACTTTAACATGGGTCCCGCACACTTTCTATGGCGTCCGGCACACTCTCACATGGGTCCCGCACACTTTCTATGGCGTTCGGCGCACTCTAACATGGGTCCCGCACACTTTCTATGGCGTTCGGCGCACTCTAACATGGGTCCCGCACACTTTCTATGACGTTCGGCGCGCTCCTAAATGGGTTCCGTACACTTTCTATGGCGTCAGGCGCACTCTAACATGTGTCCCGCACACTTTCTATGGCGTTTGGCGCACTCTAACATGTGCCCCGCACACTTTCTATTACGTTCGGTGCACTCTTACATGGGTCCCGCATACTTTATTTGGCCTCCGGCGCACTCTAACATGGGTCTTGCACACTTTCTATGGCGTCCGGCGCACTCTAAAATGGGTCCCGCACACTTTCTATGGCGTGCGGCGCACTCTAACCTGGGTCCCGCACACTTTCTATGGCGTCCGGCGAACTCTAACATGGGTTCCGCACACGTTCTATGGCGTTCGGCGCCCTCTTACATGGGTCCCGCATACTTTCTATGGCGTCCGGCGCACTCTATCATGGGTCTTGCACACTTTCTATGGCGTCAGGCGCACTTTAACATGGGTCCCGCACACTTTCTATGGCGTCCGGCGCACTTTAACATGGGTCCCGCACACTTTCTATGGCGTCCGGCGCACTCTAATATGTGTCCCGCACACATTCTATGGCGTCAGGCGCACTTTAACATGGGTCCCGCACACTTTCCATGGCGTCCGGCGCACTCTAAAATTGGTCCCGCACACTTTCTATGGCGTGCGCCGCACTCGAACATGGGTCCCGCACACTTTCTATGGCGTGCGGCGCACTCTAGCATGGGTCCCG
Organism: Aplectana chamaeleonis; assembly: GCA_029168955.1. NCBI lineage: Eukaryota > Metazoa > Nematoda > Chromadorea > Rhabditida > Cosmocercidae > Aplectana > Aplectana chamaeleonis. The sequence continues at coordinate 812,579 of JAPDOI010000192.1, forward strand.
CACACTTTCTATGGCGTCCGGCGCACTCTAACATGGGTTCCGCACACGTTCTATGGCGTTCGGTGCACTCTTACATGCGTTCCGCACACTTTCTATGGCGTCAGGCGCACTCTAACATGGGTCCCGCACACTTTCTATGGCGTCAGGCGCACTCTAACATGGGTCCCGCACACTTTCTATGGCGTGCGGCGCACTCTAGCATGGGTCCCGCACACTTTCTATGGCGTTCGGTGCACTCTTACATGCGTTCCGCACACTTTCTATGGCGTTTGGCGCACTCTAACATGTGTCCCGCACACTTTCTATGGCGTCAGGCGCACTTTAACATAGGTCCCGCACACTTTCTATGGCGTTCGGCGCGCTAAATGGGTTCCGCACACTTTCTATGGCATGCGGCGCACTCTAGCATGCGTTCCGCACACTTTCTATGGCGTTTGGCGCACTCTAACATGGGCCCCGCACACTTTCTATGGCGTCCGGCGCACTCTAACATGGGTCCCGCACACTTTCTATGGCGTCAGGCGCACTTTAACATGCGTCCCGCACACTTTCTATGGCGTCCGGCGCACCCTGACATGGGTCCCGCACACTTTCTATGGCCTCCGGCGCACTCTAACATGGGTCGCGCACACTTTCTATGGCGTTCGGCGCACTCCTAAATGGGTCCCGCACACTTTATATGGCGTCCGGCGCACTCTAACATGGGTCCCGCACACTTTCTATGGCGTCAGGCGCACTTTAACATGGGTCCCGCACACTTTCTATGGGGTCCCGCACACTTTAACATGGGTCCCGCACACTTTCTATGACATTCGGTGCACTCTTACATGGGTCCCGCATACTTTCTATGGCGTTCGGCGCCCTCTTACATGGGTCCCGCACACTTTCTATAGCGCACGGCGCACTCTTACATGGGTCCCGCACACTTTCTATGGCGTCCGGCACACTCTCACATGGGTCCCGCACACTTTCTATGGGCTCCGGCCCAATCTAACATGGGTCCCGCACACTTTCTATGGCGTCCGGCGCAGTCTAACATGGGTCCCACACACTTTCTATGGCGTCCGGCACACTCTAACATAGGTCCCGCAGACTTGCTATGGCGTTCGGCGCACTCTAACATGGGTTCCGCACACTTTCTATGGCGTTCGGCGCACTCTAACATGGGTCCCGCACACTTTCTATGGCGTCAGGCGCACTCTAACATGGATCCCGCACACTTTCTATGGCGTACGGCGCACTCTAACATGGATCCCGCACACTTTCTATGGCGTACGGCGCACTCTAACATGGGTCCGCACACGTTCTATGGCGTCCGGCGCACTCTTACATGGGTCCCGTACAGTTTCTATGGCGTTCGGCGCACTCTAACATGGGTCCCGCACACTTTCTATGGCGCCAAACGCACTCTAACATGGGACCCGCACACTTTCTGTGGCATCCGGCGCACTCTAATATGGTTCCCGCGCGCTTTCTATGGCGTCCGGCGCACTCTAACATGGGTCCCGCACACTTTCTATGGCGTTCGGCGCACTCTTACACGGGTCCCGCACACTTTCTATGGCGTTCGGCGCACTCTAACATGGGTCCCGCACACTTTCTATGGCGTCAGGCGCACTCTAACATGGGTCCCGCACACTTTCTATGGCGTCCGGCGCACTCTAACATGGGTCCCGCACACTTTCTATGGCGTTCGGCGCACTCTAACATGGGTTCCCGCACACTTTCTATGGCGTTCGGCGCACTCTAACATGGGTCCCGCACACTTTCTATGGCGTCCGGCGCACTCTAACATGGGTCCCGCACACTTTCTATTGCGTTCGGCGCACTCTTACCCGGGTCCCGCACAGTTTCTATGGTGTCCGGCACACTCTAACATGGGCCCCGCACACTTTCTATGGCGTCCGGCGCACTCTAACATGGGCCCCGCGCACTTTCTATGGCGTTCGTCGCTTTCTTACATGGTTCCCGCACACTTTCTATGGCGCCAGGCGCTCTTTAAAATGGGTCCCGCACACTTTCTATGGCGTCCGGCGCACTCTAACATGGTTCCCGCACACTTTCTATGGCGTCCGGCGCACTCTAACATGGGTCCCGCACACTTTCTATGGCGTCCGGCGCACTCTAACATGGGTTCCGCACACTTTCTATGGCGTTCGGCGCACTCTAACATGGGTCTTGCACACTTTCTATGGCGTCAGGCGCTTTTTAACATGGGTCCCGCACACTTTCTCTGGCGGCCGGCGCACTCTAACATGGGTTCCGCACACTTTCTATGGCGTCCGGCGCACTCTAACATGGGTCCCGCACACTTTCTATGGCGTTCGGCGCACTCTAACATGGGTCCCGCACACTTTCTATGGCGTTCGGTGCACTCTTACTTGTGTCCCGCATACTTTCTATGGCGTCCGGCGCACTCTTACATGGGTCCCGCATACTTTCTATGGCGTCCGGCGCACTCTAACATGGGTCTTGCACACTTTCTATGGCGTCAGGCGCACTTTAACATGGGTCCCGCACACTTTCTATGGCGTCCGGCGCACTCTAACATGGGTTCCGCACACTTTCTATGACATTCGGTGCACTCTTACATGGGTCCCGAATACTTTCTATGGCGTCAGGCGCACCCTGACATGGGTCCCGCACACTTTCTATGGCGCCCGGCGAACTCTAACATGGGTCCCGCACACTTTCTATGGCGTTTGGCGCACTCTAACATGTGTCCCGCACACTTTCTATGGCGTGCGGCGCACTCTAGCATGGGTCCCGCACACTTTGTATGGCGTCGGGCACACTCCAACATGGGTCCCGCACAATTTCTATGGCGTCCGGCGCACACTTACGTGGGTCCCGCACACCTTCTATGGCGTTCGGCGCACTCTAACATGGGTCCCGCACACTTTCTATAGCGTCCGGCGCACTCTAAGATGGGTCCCGTACATTTTCTATGGCACACTCTAGCATGGGTCCCGCACACTTTCTATGGCGTCAGGCGCACTTTAACATGGGTCCCGCACACTTTCTATGGCGTCCGGCGCACTCTAACATGGGTCTTGCACACTTTCTATGGCGTCAGGCGCTTTTTAACATGGGTCCCGCACACTTTCTATGGCATCCGGCGCACTCTAACATGGGTTCCGCACACTTTCTATGGCGTCAGGCGCTTTTTAACATGGGTCCCGCACACTTTCTATGGCATCCGGCGCACTCTAACATGGGTTCCGCACACGTTCTATGACGTTCGGCGCCCTCTTACATGGGTCCCGCACACTTTCTATACCGTACGGCGCACTCTTACATGGGTCCCGCATACTTTCCATGGCGTCCGGTGTACTTTAACATGGGTCCCGCACACTTTCTATGGCGTCAGGCGCACTCTTACATGGATCCCGTACACTTTCTATGGTGTCCGGCGCACTCTAACATAGGTCCCGCACACTTTCTATGGCGTTAGGCGCACTCTAACATGAGTCCCGCACACTTTCTATGGCGTTCGGCGCACTCTAACATGGGTCCCGCACACTTTCTATGGCGTTCGGCGCACTCTAACATGGGTCCCGCACACTTTCTATGGCGTCAGGCGCACTCTTACATGGATCCCGTACACTTTCTATGGTGTCCGGCGCACTTTAACATGGGTCCCGCACACTTTCTATGGCGTCAGGCGCACTTTAACATGGGTCCCGCACACTTTCTATGGCGTTTGGCGCACTCTAACATGTGTCTTGCACACTTTCTACGGCGTCAGGGCCACTCTGACATGGGGCCCCCACACTTTCTATGGCGTTCGGCGCACTTTAACATGGGTCCCGCACACTTTCTATGGCGTTTGGCGCACTCTAACATGTGTCTTGCACACTTTCTATGGCGTCAGGCGCACTCTAACATGGGTCCCGCACACTTTCTATGGCGTGCGGCGCACTCTAGCATGGGTCCCGCACACTTTGTATGGCGTTCGGTGCACTCTTACATGGGTCCCGCACACTTTCTATGGCGTATGGCGCACTCTAACATGTGTCCCGCACACTTTCTATGGCGTCAGGCGCACTCTAACATGTGTCCCGCACACTTTCTATGGCGTTCGGCGCACTCCTAAATGGGTCCCGCACACTTTCTATGGCGTTCGCTGCACTCTAAAATGGGTCCCGCACACTTTCTATGGCGTGCGGCGCACTCTTACATGGGTCCCGCACACTTTCTATGGCGTCCGGCGCACTCTAACATGGGTTCCGCACACGTTCTATGGCATTCGGCGCACTCTTACATGGGTCACGCACACTTTCTATGGCGTCCGCCCCCCACTATCATGGGTTCCACACACTTTCTATCGCGTCCGGCGCACTCTAACATGGGTCCCGCACACTTTCTATGGCGTCAGGTGCACTTTAACATGGGTCCCGCACACTTTCTATGGCGATCGGCGCACTTTAACATGGGTCCCGCACACTTTCTATGGCGTCCGGCGCACTCTAACATGGGTCCCGCACACTTTATATGGCGTCAGGCGCTCCCTAACATGGGTCCCGCACACTTTTTATGGCGTGCGGCGCACTCTAGCATGGGTACCGCACACTTTCTATGACATTCGGTGCACTCTTACATGGGTCCCGCATACTTTCTATGGCGTCAGGCGCACCCTGACATGGGTCCCGCACACTTTCTATGGCCTCCGGCGCACTCTAACATGGGTCCCGCACACTTTCTATGGCGTCCGGTGCACTCTAAAATTGGTCCCGCACACTTTCTATGGCGTGCGGCGCACTCTAGCCTGGGTCCCGCACACTTTCTATGGCGTTCGGTGCACTCTTACATGGGTCCCGCATACTTTCTATGGCGTCCGGCGCACTCTAACATGGGTCCCGCACACTTTCTATGGCGTCAGGCGCACTTTAACATGGGTCCCGCACACTTTCTATGGCGTCCGGCGCACTCTAACATGGGTCCCGCACACTTTCTATGGCGTTCGGCGCACTCCTAAATGGGTTCCGTACACTTTGTATGGCGTCAGGCGCACCCTAACATGGGTCCCGCACACTTTCTATGGCGTCCGGCGCACTCTAACATGGGTCCCGCACATTTTCTGTGGCGCCCGGCGCACTCGAACATGGGTCCTGCACACTTCCTATGGCGTTCGGCGCACTCTAACATGGGTCCCGCACACTTTCTATGGCGTCCGGCGCACTCTAACATGGGTCCCGCACACTTTCTATGGCGTTCGGCGCACTCTAACATGGGTCCCGCACACTTTCTCTGGCGTCCGGCGCACCCTAACATGGGTCCCGCACACTTTCTATGCCGTCAGGCGCACTCTAACATGAGTCCCGCACACTTTCTAAGGCGTCCGGTGTACTTTAACATGGGTCCCGCACACTTTCTATGGCGTCCGGCGCACTCTAACATGTGTCCCGCACACTTTCTAAGGCGTCAGGCGCACTCTAACATGTGTCCCGCACACTTTCTATGGCGTCAGGCGCACTCTTACATGGATCCCGCACACTTTCTATGGCGTCAGGCGCACTCTAGCCTGGGTCCCGAACACTTTCTATGGCGTCAGGCGCACTCTTACATGGGTCCCGCACACTTTCCATGGCGTTCGGCGCACTCTAATATGTGTCCCGCACACTTTCTATGGCGTCAGGCGCACTTTAACATGGGTCCCGCACACTTTCTATGGCGTCCGGCGCACTCTAACATGGGTTCCGCACACGTTCTATGGCGTTCGGCGCCCTCTTACATGGGTCCCGCACACTTTCTATGGCCTCCGGCGCACTCTAACATGGGTCCCGTACACTTTCTATGGCGTGCGGCGCACTCCTGAATGGGTTCCATACACATTCTATGGCGTCAGGCGCACTCTAGCATGGGTCCCGTACACTTTCTATGGCGTTCGGTGCACTCTTACATGCGCTCCGCACACTTTCTATGGCGTCCGGCGCACTCTAACATGGGTTCCGCACACGTTCTATGGCGTTCGGTGCACTCTTACATGCGTTCCGCACACTTTCTATGGCGTTTGGCGCACTCTAACATGTGTCCCGCACACTTTCTATGGCGTCAGGCGCACTCTAACATGGGTCCCGCACACTTTCTATGGCGTCAGGGGCACTTTAACATGGGTCCCGCACACTTTCTATGGCGTTTGGCGCACTCTAACATGTGTCCCGCACGCTTTCTATGGCGTCAGGCGCACTTTAACATGGGTCCCGCACACGTTCTATGGCGTTCGGTGCACTCTAGGATGGGTCCCGCACTTTTTCTATGGCGTCCGGCGCACACTTACGTGGGTCCCGCACACTTTCTATGGCGTTCGGTGGACTCTTACATGCGTTCCGCACACTTTCTATGGCGTCAGGCGCACTCTAACATGGGTCCCGCACACTTTCTATGGCGTGCGGCGCACTCTAGCATGGGTCCCGCACACTTTCTATGGCGTTCGGTGCACTCTTACATGCGTTCCGCACACTTTCTATGGCGTTTGGCGCACTCTAACATGTGTCCCGCACACTTTCTATGGCGTCAGGCGCACTCTAACATGGGTCCCGCACACTTTCTATGGCGTTTGGCGCACTTTAACATGGGTCCCGCACACTTTCTAAGGCGTCCGGTGTACTTTAACATGGGTCCCGCACACTTTCTATGGCGTCCGGCGCACTCTAACATGGGTTCCGCACACGTTCTAAGGCGTCCGGCGCACTCTAACATGGGTCTTGCTCACTTTCTATGGCGTCAGGCGCACTCTTACATGGGTCCCGCACACTTTCCATGGCGTTCGGCGCACTCTAATATGTGTCCCGCACACTTTCTATGGCGTCAGGCGCACTTTAACATGGGTCCCGCACACTTTCTATGGCGTCCGGCGCACTCTAACATGGGTTCCGCACACGTTCTATGGCGTTCGGCGCCCTCTTACATGGGTCCCGCACACTTTCTATAGCGTACGGCGCACTCTTACATGGGTCCCGCACACTTTCTATGGCGTTCGGCGCACTCCTAAATGGGTTCCATACACATTCTATGGCGTCAGGCGCACTCTAACATGTGTCCCGCACACTTTCTATGGCGTCCGGTGTACTTTAACATGGGTCCCGCACACTTTCTATGGCGTCCGGCGCACTCTAACATGGGTTCCGCACACGTTCTATGGCGCTCGGCGCCCTCTTACATGGGTTCCGTACACATTCTATGGCGTCCGGCGCACTCTAACATGGGTCCCGCACACTTTCTATGGCGTCAGGCGCACTTTAACATGGGTCCCGCACACTTTCTATGGCGTCCGGCGCACTCCTACATGCGTTCCGCACACTTTCTATGGCGTTTGGCGCACTCTAACATGTGTCCCGCACACTTTCTATGGCGTCAGGCGCACTTTAACATAGGTCCCGCACACTTTCTATGGCGTTCGGCGCGCTAAATGGGTTCCGCACACTTTCCATGGCGTCCGGTGTACTTTAACATGGGTCCCGCACACTTTCTATGGCGTCCGGCGCACTCTAACATGGGTCCCGCACACTTTCTATGGCGTGCGGCGCACTCTAGCATGGGTCCCGCACACTTTCTATGGCGTTCGGTGCACTCTTACATGCGTTCCGCACACTTTCTATGGCGTTTGGCGCACTCTAACATGTGTCCCGCACACTTTCTATGGCGTCAGGCGCACTCTAACATGGGTCCCGCACACTTTCTATGGCGTGCGGCGCACTCTAGCATGGGTCCCGCACACTTTCTATGGCGTTCGGTGCACTCTTACATGTGTCCCGCGCACTTTCTATGGCGTCAGGCGCACTCTAACATGGGTCCCGCACACTTTCTATGGCGTTTGGCGCACTCTAACATGTGTCCCGCACACTTTCTATGGCGTCAGGCGCACTTTAACATGGGTCCCGCACACTTTCTATGGCGTGCGGCGCACTCTAGCATGGGTCACGCACACTTTCTGTGGCGTCAGGCGCACTTTAACATGGGTCCCGCACACTTTCTATGGCGTTCGGTGCACTCCTACATGCGTTCCGCACACTTTCTATGGCGTTTGGCGCACTCTAGCATGTGTCCCGCACACTTTCTATGGCGTCAGGCGCACTCTAACATGTGTCCCGCACACTTTCCATGGCGTCCGGTGTACTTTAACATGGGTCCCGCACACTTTCTATGGCGTCCGGCGCACTCTAAAATGGGTCCCGCACACTTTCTATGGCGTGCGGCGCACTCTAGCATGGGTCCCGCACACTTTCTATGGCGTTTGGCGCACGCTAACATGTGTCCCGCACACTTTCTATGGCGTCAGGCGCACTCTTACATGGGTCCCGCATACTTTCTATGGCGTCCGGCGCACTCTAACATGGGTCTTGCACACTTTCTATGGCGTCAGGCGCACTTTAACATGGGTCCCGCACACTTTCCATGGCGTCCGGTGTACTTTAACATGGGTCCCGCACACTTTCTATGGCGTGCGGCGCACTCTAGCATGGGTCCCGCACACTTTCTATGGCGTTCGGTGCACTCTTACATGCGTTCCGCACACTTTCTATGGCGTCAGGCGCACTTTAACATGGGTCCCGCACACTTTCTATGGCGTCCGGCGCACTCTAACATGGGTCCCGCACACTTTCTATGGCGTCCGGCGCACTCTAACATGGGTCCCGCACACTTTCTATGGCGTCCGGCGCACTCTAACATGGGTCCCGCACACTTTCTATGGCGTCCGGCGCACTTTAACATGTGTCCCGCACACTTTCTATGGCGTCAGGCGCACTCTTACATGGGTCCCGCACACTTTCTATGGCGTCCGGCGCACTCTAACATGGGTCCCGCACACTTTCTATGGCGTCCGGCGCACTCTAACATGGGTCCCGCACACTTTCTATGGCGTCAGGCGCACTCTAACATGGGTCCCGCACACTTTCTATGGCGTTCGGCGCACTCTTACATGGGTCCCGCACACTTTCTATGGCGTTCGGCACACTCTTAAATGGGTTCCGCACACTTTCTATGGCGTCAGGCGCACTTTAACATGGGTCCCGCACACTTTCTATGGCGTTCGGTGCACTCTTACATGGGTCCCGCATACTTTCTATGGCGTCCGGCGCACTCTAACATGGGTTCCGCACACGTTCTATGGCGTTCGGTGCACTCTTACATGGGTCCCGCATACTTTCTATGGCGTCCGGCGCACTCTAACATGGGTCCCGCACACTTTCTATGGCGTCAGGCGCACTTTAACATGGGTCCCGCACACTTTCTATGGCGTCCGGCGCACTCTAACATAGGTCCCGCACACTTTCTATGGCGTGCGGCGCACTCTAACATTGGTCCCGCACACTTTCTATGGCGTGCGGCGCACTCTAGCCTGGGTCCCGCACACTTTCTATGGCGTTCGGTGCACTCTTACATGGGTCCCGCACACTTTCTATGGCGTTCGGCGCACTCCTAAATGGGTTCCGTACACTTTGTATGGCGTCAGGCGCACTCTAACATGTGTCCCGCACACTTTCTAAGGCGTCCGGTGTACTTTAACATGGGTCCCGCACACTTTCTATGGCGTCCGGCGCACTCTAACATGGGTTCCGCACACGTTCTAAGGCGTTCGGCGCCCTCTTACATGGGTTCCGTATACATTCTATGGCGTCCGGCGCACTCTAACATGGGTCCCGCACACTTTCTATGCCGTCAGACGCACTTTAACATAGGTCCCGCACACTTTCTATGGCGTCCGGCGCACTCTAACATGGGTTCCGCACACGTTCTATGGCGTTCGGCGCCCTCTTACATGGGTCCCGCACACTTTCTATAGCGTCAGGCGCACTTTAACATGGGTCCCGCACACTTTCTATGACGTTCGGCGCGCTCCTAAATGGGTTCCGTACACTTTCTATGGCGTCAGGCGCACTCTAACATGTGTCCCGCACACTTTCCATGGCGTCCGGCGCACTCTAAAATGGGTCCCGCACACTTTCTATGGCGTGCGGCGCACTCTAGCATGAGTCCCGCACACTTTCTATGGCGTTCGGTGGACTCTTACATGCGTTCCGCACACTTTCTATGGCGTTTGGCGCACTCTAACATGTGCCCCGCACACTTTCTATGACGTTCGGTGCACTCTTACATGGGTCCCGCACACTTTCTATGGTGTTCGGTGCACTCTTACATGGGTCCCGCATACTTTCTATGGCGTCCGGCGCACTCTAACATGGGTCTTGCACACTTTCTATGACGTTCGGCGCACTCTAGGATGGGTCCCGCACTTTTTCTATGGCGTCCGGCGCACACTTACGTGGGTCCCGCACACTTTCCATGGCGTCAGGCGCACTTGAACATGGGTCCCGCACACTTTCTATGGCGTCCGGCGCACTCTAAAATTGGTCCCGCACACTTTCTATGGCGTGCGGCGCACTCTAGCCTGGGTCCCGAACACTTTCTATGGCGTTCGGTGCACTCTTACATGGGTCCCGCATACTTTCTATGGCGTCCGGCGCACTCTAACATGGGTCCCGCACACTTTCTATGGCGTCCGGCGCACTCTAACATGGGTTCCGCACACGTTCTATGGCGTTCGGCGCCCTCTTACATGGGTCCCGCACACTTTCTATAGCGTTCGGTGCACTCTTACATGGGTCCCGCATACTTTCTATGGCGTCAGGCGCACTCTAACGTGGGTCCCGCACACTTTCTATGGCGTCCGGCGCACTCTAACATGGGTCCCGCACACTTTCTATGGCGTTCGGCGCACACTTACGTGGGGCCCGCACACTTTCTATGGCGTACGGCGCACTCTAGCATGGGTCCCGCATACTTTCTATGGCGTTCGGCGCACTCTAACATGGGTCCCGCACACTTTCTATGGCGTCAGGCGCACTCTAACATGGGTCCCGCACACTTTCTATGGCGTCCGGCGCACTCTAACATGGGTCCCGCACACTTTCTATGGCGTCCGGCGCACTCTAACATGGGTTTCGCACACTTTCTGTGGCGTACGGCGCACTCTTACATGGGTCCCGCGTACTTTCTATGGCGTCCGGCGCCCTCTAGCATGGGTCCCGCACACTTTCTATGGCGTTCGGTGCACTCTTACATGGATCCCGCATACTTTCTATGGCGTCCGGCGCACTCTATCATGGGTCCCGCACACTTTATATGGCGTGCGGCGCACTCTAACATGGGTTCCGTACACTTTCTATGGCGTCAGGCGCACTCTAACATGTGTCCCGCACACTTTCCATGGCGTCCGGCGCACTCTAAAATGGGTCCCGCACACTTTCTATGGCGTCAGGCGCACCCTAACATGGGTCCCGCACACTTTCTATGGCGTTCGGCGCACTCTAACATGGGTCCCGCACACTTTCTATGGCGTTCGGCGCACTCTAACATGGGTCCCGCACACTTTCTATGGCGTTCGGCGCACTCTAACATGGGTCCCGCACACTTTCTATGGCGTCCGGCGCACTCTAACATGGGTCCCGCACACTTTCTATGGCGTCAGGCGCACTCTAACATGGGTCCCGCACACTTTCTATGGCGTCCGGCCCACTCTAACATGGGTCCCGCACACTTTCTATGGCGTTCGGCGCACTCTAATATGGTTCCCGCACACTTTCTATGGCGTCAGGCGCACTCTAACATGGGTCCCGCACACTTTCTATGGCGTCCGGCGCACTCTAACATGGGTCCCGCACACTTTCTATGGCGTCCGGCGCACTCTTACATAGGTCCCGCACACTTTCTATGGCGTTTGGCGCACGCTAACATGTGTCCCCCACACTTTCTATGGCGTCAGGCCCACTCTTACCTGGGTCCCGCATACTTTCTATGGGGTTCGGCGCACTCTAACATGTGTCCCGCACACTTTCTATGGCGTCAGGCGCACTTTAACATAGGTCCCGCACACTTTCTATGGCGTTCGGCGCGCTAAATGGGTTCCGCACACTTTCCATGGCGTCCGGTGTACTTTAACATGGGTTCCGCACACGTTCTATGGCGTTCGGTGCACTCTTACATGCGTTCCGCACACTTTCTATGGCGTTTGGCGCACTCTAACATGTGTCCCGCGCACTTTCTATGGCGTCAGGCGCACTCTAACATGGGTCCGCACACTTTCTATGGCGTTCGGTGCACTCTTACATGCGTTCCGCACACTTTCTATGGCGTTCGGCGCACTCCTAAATGGGTTCCGTACACTTTGTATGGCGTCCGGCGCACTCTAACATGGGTCCCGCACACTTTCTATGGCGTCAGGCGCACCCTGACATGGGTCCCGCACACTTTCTATGGCCTCCGGCGCACTCTAACATGGGTCCCGCACACTTTCTATGGCGTTTGGCGCACTCTAAAATGTGTCCCGCACGCTTTCTATGGCGTCAGGCGCACTTTAACATGGGTCCCGCACACTTTCTATGACGTTCGGTGCACTCTTACATGGGTCCCGCACACTTTCTATGGCGTCAGGCGCACTTTAACATGGGTCCCGCACACTTTCTATGGCGTTCGGTGCACTCTTACATGGGTCCCGCATACTTTCTATGGCGTCCGGCGCACTCTAACATGGGTCCCGCACACTTTCTATGGCGTCAGGCGCACTTCAACATGGGCCCCGCACACTTTCTATGGCGTCCGGCGCACTCTAACATGGGTCCCGCACACTTTCTATGGCGTCAGGCGCACTTCAACATGGGTCCCGCACACTTTCTATGGCGTCCGGCGCACTCTAACATAGGTCCCGCACACTTTCTATGGCGTTCGGCGCGCTAAATGGGTTCCGTACACTTTCTATGGCGTCAGGCGCACTCTAACATGGGTTCCGCACACGTTCTATGGCGTTCGGCGCCCTCATACATGGGTCCCGCACACTTTCTATGGCGTCAGGCGCACTCTAACATGGGTTCCGCACACGTTCTATGGCGTTCGGTGCACTCTTACATGCGTTCCGCACACTTTCTATGGCGTTTGGCGCACTCTAACATGTGTCCCGCACACTTTCTATGGCGTCAGGCGCACTCTAACATGGGTCCCGCACACTTTGTATGGCGTTCGGTGCACTCTTACATGCGTTCCGCACACTTTCTATGGCGTTTGGCGCACTCTAACATGTGTCCCGCACACTTTCTATGGCGTCAGGCGCACTCTAACATGGGTCCCGCACACTTTCTATGGCGTGCGGCGCACTCTAGCATGGGTCCCGCACACTTTCTATGGCGTCCGGCGCACTCTAACATGGGTCCCGCACACTTTCCATGGCGTCCGGCGCACTCTAAAATTGGTCCCGCACACTTTCTATGGCGTGCGGCGCACTCTAACCTGGGTCCCGCACACTTTCTATGGCGTTCGGTGCACTCTTACATGGGTCCCGCATACTTTCTATGGCGTCCGGCGCACTCTAACATGGGTCTTGCACACTTTCTATGGCGTCAGGCGCACTTTAACATGGGTCCCGCACACTTTCTATGGCGTCCGGCGCACTCTAACATGGGTTCCGCACACGTTCTATGGCGTTCGGCGCCCTCTTACATGGGTCCCGCACACTTTCTATAGCGTACGGCGCACTCTTACATGGGTCCCGCACACTTTCTATGGCGTTCGGCGCACTCCTAAATGGGTTCCGTACACTTTCTATGGCGTCAGGCGCACTCTAACATGTGTCCCGCACACTTTCCATGGCGTCCGGTGTACTTTAACATGGGTCCCGCACACTTTCTATGGCGTCCGGCGCACTCTAACATGGGTTCCGCACACGTTCTATGGCGTTCGGTGCACTCTTACATGCGTTCCGCACACTTTCTATGGCGTTTGGCGCACTCTAACATGTGTCCCGCACACTTTCTATGGCGTCAGGCGCACTCTAACATGGGTCCCGCACACTTTCTATGGCGTCCGGCGCACTCTTACATAGGTCCCGCACACTTTCTATGGCGTTTGGCGCACTCTAACATGTGTCCCGCACACTTTCTATGGCGTCAGGCGCACTCTAACATGGGTCCCGCACACTTTCTATGGCGTGCGGCGCACTCTAGCATGGGTCCCGCACACTTTCTATGGCGTCAGGCGCACTTTAACATGGGTCCCGCACACTTTCTATGGCGTTTGGCGCACTCTAAAATGTGTCCCGCACGCTTTCTTTGGCGTCAGGCGCACTTTGACATGGGTCCCGCACACTTTCTATGACGTTCGGTGCACTCTTACATGGGTCCCGCACACTTTCTATGGCGTCAGGCGCACTTTAACATGGGTCCCGCACACTTTCTATGGCGTTTGGCGCACTCTAACATGTGTCCCGCACGCTTTCTATGGGGTGCGGCGCACTCTAACTGGGTTCCCCACACTTTCTATGGCGTCAGGCGCACTCTAACATGGGTCCCGCACACTTTCTATGGGGTCCGGCGCACGATAACATGGGTCCCGCACACTTTCTACGGCGTCCGGCGCCCTCTTGCATAGGTCCCGCACGCTTTCTATGGCGCACGGCGCACACAACATGGTTCCCGCACACTTTACTTGGCGTTCGGCGCACTCTTACATGGGTCCCGCACACTTCATATGGCGCCAGGCGCACTCTAACATGGGTCCCGCACACTTTCTATGGCGTTCGGCGCACTCTAACATGGGTCCCGCACACTTTCTATAGCGTCCGGCGCACTCTAATATGGTTCCTGCACACTTTCTATGGCGTCAGGCGCACTCTAACATGGGTTCCGTACACTCTCTATGGCGTCCGGCGCACTCGAGCATGTGTCCCGCACACTTTCTATGGCGTTCGGTGCACTCTAACATGTGTCCCGCACACTTTCCATGGCGTCCAGTGTACTTTAACATGGGTACGCACACTTTCTATGGCGTCCGGCGCACTCTAACATGGGTTCCGCACACGCTCTATGGCGTTCGGTGCACTCTAGCATGTGTCCCGCATACTTTCTATGGCGTCAGGCGCACCCTGACATGGGTCCCGCACACTTTCTATGGCCTCCGGCGCACTCTAACATGGGTCCCGCACACTTTCTATGGCGTCAGGCGCACTTTAACATGGGTCCCGCACACTTTCTATGGCGTCCGGTGCACTCTAACATGGGTTCCGCACACTTTCTATGGCGTTCGGCGCACTCCTAAATGGGTCCCGCACACTTTCTATGGCGTCAGGCGCACCCTAACATGGGTCCCGCACACTTTCTATGACATTCGGTGCACTCTTACATGGGTCCCGCATACTTTCTATGGCGTCAGGCGCACTCTAACATGGGTTCCGCACACTTTCTATGGCGTCCGGCGCACTCTAACATGGGTCCCGCACACTTTCTATGGCGTGCGGCGCACTCTATCGTGGGTCCCGCACACTTTCTATGGCGTTCGGTGCACTCTTACATGGGTTCCGTACACATTCTATGGCGTCCGGCGCACTCTAACATGGGTCCCGCACACTTTCTATGGCGTCAGGCGCACTTTAACATGGGTCCCGCACACTTTCTATGGCGTCCGGCGCACTCTAACATAGGTTCCGCACACGTTCTATGGCGTTCGGCGCCCTCTTACATGGGTCCCGCACACTGTCTATAGCGTCAGGCGCACTTTAACATGGGTCCCGCACACTTTCTATGGCGTTCGGCGCGCTAAATGGGTTCCGTACACTTTCTATGGCGTCAGGCGCACTCTAACATGTGTCCCGCACACTTTCCATGGCGTCCGGTGTACTTTAACATGGGTCCCGCACACTTTCTATGGCGTCCGGCGCACTCTAACATGGGTTCCGCACACGTTCTATGGCGCTCGGCGCCCTCTTACATGGGTTCCGTACACATTCTATGGCGTCCGGCGCACTCTAACATGGGTCCCGCACACTTTCTATGGCGTCAGGCGCACTTTAACATGGGTCCCGCACACTTTCTATGGCGTCCGGCGCACTCTAACATGGGTTCCGCACACGTTCTATGGCGTTCGGCGCCCTCTTACATGGGTCCCGCACACTTTCTATAGCGTCAGGCGCACTTTAACATGGGTCCCGCACACTTTCTATGACGTTCGGCGCGCTCCTAAATGGGTTCCGTACACTTTCTATGGCGTCAGGCGCACTCTAACATGTGTCCCGCACACTTTCCATGGCGTCCGGCGCACTCTAAAATGGGTCCCGCACACTTTCTATGGCGTGCGGCGCACTCTAGCATGGGTCCCGCACACTTTCTATGGCGTTCGGTGGACTCTTACATGCGTTCCGCACACTTTCTATGGCGTTTGGCGCACTCTAACATGTGCCCCGCACACTTTCTATGACGTTCGGTGCACTCTTACATGGGTCCCGCATACTTTATTTGGCCTCCGGCGCACTCTAACATGGGCCCCGCACACTTTCCATGGCGTCCGGCGCACTCTAAAATTGGTCCCGCACACTTTCTATGGCGTGCGGCGCACTCTAACCTGGGTCCCGCACACTTTCTATGGCGTTCGGTGCACTCTTACATGGGTCCCGCATACTTTCTATGGCGTCCGGCGCACCCTGACATGGGTCCCGCACACTTTCTATGGCGTGCGGCACACTTTATCGTGGGTCCCGCACACTTTCTATGGCGTTCGGCGCCCTCCTACATGGGTCCCGCACACTTTCTATAGCGCACGGCGCACTCTTGCATGGGTCCCGCACACTTTCTATGGCGTTCGGCGCACTCTTACATGGGTCCCGCACACTTTCTATGGCGTCAGGCGCACTCTAACATGTGTCCCGCACACTTTCCATGGCGTCCGGTGTACTTTAACATGGGTCCCGCACACTTTCTATGGCGTCCGGCGCACTCTAACATGGGTTCCGCACACGTTCTATGGCGCTCGGCGCCCTCTTACATGGGTTCCGTACACATTCTATGGCGTCCGGCGCACTCTAACATGGGTCCCGCACACTTTCTATGGCGTCAGGCGCACTTTAACATGGGTCCCGCACACTTTCTATGGCGTGCGGCGCACTCTAACCTGGGTCTTGCACACTTTCTATGGCGTCAGGCGCACTTTAACACGGGTCCCGCACACTTTCTATGGCGTCCGGCGAACTCTAACATGGGTTCCGCACACGTTCTATGGCGTTCGGCGCCCTCTTACATGGGTCCCGCACACTTTCTATAGCGTACGGCGCACTCTCACAAGAGTCCCGTACACTTTCTATGGCGTCCGGCGCTCTTACATGGGCCCGCACAACTTCTTCGGCGTTGGGCGCACTCCCGCAGGGGTCCCGCTGACTTTTTTTGACGTCCCGTTCGGTTGTTTTGAGCGTAATTCTTGTAAAACACAAAAGTCTGCAATTAAAGAATGCACACCGTAAACTGACGGACTGACTGACGAACGGACGGAGGAAAACACCACTCTCCTTTATTACTATGTAATGATATTGAGAGGCCGGTTTCTATGTTTGAACCGCCTGTAATTGGTCCAGGAGTGAAAATGGTGAGTTCTGCGGATTATTTTTGGCATCCTAGTGCCCGATTACCTCTGGTCACCAAGTTTCAAGCAATTTCGTCCACGCCGTCCAAAAAAATGAAATGTGACTGACGGAGGCGGAGGCGGAGGCGGAGGCGGAGGCGGAGGCGGAGGCGGAGGCGGAGGCGGAGGCGGAGGCGGAGGCGGAGGCGGAGGCGGAGGCGGAGGCGGAGGCGGAGGCGGAGGCGGAGGCGGAGGCGGAGGCGGAGGCGGAGGCGGAGGCGGAGGCGGAGGCGGAGGCGGAGGCGGAGGCGGAGGCGGAGGCGGAGGCGGAGGCGGAGGCGGAGGCGGAGGCGGAGGCGGAGGCGGAGGCGGAGGCGGAGGCGGAGGCGGAGGCGGAGGCGGAGGCGGAGGCGGAGGCGGAGGCGGAGGCGGAGGCGGAGGCGGAGGCGGAGGCGGAGGCGGAGGCGGAGGCGGAGGCGGAGGCGGAGGCGGGGGCGGGGGGGGGGGGGGGGGCGGGGGGGGGGGGGGGGGGGGGGGCGGAGGGGGAGGCGGAGGCGGAGGCGGAGGCGGAGGCGGAGGCGGAGGCGGAGGCGGAGGCGGAGGCGGAGGCGGAGGCGGAGGCGGAGGCGGAGGCGGAGGCGGAGGCGGAGGCGGAGGCGGAGGCGGAGGCGGAGGCGGAGGCGGAGGCGGAGGCGGAGGCGGAGGCGGAGGCGGAGGCGGAGGCGGAGGCGGAGGCGGAGGCGGAGACGGAGGCGGAGGCGGAGGCGGGAGGCGGAGGCGGAGGCGGAGGCGGAGGCGGAGGCGGAGGCGGAGGCGGAGGCGGAGGCGGAGGCGGAGGCGGAGGCGGAGGCGGAGGCGGAGGCGGAGGCGGAGGCGGAGGCGGAGGCGGAGGCGGAGGCGGAGGCGGAGGCGGAGGCGGAGGCGGAGGCGGAGGCGGAGGCGGAGGCGGAGGCGGAGGCGGAGGCGGAGGCGGAGGCGGAGGCGGAGGCGGAGGCGGAGGCGGAGGCGGAGGCGGAGGCGGGAGGCGGAGGCGGAGGCGGAGGCGGAGGCGGAGGCGGAGGCGGAGGCGGAGGCGGAGGCGGAGGCGGAGGCGGAGGCGGAGGCGGAGGCGGAGGCGGAGGCGGAGAGCGGAGGCGGAGGTGAGGCGGAGGCGGAGGCGGAGGCGGAGGCGGAGGCGGAGGCGGAGGCGGAGGCGGAGGCGGAGGCGGAGGCGGAGGCGGAGGCGGAGGCGGAGGCGGAGGCGGGAGGCGGAGGCGGAGGCGGAGGCGGTGGCGGTGGCGGAGGCGGAGAAAATTTACGGTGGCGGAGAAAATTTTTGCGTCATTGGAGGCGCCATATCCTTTGAGAGCGGTGACCGATCGCAATGAAACTTGGCTTAGATACGTATATTGATTAGACCCTTTGGATGATGTGCAACTTACTTCTCTGGTGACAGTATGAATAGGTGATCTCGGTATAGGGCATGCGCGCGGTAAGAGATCAAAGCCAAATCTGGCCAATCACCACAATTTGGCGACTTGTTATCTTCCGTATACACTAGCCCACAAAAGATTTCCCCGCAAGACCTATTTTCAGCAACTTGTTCGATTTCTTTTTCTTTTTACACTGTTTCAAAACTATAAAGGCACTCACAAGGTGGCTGAGTTGAATACAAAACTTAGGTGTTAGGCATTAATCGAACCCGCGTTGCATCGCTTTCCGGGGGAGATTGTTACCATTACACTAACGACACCTTCTGTACCTTTAATTAATAAGCGCCTCTTGATGTGGAATGAAGGTGATTTTCATGATCAAACTCTGCTCTGACGAGGGAAGTATACAAAGCGTAGGTCAGGTCTGCGGAAACAAATTGCATTGCTTGTATCTCTCGGGCATCTATAGTAAAACTGCGCAGTACCCCGCCACAAGCCGCTGTTTCCGAAAAGTTATAAGCCCTAAGCTGCAGTGAACGATCCCCTTGAGCAAAGTTTGGGCGAAAGCACATTTTCCAAACTTTGCGCAGACAGAGAGCGTCTTGGACTTCTAGCGATTCCCGGTTCAGCGGTTACTTATGTCATTCAGAGGTTCTGAAAGCGCTTCAGAAAATTGTTCCAGATTCGACTTGAAATTCTCCCAGAATCTAAGGTTGATTCGCCGATTTTCTAAAATTTTCGGATCAAAACGCCACTTTCGAGATTTCCTGATTTCTTCGATAGATGTGTCTCTTCGATAGATGTGCCTCGTGTCTTGTCAGAATCATTCTCTGAAGGTAATTTGATGTGCTTAAAGGCAGTGGTCGCGATAAAAACGGTGTTTGAGAAAACCTCAAAAACCTGCTCGATTCTTAAACAGCTGGGGTGATAGTAAACTAGCCAGAACTGACAAGGGAAGACCCCCCGGGGGAGGTGACGTCATAAAAAAAGTTGCTCTGATAGTTGTGGGGAATGGACATAGTAGTGACATTACTTTATGTTGGGTTTTAACTAAGGACCATTCGGTAGAGCGAAAAATTGGAAAAATATGAAAAATTAGCGGGCGCATTCTCTTCAAACGACCACCACGGCTGTGCTTTCGATTTTTCAGAAGCGAAAATTGGCTGGCTACTATATCTAACACCCGTCTACCTCAATCTGTTTTATTTGGATCAATATGGAGAATTTTTTTCGACTTTTTCTTCGTCATCTGCTCACTCACTCACCCTCGAACTCCAGATAATCGAAAAACAATTTCTGCGCGATCGAGCCAAGTTTAGTAGATTTCGATTAAGGGTCAGCAGATGTATTGGGCAACCGATTGTCGATTTCTGAAATTGAAAACTGCGGCCATGAAGATAATTTTTAACAAAGGGTTCATCGCTTTGCTCCTTGCAATGGTAACGGTTTTTCTAAGATTATTCGCAAACGACTTTTATGTGTTCAAGAAAGGTGTTCTCCTTTACTCGAGGAAAGTAATACAAAGCTACAAGATGTTTACATTACAATATTTCTCAATCAACCCGAAATGCTAGCACAAGAAGACGAGAAGGATAATTTTTTGAATAAGGTGAGGAAATGCTCATATACTACAGGGATTCAAGCTATAGAAATTGTAAATCCAGTCAGATTGGAAAAAGCAAGTTAAAATGTGATTGAGAAACCTTGTGGATAAACAATAGAACATTTTTAAACAATAGCAACAATAGAACAACAACAGCAAAACAATTTTTCCAGAAGATCCATTGCGGGAATTGAACCTGCAACCCTTTTTAGTTTAGCATTCGCCATCGTTATCCTCTCGACCATCCCTGCACGGTATCTTGGGCAACTTCAATCAAGTGATACGAGAAATGGAACGCACAGTGAGCTCGGAAACGGCTGATATCTCACGAACTCCGCCATTGCCGGTCCCATGCCCGGACGAGAAAGAAGGAGGGTAGGCCCCCCGTACTACCGACGGGCTGGAAAACTTAGGTGGTAACCATGGAGAGTCTCTTAGGAAATAACGATGAAGCTACCGCATCCGGTGCAGCCGATGTGTTAGCACTAGGGAACCAGGGTGTTAATGAGAAGAATGCTACTGGCCAAAATGCAAGACGACTGGTGACGCCGACAAAAGAGTTGCGGATCGGAGCGTGGAACGTGCGGACGGGATATTGCGTTGGACAACAAGAAGTAATTGCCAGGGAGCTGTCGAGGTCCAAAGTATCGACTGCTGCGCTTTCCGAGCTCAGGATGAGCGGGTGTGGAACGGTGACCATTCAGGTTCCAGGAAGTGACGAAAAGATGGTGCTGTATTACTCCGGTGATGAGCGACATCATCAAGGCGTTGAATTCATGCTAAGCAGGGACGCAGCTGGAAGCGTGATAACGTTTGAGCCGACTTCTGGCGGGATTGCTGTCCTAGTCTTGAGCGGAACGATAAAAACTCATTTTGTGTCTGTCTATGCGCCCACGAAGCCGAGTTCTGACATCGACAAAGACGCATTCTACGCACAACTCCAAGACGTTCTGGATTCGATCCCAAAAACCGATGTTACCATTGTAGCGGGCGATTTCAACGTGAGAGTCGGAACTGTTAGAACCGGATGAGGAGTGCTGGGAAGGTTCAGCGTCGGTGAAATGAACGATAAAGGTTTATGTCTGCTTTCGTTTGCAGCGTTCAACGGGCTTACGATTGGAAACAGTCTATTTCAACATCCCCGGAAACATCATTTAACATGGAGGAGTTCGACCGGACATGATATAGCCACCTTGGATTACGTGCTGGTGAACTCTCGTTTCAGGTCTTCACTCAAAGATGTGCCAGCCATGAGAGGACCTGATTGTGGATCGGACCACTATCTCCTGCGCGCTGTAATGAAGCTTCGTTTACGGCCACCTAAGCGTGTGGTGCCTCCTAAAAAGAAACTGGACTGGTCCCACTTGCTGACACCTGGAACAAGAGAAGCGTTTCAAATCGCGCTGTCAAATTGCTTTGCAGTGCTTGAAGATGTATTGTCCGTAGACGATCATGAGGAGCAAACAGTTGATGTCGTTCTGCAATCTGCAGAGCCTCTGCCCTGTTATTCACCGGCGAACACAGTCATGGATGTCGGACGAGTCTCTCCGTCTCGTGGATGAGTGGAAACGAGTGAAGCTAACCGACTTCGGACGTTATCGCCAACTATGTCAAGAGCTTCGTCGTAAGTTGAAAGAGGAGAAAGAGTCGTACTGGAACAAGATGGCCGACGAACTGGAGGAGGCGGCTGGAACAAATAACTATCGCACATTGTACGGTACACTGAACCGTCTCAGAAAGAAGACCAATCCGGCTAGCGATTGCATCAGGAATACGGACGGGTCCTTTGTGCGTTCTGTGAATGAGCGCCTGTTACGGTGGAAGCAGTTCTTCAGCGAGCTCTACAGTCACGATGCACCACGAGGCCCGCTTGACGAACCGCTACCAGTTGAAGTGTCACAGGAGGCGATGCTTGACTTTGAACCCACTCTGGACGAAGTGAGAGCAGCGATTCATGCGCCTGGTGTAGACAACGTTACTGCTGAAGCGATCAAGGCAGGTGGTGATGTGTTACAACGACGGTTACATCAGCTGATCCTCCTCGTATGGCAGTCAGAAAACGTCGTATCTACCTGGAAGAAGGCTATCGTTGTGCCCTTTCACAAAAAGGGTGATGCAAGGGACTGTAAAAATTATTGCGAAATCAGTCTGTTATCAATCGTTGGTAAAGTCTTCACGAGGATAATCCAGTCCAGACTTCAACGCCATCGGGAGCTTAGCAGTGGCGAGGAACAGGCAGGATTTCGTCCTGGTCGAGGCTGCAGCGATCAAATATTCGCACTTCGTCAACTTTTGGAGGAAAGGATCCGCTGTGGAAAGCGGGTTGTTATAACCTTCATCGACTTCAAGTCGGCCTTTGACTGCGTACACTGGCCTGCCTTGTGGAGAACATTGGAGTGCGAACACGTTCCGGACAAAATTGTGAAGCTCCTGCAGGGAACATACAGTGGTTCAACTAGCTGCATCCGCGTCGGGGACAAGCTGTCCGACGAATTCGCGGAAAATGCAGGAGTCCGGCAAGGAGATGTGATTTCGCCGCTGCTATTCAACACAGTGGTCGATGCCATTATGAGAAAGGTTTTCAAAGATAGAAGAGGGGTCCAATATGGACCCCTCTTCTAGTACGAAAGTACGAAATGTCATGAATTCTCGCGAGCTTTGGCAAGCGCGCTCCAGTGATAGGGTAGTCGGATAAAAATTTCCGCCACATGCATCGCGTCAGCATGAAATCTCCTCCGTGCTCCTCCCTCCGTGTGAAGAGAGACCCTGTCCCGCGGGATTAGGTGAAACACGGGGTCAGCGACAGCACTTTGTCTTCACGTCTCTGGCCGTTGCCTCCTTCTCTGACGCGCCCGAATGCTGTCGCTTCAGAAAAGGAGACAACGGTCAGAGACTAAGAGAGTGGACCGTCGCTAGCCCTGTGTCCATTATACTCCGTATCCGAATCACTGCTTTTCGGATATCCGACCGGATATCCGAGATTCGAATAATTCGATGTCCGCACGAAAAAACGCATCATCTGAATAAAACCAATATCCGGGAAATTTAAAATCGGCACTATCTGAATCGAACCATTATCTAAAGGGTCGAAAATTCGGATGAAACCGGATAAAATTCGAATAATTTTCGGAAAAAAGCGGATAAAAACCGGGTAAAATTTCGGATAAAATCGGATAATTTTTGGATAAAATCGGATAAAATCGCACTAGGCCACGGCCATCTATTTAGTACATCAACCCAGAGTTTTTCTCCTCCTTGCGAACTCGGAAGAGTCCTTGCGGCGCCGAAAAATGGGCGTGGTCAAGTGAAATGACCAAGTGGCTAGTTATTCTGCGTATAAGTTTTTTTGTATAGTTGCTTTGCATACATTTTACTTGCTGGTTTTCCTGAAAAACCTGCGTATGGATAATGATGTGCCTTTTACTAATATACATATAAGAAGATTGGTGTTTGTGTGTGAACATGTTGCGAATGCAATGAAGTACTACTCTTTGCCCAACTACGGATGTTTTCATAGGCTTGCCTTGAGTACCTGGTTTATTTTTGACCGTTTCGCCTCAACTTTGTTCTGAAAATATCCGAAGTTATCCGAAATTATCCGAGCGGATATCCGTATCAGTACAATTCAAAAAATTGCATTATCTGAATCGATCCATTATCCGAAAAATTGAAAAAGCGCATTATCTGAATCGAACCAATATCCGGAAAATTTTAAATCGGCATTACCCGAATTGATCCACTGTCCGAAAAATTATCTTCGGATAACAAGTATATCGTAAGCACGAGAAGAGAGAGAGTGTGCCCTAAGCAAAAACTGATTTCCACTCTCGCCATTCTCTGCCAATTCGAGACTTGATGCCTCGTCAAAAAAGACTTGATGCTCATGTACAAGTCGGCAAGAAGTCCTAATTTGCAGCGCTAAATTCACTGTATGGGTGAATTTGCCGCTAGGATAGGTGAAAATGGGGTGAATATGCCGCGAAAATAAGGTGAATGTTACGCGAAATGATGTGAGTTTATTGCGAAATTGGGCTGAAAGTGTGGCAAGACTTCGGTGATCCTTTCCGGCCACGGATCCTAGCGGGCCGGAGCCGCCACAACCCACTGCGAGGTGGACAGACTCGCTGTGGAAACAAAATAACCCCCTCAGGGGTAGATATTTTAGGAGCCCTCTCTATGAGCTCTAAAATTTGATCACGATAAGAAGCAGCCAACTTCATTTTTTTCCTGCAGCGTATCCAGCGCGGGTTTTCTGAAATCGTTTATTACATGCAAAAACAGACCGCACTTTTCGGTCAAGGTTGATAAAGATAGGCCATTATCACTCGCGGCAAATTTACTTTTTGAGCTGATTGATATCCAGCCGCTCAGCAAATTCATCCATTGCGCGAATAAGCTTTGAAGACGGCGCTAAAGGTTAATTTCACTCGTAATGATAATAGAGGGTGATAAAGGCCGCTTTCCCCGAAGCGTCAAGTCTCGAATTGGCAGAGTTGTTGAAGCTACTACTTCTCTCACAAGTGTTAATGTGTATGAAGCTTGGTTAAAGAAGGTAGGAGAACATATTAGCAGCCACTCTCTAAGAGGCTGGGTGGTTTAGCGCAATGTGGCGATGATGCCATCAGCGTCGCCAGTGGTTCGAATCCGCAAACATAGACTTTTTCACATGCGTGTGGAAAAAGTTCAAGACGTCGAATCATCTCTGGCACGCAATGATCAGCACGGCTTGGTGCAAAGCGATGTGTCGCTGTTGATGAACCAGAGCTCGCGGGTTCGCATCCGAGAGAACTCTAGTTTTGCGAATATAGGTATGTGGAGGTTCCCAGTCCGACTTAAGACTCATTCATAGCAGGTCGCTTCGACTAGTCGCGGCACTGCCAACAGTTACAAACCCATCGCGCCAACAGATATTGCACTGAATCGCGACGGTTTGGAACAGTTTGCAGTTTCAGTAGCGATCGCAGAGCGACTGAGGTATTTTATAGCTGGTCGAAGCGACCTGCTTGATTTTGTTAAGAGTCGCTTCGACTAGTCGCGTCGCTTCCATGATGGAAGCGATCTCGTCTAGTCGAAGCGACTAGTCCGCAATCTTTCGTCGCAACCTTGAGGTATGTGGCGCGAAATTGCAGACGTCATAGTTCACCAACATAAAGACGGCATATGAAAGGGAAAAACGTGTATCTATGACACATTTACGATGACAGAGACGAGAAAATATTACAAGGATACTGAGAAATCACATTTAATGCAGAGCAACTAGCAATTAGTAACTTTAGTCGTAGTTTTAAGTTTTGCTTAAGCAAATTCCACCCCCATAGTTTTTTGGAATCATTATTTGCTTGGAAACTATGCAAATGTTTTTTATTTAGAAGGTAAGGTCAACATTGTCACAAAAAATAAGTAGAAATGCCGAAAAAGTGCGTTTTTTTTTTCCTGCGGCGTGGTCCGCAATTGTCCGTCTATTTCACGCGAAATTACGCCCGCCCGGGCGAATTGAAATCGGTGGACGGAGCGATTTCAAATCGCTTCGTTCAGCGATTTCAGATCGCGGCAACATCAGTGTAACTGTAAAGCCCCATTCATAGCTGGTGGCTTCGACTTGAAGTCGAAGCGACCAGCTATGAATGTGGCTTTAGAGTTACACTGATGTTTCAGTCTAATTATCTTATCATTATCGTGAGATGATCAAAGTTCTTTTCTCTCACAGGGGACAACCCCCGGGGAAGGAGACGTCCTGAAAAAAGTTCTTCTGAAAGTTGTGGGGGATGGATGTAGTATAATATTACTGTATGTTGGGTTTTACCTAAGGGCCTTCCGGTATTCCAGAAAAAAGAAAAAACTATTTTTAACCACCTGTAAATCCTCCTACTCGGAGCAGCTGGAATGAGTTCATATGCTCGGCACAACATTAAGTCACAATAAAATTGCCCTATACAAGGTTTGACTGTTTGATTCTGGCCCATTCGTGAGATATAACTCACTATCCCTTACTTAGCTGGCGGCTGGCGGAGCGGATGACCTCTCAACCAGTACACTGCTGTAGGTGCCGTAGGAACTCCAGTGGCCTGAACGATACGCTTCCATTCAGAACGATTAGGCAATTATTTTAGCGTTAACGACACTGCACCGTTGAGATTTCAGATCAGCTTCGACTTGCTTCAACCACGTCTTCTTCGGGGCAGTTCTCTCCACCTTCCACAGTTTCGAGCGCTTTCTTCACAACTAGCTGTGCGGTAGTCGACTGGCTTCCATTCTGCGTACGTGTCCAAACCAGCGCAACCTCCTCGTTCGGATTTGTTCCTCGATTGTCGGTTGATGGTCGCAGCTGTCTCGTATAACGTCGTTGCGATCTCTTAACGTTGTTCCAAGAATTTGCCGCATCCACGACTCCGAGCCGCACAATAGAATCGGCATTATAAGCGATTGGAAGATACGCACTTTGGTCTTGATTGACACATTGCCCTTTTTCCACAGACACCAGCCTAGTGAAGCAAAAGCAGCACACACCTGCCCGATCCTTCACTGTATCTCAGTTGTGGCCACTACCTTGCGCTGTTTCACCACCGATCCCAGGTACTTGAACTCCTCAACTTGCTGGAGCTCAGCTCCTTCAAAGAACACAGATGCACGTGAGCCGTATGACGTCATGACTTTGATCTTGTCCTCGTTTATCCGTAGACCGTACGAATCCGCGATATCTGCTATATCCTTCACCAAATTAGTAGCTTCCATATCAGTATCGGTAAACACAGCGCTGTCGTCCGCAAACATCAAGTCTGTGATTAACGAGTTCCTCACAGACTTGATGGTTTGCGGACGACAGCGCTGTGTTTACCGATACTGATATGGAAGCTACTAATTTGGTGAAGGATATAGCAGATATCGCGGATTCGTACGGTCTACGGATAAACGAGGACAAGATCAAAGTCATGACGTCATACGGCTCACGTGCATCTGTGTTCTTTGAAGGAGCTGAGCTCCAGCAAGTTGAGGAGTTCAAGTACCTAGGATCGGTGGTGAAACAGCGCAAGGTAGTGGCCACAACTGAGACACAGTGAAGGATCGGGCAGGTGTGTGCTGCTTTTGCTTCACTAGGCTGGTGTCTGTGGAAAAAGGGCAATGTGTCAATCAAGACCAAAGTGCGTATCTTCCAATCGCTTATAATGCCGATTCTATTGTGCGGCTCGGAGTCGTGGACCTTGCTCAAGTCGGATCTCAGCAAGCCAGAGGTCTTCCAAATGCGGTGTTTGCGGCAAATTCTTGGAACAACGTTAAGAGATCGCAACGACGTTATACGAGACAGCTGCGACCATCAACCGACAATCGAGGAACAAATCCGAACGAAGAGGTTGCGCTGGTTTGGACACGTATGCAGAATGGAAGCCAGTCGACTACCGCACAGCTGGCTATGGAGAAAACGCCCAAAACCATGGAAGGTCGAGAGAACTGCCCCGAAGAAGACGTGGTTGAAGCAAGTCGAAGCTGATCTGAAATCTCAACGGTGCAGTGTCGTTAACGCTAAAATAATTGCCTAATCGTTCTGAATGGAAGCGTATCGTTCAGGCCACTGGAGTTCCTACGGCACCTACAGCAGTGTACTGGTTGAGAGGTCATCCCGCTCCGCCAGCCGCCAGCTAAGTGAGGGATAGTGAGTTATATCTCACGAATGGGCCAGAATCAAACAGTCAAACCTTGTATAGGGCAATTTTATTGTGACTTAATGTGTGCCGAGCATATGAACTCATTCCAGCTGCTCCGAGTAGGAGGTTACAGGTGGTTAAAAATAGTTTTTTCTTTTTTCTGGAATACCGGAAGGCCCTTAGGTAAAACCCAACATACAGTAATATTATACTACATCCATCCCCCACAACTTTCAGAAGAACTTTTTTCAGGACGTCTCCTTCCCCGGGGGTTGTCCCCTGTGAGAGAAAAGAACTTTGATCATCTCACGATAATGATAAGATAATGTAGACTGAAACATCAGTGTAACTCTAAAGCCCCATTCATAGCTGTTCGCTTCGACTTCAAGTCGAAGCCACCAGCTATGAATGGGGCTTTACAGTTACACTGATGTTGCCGCGATCTGAAATCGCTGAACGAAGCGATTTGAAATCGCTCCGTCCACCGATTTCAATTCGCCCGGGCGGGCGTAATTTCGCGTGAAATAGACGGACAATTGCGGACCACGCCGCAGGAATAAAAAAAACGCACTTTTTCGGCATTTCTACTTATTTTTTGTGACAATGTTGACCTTACCTTCTAAATAAAAAACATTTGCATAGTTTCCAAGCAAATAATGATTCCAAAAAACTATGGGGGTGGAATTTGCTTAAGCAAAACTTAAAACTACGACTAAAGTTACTAATTGCTAGTTGCTCTGCATTAAATGTGATTTCTCGGTATCCTTATAATATTTTCTCGTCTCTGTCATCGTAAATGTGTCATAGATACACGTTTTTCCCTTTCATATGCCGTCTTTTATGTTGGTGAACTATGACGTCTGCAATTTCGCGCCACATACTCAAGGTTGCGACGAAAGATTGCGGACTAGTCGCTTCGACTAGACGAATCGCTTCCATCATGGAAGCGACGCGACTAGTCGAAGCGACCTAACAAAATCAAGCAGGTCGCTTCGACCAGCTATAAAATACCTCAGTCGCTCTGCGATCGCTACTGAAACTGCAAACTGTTCCAAACCGTCGCGATTCAGTGCAATATCTGTTGGCGCGATGGGTTTTGTAACTGTTGGCAGTGCCGCGACTAGTCGAAGCGACCTGCTATGAATGAGTCTTAAGTCGGACTGGGAACCTCCACATACCTATATTCGCAAAACTAGAGTTCTCTCGGATGCGAACCCGCGAGCTCTGGTTCATCAACAGCGACACATCGCTTTGCACCAAGCCGTGCTGATCATTGCGTGCCAGAGATGATTGACGTCTTGAACTTTTCCACATGCATGTGAAAAAGTGTATGTTTGCGGATTCGAACCACTGGCGACGCTGATGGCATCATCGCGACATTGCGCTAAACCACCCAGCCTCTTAGAGAGTGGCTGCTAATATGCTCTCCTACCTTCTTTAACCAAGCTTCATACACATTAACACTTGTGAGAGAAGTAGTAGCTTCAACAACTCTGCCAATTCGAGACTTGACGCTTCGGGGAAAGCGGCCTTTATCACCCTCTATTATCATTAGGAGTGAAATTAACCTTTAGCGCCGTCTTCAAAGCTTATCCGCGCAAAGGGTGAATTTGCTGAGCGGCTGGATATCAATCAGCGCAAAGAGTGAATTTGCCGCGAGTGATAGTGGCCTATCCTTTTCCATCTTGGCCGAAGTTTGCGGTGTGTTTTTGCATGTGATAAACGATTTCAGAAAACCCGCGCTGGATACGCTGCAGGAAAAAATGAAGTTGGCTGCTTCCTATCGCAATCAAATTCTAGAGCTCATAGAGAGGGCTCCTGAAATACCTACCCCTTGAAGGGGTTAATTTTGTTTCCACAGCGAGGTTGGCCACCTCGCAGTGGGTCGTGGCGGCTCCGGCCCGCTAGGATCCATGGCCGGAAAGCATCACCGAAATCTTGCAACGCTTTCAGCCCATTTTCGCAGTAAACTCACATCCTTTCGCGTAACATTCACCTTATTTTCGCGGCATATTCACCCCATTTTCACCTATCCTAGCGGCAAATTCACCCATACAGTGAATTTAGCGCTGCAAATTAGGACTTCTTGCCGACTTGTACATGAGCATCAAGTCTTATTGACGAGGCATCAAGTCTCGAATTGGCAGAGAATGGCGAGAGTGGAAATCAGTTTTTGCTTAGGGCACACTCTCTCTCTTCTCGTGCTTACGATATACTTGTTATCCGAAGATAATTTTTCGGACAGTGGATCAATTCGGGTAATGCCGATTTAAAATTTTCCGGATATTGGTTCGATTCAGATAATGCGCTTTTTCAATTTTTCGGATAATGGATCGATTCAGATAATGCAATTTTTTGAATTGTACTGATACGGATATCCGCTCGGATAATTTCGGATAACTTCGGATATTTTCAGAACAAAGTTGAGGCGAAACGGTCAAAAATAAACCAGGTACTCAAGGCAAGCCTATGAAAACATCCGTAGTTGGGCAAACAGTAGTACTTCATTGCATTCGCAACATGTTCACACACAAACACCAATCTTCTTATATGTATATTAGTAAAAGGCACATCATTATCCATACGCAGGTTTTTCAGGAAAACCAGCAAGTAAAATGTATGCAAAGCAACTATACAAAAAAACTTATACGCAGAATAACTAGCCACTTGGTCATTTCACTTGACCACGCCCATTTTTCGGCGCCGCAAGGACTCTTCCGAGTTCGCAAGGAGGAGAAAAACTCTGGGTTGATGTACTAAATAGATGGCCGTGGCCTAGTGCGATTTTATCCGATTTTTATCCAAAAATTATCCGATTTTATCCGAAATTTTACCGGTTTTTATCCGCTTTTTTTCCGAAAATTATTCGAATTTTATCCGGTTTCATCCGAATTTTCGACCCTTTAGATAATGGTTCGATTCAGATAGTGCCGATTTTAAATTTCCCGGATATTGGTTTTATTCAGATGATGCGTTTTTTCGTGCGGACATCGAATTATTCGAATCTCGGATATCCGGTCGGATATCCGAAAAGCAGTGATTCGGATACGGAGTATAATGGACACAGGGCTAGCGACGGTCCACTCTCTTAGTCTCTGACCGTTGTCTCTTTTTCTGAAGCGACAGCATTCGGGCGCGTCAGAGAAGGAGGCAACGGCCAGAGACGTGAAGACAAAGTGCTGTCGCTGACCCCGTGTTTCACCTAATCCCGCGGGACAGGGTCTCTCTTCACACGGAGGGAGGAGCACGGAGGAGATTTCATGCTGACGCGATGCATGTGGCGGAAATTTTTATCCGACTACCCTATCACTGGAGCGCGCTTGCCAAAGCTCGCGAGAATTCATGACATTTCGTGTTTTTATTGATGCTCACATGCTGCTTCAAAGCGATACAAAGAGTACTAGGATTATGGAAAAGAATCAAAATACTTACAATAGTCATGATCCAGAGCCGAACTGGTTGTCGGCGGCAACCGCCCCATCACTACATCTAAAATGGTGCTCGATTTTTATAACCATATTGCCTATTCTACAAATATCAAGCGGTGAAACGGCACGAGAACAAACACGAATCATTGAAATGAGTGTGCACGATAAGATTATGAGAGGAACAACAAGGGATAATAAAGAAAAAGTAATGTGAGCATCAATAAAACCATGAAATGTCATGAATTCTTGTGAGCTTAGGCAAGCGCGCTCCAGTGATAGGGTAATCGGATAAAAAATTCCGCCGCATGCGTCGCGTCAGCATGAAATCTCGTCCGTGCTCCTCCCTCCGTGTGTAGAGAGACCCTGTCTCTAATCCCGCACTTCGCTCCTTCGTCGTTTCCACCGCCTCTTTCGCGGTTTGAAAATATAAGACCATGACCCTGATAGGGCAAGCGATGGGCCAGGCCGAGACGTGCGTGGATTCACTACCATATTGCCGACGCGACAGCTGTGGGGACACCTACGGTTTTCTCTTTTACAGTACACAAAAGCTTGTCATCACATTTATATTGCGGCCTGTGGTACGATCTGTCTCATTGGAAACAAAGAATGGGGCATATCAGCAGTAAAAACTTACTTCGAGTCCACTTCGAGGATGCTGTGCTTCACCGATTCAAAAGGGTCACATTTAGTTTCTTTGAAAGTAACTTTATATGGGCCATAACTTTCTGTGGAACCTTTCGACTTCGGGTAGTACTGCCGTGACTTTTCATGTTTCCCTGAAACACTAGACGTTGAGGATCCATGTAAATTCTTATACAATTCCTATGTATGGTCAGCTTATTGGACTACCTTATTGGAACACGTGTCCCTATGCATGCCATTCGTTCACTGATGTTAGTGGACTCCTGCTATCGCGAAAGTTTTACGTTTTTCATGCATGAAGGAACGACGATTTATTCACGGCTGACTAACAGAAAACTAGCTCTTAAAACGTAGCCATCACGGCTGTTCAATTGCAATAACCTGATGCATCACAACCACCGAAACCATTGGCATCGTAAATCACGACGCTCTACACGGAACCGCTAACCTCCATCGCGAATGGTGGTCAACCCGTCCAGGAAGACCTACGTGTGATACTTAAAGGCACAGTACACCCTCAGATATGAATTTTGAGATTTTCATGTAATTGTGTAGAAGACCACTTCTGTATAACACGTGCCAAATGCCAGATCTCATTTCCTTCAAATAAGCGAGATATAAGCGACCACCACAGGCCCGACTTCCTTCGCTCACCACCACAGGCCCGACCCCCTAACAGATTTTCGAACTCGATAGCGGCTCGATGGATGGATGAATTCCAACAAGTCGTCGTTCTTCAGTCCATTACTGGACTGTCTCCTTATCCTGGCTTTCTCTCACGCAACGATTGCGAATGAACAGAAATACAGGCCTGAGACAACTCGTCCACCAATTTTTAACCCTCAAAATCAAGGCATCTTTGAAGAGCCATAACTCTGTTCAAAGAGGGTCTTAGACGATTTCAGAGATACCACTGTGATCAGCGTGTGACTCTTTCAAAGATGTGCATAAAATCTGAAAATAAGTTTTCTGGGTGTCCTGTGCCTTTAAAGGCATCGTTCGAAAACCAATTTCCGTTTTTCAATCTCAATTTCATGAATGAGCCCGGTGAACCACGTCGGTGGAGTTTTGCGCGTCAAAAACATATGGTTCTAAAGTTGGAATGGTTCAAAATGACGATCCGCCACCAGTTTTCACCACCCATCTAGCACAAGGAACAGAAGCGCCATCACAGGCGCAGATGATTCAGCCTTTGAAATTTCTAATTCGGATAATTCTAACATCCAAACTTGCCCAATGTATACTTCTTTTTTTGGAATAAGTTCCTGTGAGCGAAAGGCGAGAGAAATTCACCCACTTAATAAGTTCAAAGCAAAAAACACTTCCGAATTTTGTGAAAAAACTTTTGAAGTATTGCACCTGACACACCGGATTTGACGGAGGGGTGGGATGTGGTCTCTAGCAGCTCGGCCGGCCGTCTATAACAGACAATAAGATTATCATTCATCCCGGCTTCGATGATTCCACGAATTAGGAGCAAAGTACTTTTTAAGATATTCCGGGACCGTAATCAATCTATCAGCTCATCTCACGTGCCTTTAAGAAGATACCGTAAGGCCAATCGAGTCTGTAAACCGTCATTGGGCATGTATCGAAAATTCGACCATGGGGCAAGAACGGCATATTTTTTCAGATGACATCAGGAGTGGGAAAAGTCATGGGAGTCGCCAACTTCATCACTAATTCAGTCAGAGTAGACTCATGGAGGAGCAAAAGTGTCTGGTAATGATTAGGGTGAGGACAGGTTCACTGATGACGTCTTCACCAATTTTATCGACAAGATCCGTCATGGTAGTGAGCACTTCAGTCGCTTTTTTATGTCCCTTCGGCAGTGAAGACATTCTTCTAATATATCTGGCAATGTTTTCGATTTGCTTGATTTACCTTCAGATAGTCGCGTTTTGATAATCTGGCTAGAGATTGACACGGACCTGCACGAAGCTGATCGTGCTACTCGACAACGGTCAACATACCCACCGTTTTCACCCTGATTTGAGTATTTCCGGTAATCCCCTATTATTCTTGGTCCTACATGCAGCCTGAGAACATACAAGTGTGAAGATGCAATCGAAGGAATCCCTTGATTATGCAGCGTTCTCTCCAGTGGAGTGTACATGTTATTGCAACACATCCGCTTGATCTCATAGGAATAATAAATGCTTCAGTGAAGAATGGGTAAGCGACTCTGACGCTATCATCAAAAACAACAACTATGTCTTTAGTCTTATACAATTTTTGGATGAACTTTGGACTGCAGTTCAACGTCGCAGTTCACGTTATGGTATGTTTACACAAGGTGCTGAGTTGAACGGAAATCGCTTGGCTCCGGGCGAGGTCGAACCAGCATATTCCCTCTCCGGGGGAGCGCCTTATCGCACTGCACCACCGAAGCCCCAGCGCCGCTCTCACTCAACTGCTCGGTAAATCTTCACCGAAGTGAATAACGTGCACTGCGACGTTGAACTGCAGTTACAGCAGGAAACATCTTAAAATCATGTAAGACAACTAGGGCATACTCTTGACAGGCCTACGACTGTTAGATAGTCCCTGACGGTATACCTGTTTCATCCCGTTATGCGGGTGAAAGGATGATTGCTTCGGTGAAGATTAACCAAGCAGTTGAGTGAGAGCGGCGCTGGGGCTCCAGTGGTGCAGTGCGATAAGGCGCTCCCCCGGAAAGAGAATATGCTGGTTCAAACTCGCCCGGAGCCAAGCGTTTTGCGATCAACTCAGCACCTTGTGTAAATATGTCTTTAGTGCCTTTATAGTTTTAAAACAGTGTAAATTAAAAAAAACAGAAAAAAATTATAATAGAAACTAAAAGGTAAGTTATGATTATGGCAGAGTACATGTAAGGAGGGTGCTCGAATACTGTTCTAGATTCTTCTCCATACGAATTGTGAGTTTGGGAATTTTAAGAAAATGAGGTGCTTCTACAGTTTTGAAACGCACTGTAAAACTGCTCCTTATTCGCAGAATATGTGAAGTGAAACCGACGATGGAGGAGTTTCAGTCTCTTAGTTGAGGCCAAGTGTGCCGTATAGAGTCTAGAAAATCGTCACACGGAATGCTTGAAGGCAGTGTTCACGATAAGAATCGTTTTTCTGTTTTTTCGCCTATCTTAAAGACGGTCCCATGCTGATTCCAATGTTTTTTTTTTGGAATCGTACAAGACCTTCTGGGAACCGAGTTATGGTCCCTCAAAAATTGAGCTAAGGAAACATGGTGGACGAGTTGTCCGAGGCTTGTAACTTTCATCTTTTGCAGCCGATGTATGCGAGCTGACCTGAGTAAAGAGAGAAGTTGAGAATGAAGGGAAGAACGGGGCTACTGATCGGAAACCATCGCTCATCTCACAATCTCGAACATTCATTTGTTCATGTCGGTGGGCGTGGAAAGTGCATCTGGGTGTGACGAGCTGACGGGTGTCCAACTTTGGGGCCGTAGGGGACCGTTCCTAGCTCATTTTTCTTAGTTTTTTCAACGTTAGGGTTGCGCTAGGCCCCGCAGCTGCCGATCTCCACCAAAAAATCAGACATGGTTTTTATCGTGGACACTGCCTTTAAAATGGATCAAATTGCTGGTTGTGAATTGAGACAGTATCTTCGAAGGATATCTGACTCATAAAAGTCGTGGATGATTTGAATCGGATGACCACATTACACGGGACGAAGTAGCCCGTGTGAGGTGGTGGACGGCGGATACATTTCTGCAGAACGTCAAAAATGGGAATAAATTTGTTTAGGTTTCCTTCACTCCAATGGCACTCATATTAGTGCAGTGGTTGTGTGGACGTCCCTTTCCTGTAACCGCAAACGCCAGCAAGAGAACAAGTAATGAAGTAAGTGAGTAAGTGAGTAGGTAAGTAAGTAAGTAAGTAAGTAAGTAAGTAAGTAAGTAGTAAGTAGTAAGTAAGTAGAGTAAGTAAGTAGTAAGTAAGTAAGTAGAGTGAAGTAAAGTGAGGTAAGTGGTAAGTGGGTGGGTAAGTAGAGTAAGTGAGTAAGTAAGTAAGTAAGTAAGTGAGTAAGTAAGTAAGTGAGTAAGTAGAGTGGAGGTGGGTAGAGTGGA
The DNA here is from genome assembly GCA_029168955.1 of Aplectana chamaeleonis. NCBI lineage: Eukaryota > Metazoa > Nematoda > Chromadorea > Rhabditida > Cosmocercidae > Aplectana > Aplectana chamaeleonis. The sequence continues at coordinate 848,751 of JAPDOI010000192.1, forward strand.
GTGGGTAGAGTGGAGTGGTGGTGGAGTGAAGTGGGGTGGGGTGGGTAAGTGGTGGGTAAGTGGAGTGGAGGTGGGTGAGGTGAGTGGTGGTGTGGGTGGAGGTGAGTGGGGTGGAGTGGGTGGTGGAAGTGAGTGGGTGGAGTGGAGTGAGTGGGTGAGGTGGGTGGTGGAGTGGTGAGTGGTGGGTGAGGTGGGGTGAGTGGAGGTGGTGGGTGGGTGGAGTGAGTGGAGTGGAGTGGTGAGTGGAGTGAGGTGGGTGGGTGAGTGGGTGGGTGAGTGAGTGGGTGAGTGAGTGAGGTGAGTGGGTAGGTGGAGTGAGTGAGTGGAGGTGGAGTCAGGTGGAGTGAGGTGGAGTGGTGAGTGAGTGAGTGGAGTGGGTGGGGTGAGTGGAGTGGGTGAGTGAGTGAGGTGAGTGGGGTGGAGTGGTGGGTGAGTGGTGAGTGGAGTGGTGAGTGGGTGGTGAGTGGAGTAGGTGGTGAGTGAGTGAGGTGAGTGGGTGAGGTGGGTGAGGTGAGGTGAGTGGAGTGGGTGGAGTGAGTGAGGTGAAGTGAGCCAGGTGGTGGGTGGGTGGGTGGGTGGGGTAAGGTGGGTGAGGTGGGTGGGTGAGTGAGTGAGTAGGTGAGTGGGGTAGAGTGAGGTGGTGAGTGGGTGAGTGAGGGTGGTGGTAGTAGAGTAAGTAAGTGAGTAAGTAGGTGAGTAAGTAAGTAAGTAGTGAGTGAGTGGGTGAGTGGTAAAGTAAGTAAGTGGGTAAGTAAGTGAGTAAGTAGGTAAGTAAATGAGTAAGTAAGTAGAGTGGGGTGAGAGTGAGTGAGTAAGTGAGTAAGTGAAGTAGAGTAAGTAGGTAAAGTGAGAGGTAAGTAGAGTAAGTAAGTGAGTGGGTAGGTGGAGTAAATAAGTAAGTAAGTGAGTAAATGAGTAGAGTAAGTGAAGTAAGTGAGTAAAGTGGGGTAAGTAAGTGGAGTAAGTAGAGTAAGTGAAGTAAGTGGGTGAAGTGGGGTGGGTGAGTAAGTAAGTAAGTAAGTAGAGTAAGTAAGTAAAGTAGTAAGTGAAAGTAAGTAAGTAAGTAAGTAAGTAAGTAAGTAGTAAGTGAGTGAAGTAAGTGAGTAAATAGTAGAGTAAGTAAGCAAGTAAGAAAGTAAGTAAGTAAGTAAGTGAGTAAGTAAGTAAGTAAGTGTTATGGCTGACAGATCAGGAAGTGATCTTAGAGAAAGTGTTCGTGATCGGCGAGGTTAGAATGCCGATGACCACCCAAGTAGGAGAGGTGGTCTCCCGTTGAGCTGATCAGATGAGTGATCCAGCGGGAAGCGGACCGCATAAAAGGCCGTTGGTGAGGGCCGGAGACATGTCAGCCTCAGCCGCGCTGCCCCGCTCATCTCTGGTGTTCTACTTGATATTCTTCTTATAAGTTCTACTGTATTCTCTCGTCTTCCCTGCAGCAGCACGGTAGCTCTCGCCTGTTAGAGAGAGCAGAGAACTTTGTATTCTTCGGAATACAACATTGGCGATCAGGAGTTTCACTTGCTTGCTATTGGAGCAGTAGTAGACGAGCTCAGACAGAGTTTCCGAAAACGATAGAAGGAAAGTTTCGGAAACTGAAAGAAGGCAGTTTTTCGGAAACGAAAGAAGGAAAGTTTCCGAAAACTGATTGGAAATTTGCAGAAGTAGTTGCAGATTTCTGAAAGGCTGTTAGCAGGAAGCCTAGGCTAGATGGAAGATTCAGTTATGAATACTCAACTAGTTATGTCGATGTTCAAAGAATTATTGGAAGAACAGAGAAAAGCTGCTGAGAAACAGCAGAAAGACATAATAGAGCTCGTTTTGAACAGAATGTCAGGCACAAGTGGAGTCCAGAGAGAAACTGAAGAGATTTCAATTCCGAACATGATGTCGGCTCTGAGTAATCGAATAGAAAAGTTCATATTTGATCCGGATATGGACATGAGTTTCTCGAGATGGTTTTCTCGATACAAAGAAGTGTTTGCTGATGATGCAAGGCAGCTTCCTGAAAGTGCAAGGGTCAGACTGCTTTGTGAGAAGTTAAATTCGTTTTCATTTGAGAAGTATCAGAGGCATGTTTTGCCAAAGGAGGTAGTTGAAATCGGATTTGACGAAACAGTGAACATTCTAAAACAGCTGTTCGATCTCAAGGCATCAGGGTTTACAACGAGATATCAATGCTCGAAAGTTGAAAAGAGTGATTCTGAAGATTATCTCACATACACAGGTAGGGTAAATGAGATATGTGAAAAGGCGAAAATCCACGATTCGGATGGAATAAAGTGTTTGCTATGGATTTTCGGACTGAAATCTCAGAAAGAAGCCGAGATAAGGCAGCGGCTCATTACAGTGCTTGATAGGGATTATAAGGCTGAACGAAAAGTTTCACTCCAAGAGTTGCACATGGAATGTGAGAACTTTTTGAGTTTGAAGAGAGACAGTGAAACTATCGCTGGCAGTGTGAAGTTCGTGGATGAAACCACCAAAGTCGAAAAGAAAGCAATTCAGTGTTGGAATTGCGACGGTAACCATTTGGCAAGATCCTGCAAGTCAAAGCCTTGGTTTTGCAAGAAGTGCAAGAAAACTGGGCATAAAGAAAAATTCTGTGAAATTGCAAGTCAACGGCAGGCTGTGGAGAAGAAATCGGTACAAAGAGGCTATCAGGGTGGAAATCATAGAAAGAACACGAAGCAAGGCCTTAAGCGCAATGTGCACGTCGTTAAGATTGCAAATGCGGCTGTCGAGGTCGACTCCGCACGTGTCTATGTGGAAGCGATCGTGAATAATCACCCTATAGAGTTTCTTCTAGACACAGGGTCCGATATTACGTTAATAAACGAGGATGTTTTGAGAAAGATGGGATCTCCAACCCTGCAAAGCACGAGTCTTGTAGTGAAAAATGCCAGTGGGACTCCCATGAAGGTTCGTGGGAAGCTGAGATGCGAGTTTGCGCTCAAAAGGTCAAAATCAGAAGGTTATGCTTATGTGACGCCTTACTATTCGCTAATGGATCTGGAGTGGATTCAAATGAATGAAGAAATGTCCCATCATATGGAAATGATGGTGGCAAAAGTTGAAAAAACAGTGTTTCCCGATGTGGGAGAGCAATTGAAAAGAACCTATCCGGCGGTATTCGAGGAAGGTCTGGGATGCTGCACAAAGGAAAAAGCCGAATTGGAGCTCATACCAGGTGAACGACCAGTGTTCCGTGGTTGCAGACCGGTAGCACACGCTGCGATCGAGGCGATCGACAAAGAAATTAACAGACTGCTGGATTTGGGTGTCATTACGCCAGTCAGCCATAGTGAATGGGCTGCACCACTATGCGTGAAGAAATCAAATGGAAAATTGAGAGTCTGTGCGGACTTTTCAACTGGTCTGAACAAGGCATTGCAGTCATTTGATTATCCTCTGCCAGTGCCAGAGGAGATTTTTGCGTCTCTGAATGGTGGAACTGTGTTTTCGCAGATCGATCTGTCAGATGCTTACAGATTGAGTTGTCTGAAGAAGCGAAGAAAAAAGTTGTGGTGAACACTCATCGTGGATTCTTTCAATACAACGGTTTGCCATTCAGAATAAAGACTGCACCGGGAATATTTCAGCAGATAATGAACAAGATGGTCTCAGGACTGAGAGGTGTGACTTCGTACCTGGACGAAATTTTGGTTTGCGGAAAAACCGAACAAGAGCATAAAGAGAATTTGCTGGCTTTGTTCGAGAGGATCGGTGAATACGGATTCAGAGTGCGCTTGGAGAAGTGCGCATTTTCCAAACCGGAAATTCGTTACCTAGGGTTCATTGTTGATAAGAATGGCAGGAGGCCCAACCCGGAAAAGATTGAAGCCATGAAAAATATGGTTGTACCGAAGAATGTTGGTCAGCTACGAGCATTTTTGGGCATGGTAACTTACTACTCAGCATTCATGCCGACGATGAAAGATCTGCGTGGTCCATTAGACGCAATGCTGAAAAAGGATGTGAAATGGGAATGTAAATCTCAACATCAAACAGCGTTTGAGAAGTTGAAGGCGGCAATGTCTAGTGAGATGAACTTGGCTCACTACGATCCCAAGCAGAAGATTGTGGTCGCAGCTGACGCTTGCGACCATGGAATTGGATGTGTAATTTCGCATAGGTATTCGGACGGCACAGAAAAGCCTGTAGCACATGCTTCGCGTTTTCTGACGAGGGCAGAGAAGAATTACTCTCAGATCAAAAAGAAAGCCCTGGGACTTGTGTTTGCAGTGAAAAAGTTCCATAAGTACGTATACGGAAGGAAATTTCTGCTGCTGAAGGATCACAAACCGTTACTAGCCATCTTTGGTGACAAGAAGGGAGTTCCAGTGTACTCCGCCAATAGACTCATGAGATGGGCAACTATACTGCTGGGATACGACTTCGACATCGAGTATGTGAAGACCACGAAATTCGGACAAGCTGATGGATTGTCAAGGTTAATGCAGACGTTCAAACTTGAGGAAGAAGACACTGTGATTGCAGCAGTTGAGAAAGATGTGTCTATGGTCCTAGAAGATTGCATCAGAAAGTCACCAGTAACGCACAGGGACGTTGAGTTGCTTACGGGAAAAGACCCGTTGCTGAGTAAAGTTGTGCTGTTTGTGAAAAGTGGAAGATGGCCGAAGATTGAGGGTGATCTGATTCCATTTCACAACAAGAAAGAGACACTGTCAGTTGTTGGTAACTGTCCCATGACTGGTGAAAGAGTGGTGATTTCCGCGAAGCTGCAGTCGCAAGTTTTGAAAGAGCTGCATGTTGGTCATCCTGGCATTGTAAGGATGAAAAGGTAGGCAGAAGTTACGTGTACTGGCCTAATTTTGACAAGGACTGCGAAAATGTTGTGCGGCAATGCGTGAATTGCCAAAATTGTGCAAAAAACCCTCGGAAAGTACCACTAGAAGCTTGGCTGGCAGCAACTAATGTTTGGCAGCAAGTTCATGTAGATTTCGCTGGTCCATTGCATGGTTTCTACTACATGGTGGTAGTGGACGCGTTCAGCAAATGGCCTGAGATGATCGAAATGGTGAATATCTCTGCAAACCAGACCGTCAAGGTATTGAAAAGTTTGTTAGCAAGATATGGCTCGCCGGAGATCATTGTGAGCGACAATGGGACGCAGTTCGTGTCGGAACAGTTTAGGAAAATGTGCGAAGAGGGAGGAATCCAGCACGTGAGAACTGCCCCCTACCATCCACAGTCGAATGGGCAAGCAGAACGCTTCGTAGATACTCTCAAGCGAGGTATCAAAAAGCTAAAAAGGGAGGAGAGGCTAACAGAAGATACGCTGAATGTAGTGCTGCAAGCTTACAGAAGCACGCCTAACTCTTGTCTTAATGAGAAATCTCCTGCCGAACTGTTCTTGGGTAGGAAAATGAGAACGAGACTGAGCTTGCTGATTCCAGGCAAGAAAGAATGTGAAGATCTGCTCGCACAGGATAGGCGGGCCAGAATGAAGGAACAGTTTGATAGAAAAAACGGAGCTGTTCATAAGGAGTTCGAGGTTGGTGCTCTTGTGTATGTCCAGCGTTGGAAGGCACCGCAGTTCGTATGGGTCAGAGGCAAGGTACTGAAACGCCTTGGAACCGTGAACTATGAGGTCATTGTGGACGGAAAGGTGGTTGGAAAAATGCAAACCAGATGCGCCAAAGGGAAGATGTGAATGCCCCAGATAGAGAGGGGGAGGCGCTTAGAACTCTGCTCAATGTACTTGAGCTTGATGATGTGATGAATAATACGTTTGCAATCGAGCCGAACCCAACAAGCGACAATGGCAATCCTCCGATGCTCAATCCACGTCGAGAAGCCGATGATGCGGAATTCAATCACCAACCACGACGTTCCATCAGAATCAGACGGCCTCCACAACGATATGGAATCAATGCTTAGATTATATTGTTAACTTGTTAATTTTGCTTAATTTGATTGTATTTTCGTTATTTTTGTAGTCGATTCGTTTTGAGTTTTTGTAATAACTCATCTACTAGGGGAGGTGTTATGGCTGACAGATCAGGAAGTGATCTGAGAGAAAGTGTCCGTGATCGGCGAGGTTAGAATGCCGATGACCACCTAAGTAGGAGAGGTGGTCTCCCGTTGAGCAGATCAGATGAGTGATCCAGCGGGAAGCGGACCGCATAAAAGGCCGTTGGTGAGGGCCGGAGACATGTCAGCCTCAGCCGCACTGCCCCGCTCATCTCTGGTGTTCTACTTGGTATTCTTTTTATAAGTTCTACTGTATTCTCTCGTCTTCCCTGCAGCAGCACGGTAGCTCTCGCCTGTTAGAGAGAGTAGAGAACTTTGTATTCTTCGGAATACAACAGTAAGTAAGTAAGTAAGTAAGTAAGTAAGTAAAAAGTAAGTAAGTAAGTAAAGTAAAGTAAGTAGAATATAGTAGTAAGTAAGTAAGTAAGTAAGTAAGTAAGTAAGTAGAGTAAGTAAGTAAGTAAGTAAGTAAGTAGTAAGTAAGTAAGTAAGTAAGTAAGTAAAGTAAGTAGTAAGTAAGTAAGTAAGTAAGTAAGTAAGTAAGTAAGTAAGTAAGTAGTAAGTATAGTAAGTAAGTAGTAAGTAAAGTAAGTAAGTAAGTAGAAGTAAGTAAGTAAAGTAAGTAAGTAAGTGATTAAGTAAGTAAGTAATTAAGTAAGTAAAGTAAGTAAGTAAGTAAGTAAGTAAGTAAGTAAAGTAAAGTAAGTAAAGTAAGTAAGTAAGTAAGTAAATTGTAAGTAAGTAGGTAAGTAAGTAAGTAAGTAGGTAAGTAAGTATCGTTGGTGTCTCACAGGGAGATAGCCGTGCTCAGCAGTTGGGACGCAAAATCGTTCGATAAATAGCCACTCTCCCTTTGTTCCCCCGCGCGACATTTTCCCGCCAATCAGCGTCGCGGCGATCCCTTGTCCAGTGATTGACGATAAGTAAGTAAGGAAGAAAGAAAGAGAGAAAGTAAGTAAGTAAGAAAGTGACGTGCTTCTCTGCGTCAAATTCCGCTCCACGATTGCGTATCGAGCCGCTTCGCCGCCGCACGCGCTCGAGCAGGACAAGATTCCAGCACCGCAGCCGATCAACTGATTGTAGGTGGCTTTTTTTGTTTTCTTCAATTTTCTTGGTTTCTCATGTGACTAAATCCGTCCTTTCGTGTTTCTTCATATATTTGTTAAATCTACATGCACACTATTTTCTGGCTAAGCGAGTGTGGGACGAGCGAATGCGGTCTTTAAGACTGCTTTTGGCTCCATGACATTGCTCACCTGCTTGAGTACGCGTCACGGTCAGGGGAGCGTCGCGCGCGCCGCGAACGCGGAAAACCCACCATTGCGTAGAAGGGTTCTCAGCACATTAAACAAGTAAACATCTAGGGTCAGTGACATGAAATGAACGCAGAAAGCTACATAATGCCCAGAACAAGCCAATTCACTAGATTCTGCAAAATGCGGGAATACCGCACTGTCGCCCATTTCGCCGCGTGCGACGCTCACCGCCCTCGACAGAGCACGCACGTTTGAGCCATGCCCACTGCCAAACTGCTTTAAGACTACTCAATATGGAACCGCGATTGTTCCCTCTGAGATCCTGAACAGGGTTCCACACGGAGATGCCGTGTTAAATCTCAGCTCGGACCCCTATTCGCAAAAAGACAACTTCTGGGTTTCCGCTCCTAGTCGCGTTTCGATATGTTTTCTGGAAGAGAACACCAATGCAAACAAGCTCTAAAAAGAGTAGCTCTGCAGGTATGAAGGACCGAAATATTATGTACCGAATTGGGCCGTAGCCACCAAAAAATCGTCGAGATCGGATAGAGTCTGTAAGATTTCAGACAAACAATCCGTTTACACATTTATCAGAGAAAATTTAAGATTTTCGTTTCGATATCACCTGTTTCTCTGCACTGATTTGCCGTGCCGTGTCCCTGAATACAGAAAAAATCAAGTTTGGGATGAGAGCGGTTTCAATCGAGAAATGGATAAGGCGCTGCCAGAATCCCTTAACACTACAATATCCTAGCGTAAAAAGTCTTGGATGCTGAGATGCGAGCGAATTCGCAAAAATCCAAAGTTTTTGGAGAGTTTTCAAGCGGATCGAAATTTTCTCAGACACGTGCTATACAAAAGGCAAACACAGTTTTGAGCACTGTTTTTTGCATGCTACAGGGAAGTGCAATCGTACCCTGTTAGATCTTTTGTGACCGCACTGGGAGCTCTCGTAACGGGGGGTACCACCCAAGTATTTCACGTCAAACTTCGCTGCTGAGCTCTGTTCGCAACATGACAATTTCTAAATTTTCGTCACTGGTCGAACTTTAACACATTTTTCGAAAGTCAATATTGCCGTCTTTGCGGTCTAGTAAAATAACAATGCTGAACTCCGTAGCCGTGGATGGGGCTGAAACACGAAGGCTTAAAACTGGTAGAAATCGGAATGTCAGTCTTTTTTCACGCATAACTTGTTTTACACACCTATCTCAGATTATCGGATAGTTGATAGGCACACACTCAATTCTTCCCGCCCCAGCTCACCATTAGTGTTTCGCGCACACGATTGATTGTGCCATTCCTATATACTTTGTTGGAGAACCAGACATTTGAGAACTCAAAAGAAAAAGCTCTCAATGCTGACTCCCTTAGATCTTCGAAAGGACCACTTTGAGCAGAGTTATGAGAACAGGGCACGTTTTTGCGTCTTTTTCGCCCAAAACGCAAAAGATATGACCAGTATTGTACTTCCCATATCAAAAACATACGACACCCTTGGTTGTATTGGAAACCTCGTTCGGTGAAATTATATTATCACAAATCTAATAGTTGATTGGTTCTCATCGCTCTTTAATCACACCAAATACTCGATTTCGTATATGTTCGACCAAGTTTATCAGCTTTTGGGTGTCGATATTGCTTCATTTCTCGGTTTTGGCCTGTTGTAATGCAGAATTCAAGAGATATGGCAGGTCCTTGGCTCATACCTGACGGAACTAAATCCCACAGATCTTCTTGATTGGATAGGGATCAGAACTGCAGACGAGCCACTCTGGACAAAATAGTATTCGCCAAAGAAAGAAACTTACCTCAGACTTGCTCACATAAACGCTCACGTTGTCTCAGTAGAAACTCAAGTATGGCGTGCAAAAAGAGGAAGAAATGAAGGTAGGTGTCACTCTAGCATCCTCTGGTACTCGCCCCAGCTCATCCGATAGAAGCAGATTGCAAGCTGTAGACGCCCTTCACGGCGAAATTCCGTGGCTAATCTACCTCTGCAGTTCTGGGGCCGGATGCATCAACAGGCTGGGTTGAGGCAGGGGCAGGACAGCCTGCACCTCTGAAGACCTCCGTAAATTGATTAGATGATCTACAGTCCTTGCACTGAGATTTTCAAGAATGCCGACTGCTCTGCCTCTGCCCCAACCCGGCGCATTGATGCTTCCGTCCTCTGACAGCTAAGTTGGGCAGGACCTATTCTCGAAATTTTTCAGTAGCACCTCTGGCCCACCGAAATTCAAATTCTCAACAGCATGGATTGATGCTGCTAATTCAGTTCTGCTCCCATGAAAAATGGTAAATATGAAAGTTCTTAGCAACTCTCAAACATTGTATTGATCTTTTTGTACCCCTAACCAGAATTCCTCTGAGAAGAGATCATTTGACTTCTTATCTCCGTTCCCTAATCGGAAAATGTTGTTGCGTGGAACATGGCATAAGTGGCGATGATGTAGAGCACTGGAGTACTTTAGACGAACTAAAATCCAGGTTTGGGAGGGTAGAGAGGAAAATTATTGGGTCGCGAAACTACAACAATTTTCAAAAGTTACTGAGTTATAGACTTCAGATTAAAAATTGGCTCGGATCTCTCATTTTGGAAAACAAGGATCTTCTCAATACTGCAAGGCTCTGAAATGATAGAAATTTTATACAGATCTTTCCGAGAAGTTAATAAGGCTGAGGATGGTCTTCCAGCTCACTCTTCCAATCCTGTATTCCCGGTCATGAGTGACTCTGTGTGGTTTTACAAGAATGAAATACATGAGCTTCTATCTAAGCGGCCGAGATCAACCTCAATCACTCCGGATCACATTCCGCTTACGTTTTACAAAGCAGTGGCTCATATTATTGTGAGACCCTTAAAACATTTATTCAATTTTAGCCTGCGATCAGCAAGCGCATCAACAGCAGAACTGCAAGCACAAAACAATAGTGTACAAAAAGGTATAGTAGACTCGATATGTATTGTTTCCAAATCCTTGAAAATAACGGCAGTTTGCAACCACTCCAAGCACGAAGGGTTTCGTCAATGGAAGCCAGGCACTTATGCAGATTGCAAGCATTTGATATAAAACCTGAAAAGAATTCGGGAAGGATTTCAAAACATTTTGAACTTTCAAAGGTTGATTGAGATGTAGACTCTGAATATATTTAAGGCACAAGATTTTTCTACCGACCTCATTCATGAATTAAAATATTCGCTTGACAACATGAAAAATTTACAGAACGTACCTGGAGATACAATGTATTCTCAGTGAACATTGGGACTAATCAAAGAGAGCTCAGACTTGGTACCATCCATCTTTTTGACGTAGAAGACGCTGATCAGCTTCGAGAAATAGCTCTTAAATCGAAAGCAATTATTGAATTCTTTGAAATTGGTGTTTTCTCATTTCTAGCGCTCTATTCAATCACTCGGCGGGTTAGGCCAGTCAAAGTTTCTCAAAGGCATCGTACACGATGAAAACCATCCTCGGGTTTTTGACGTTTTCGTGTTTTTATATCCCTATAGTGACTAAAGGTTGCAAAAGTCCCCTCAAAAAATTTCAACTTCTCAAGAAAATTCCATTTCAAGAAAGCTCAAAACAAATTTGAATTTCCTACCGTCATCTACTTGGGATAGTTGCGCGAGGAACGCAAGGAACAGTTTTACGATTCGTTTCTTGGCGCAGCGTTGGAAGCCATTCACCGAGGACGCCATTCATACGAGCGATCATTTTTCTTAAACAAAATGAAAAAGGGTTAATAACCTGCTGCGTCCATTGCTGTCAGCTGCTTTCGATCGACGTTCACCGTGAAATCGAGTGGCGTGTGCATTGCACCCTACGACGCATCAACGCACGATCTCCGGCAGCGACCACGGAGTTTTGTAATTTGTAACAACGGATCGACCCCAAGGCCGGCCCCCCAAACCCAGGAAGCCCCTCTCAGGTGAGCAAATCTTCATTCTGAGGCGATTTTGAAACTCCAGACTTCCTGAGTGACCTTGGTATGACCCACTAGTCCGACTGAACGCAAAAGCTAGAATTCGGTTTTCATCGTGTACGATGCCTTTATTCTTCTTCTTCTTTAGCGTTTGTCCCGCTTACTTGCAGGATCCGCATGAATGGTTCGTTGGCTCCACTTTTCTCGACCGTGCGCCTGATCGGGATGTAAGCCAGCAGCCTTCAGATCGTTGTGCAATGTGTCCAGCCAGCGCTGCTTCGGACGTCCTTTCGGTCTCCTGCCATGAACTTCTAAATCAAGAGCGATCTTTCGAACGGAATCGTCTTTGCCACGCAGAACATGACCATACCATCTCAGTCTTGATTCTCGTAGCTTTTCAGCAATGGGAGCAACACCAAATCGCTTCCGGATGTCTTCATTGGAAACATGATCGAGACGCGTGATGCCGGCGCTCCATCGCAGCATTTTCGTTTCCATGACACTCAGACGACGTTCTGCTTCCTTGGTCGCTGGCCAGCACTCAGCTCCATAGAGTGCAACTGGTCGTATTACAGACCTGTACACTTTGGACTTCAGGTGATCAGGAATCTTCTTATCGCATAATACACCGATTGTTGAGCGCCACTTAGACCAAGCAGCATTTATACGGGCAGTTATGAACAATGCCGCCGTCAGCAGTAATTGTCGATCCAAGATACTTGAAAAAGTCCGTACGCGGTAGATTCGTGCCATATATTCTTATACTGCCGAGCTCATTTGCGTCGGTTGTCAAATATTCGGCTTCCTGACGTTTAGTCGAAGGCCGAACTGCGCAAGACGGTCACTCCAGGCCTGTGCTTGTTGCTCGAGATCGTGTTTGTCCTCGGAAACCAGCATCATATCATCTGCATACAGCAACGTCCACGGTGCCGGCTTCTGCAGGTCTTTCGTGACTGCATCCATAACAATGACAAACAACAGTGGAGATAGGGCCGAGCCTTGGTGCACACCCACTGAAATTGGAAATTCTTTCGACGTGCCAGCGGCAGCTCGTACGCGGCTCCTTGCGTCGTTGTAGAGAGCTCGCACCCGCTCAATGAGTTCTTCAGGCACAGAATGCACTCGCAGGGCATACCAGATAACCTCATGCGGAACACGATCGAAGGCCTTCTCCAAATCGATGAAAGCAAAATGAAGCGGTTCCTTCTTCTCCCGATGCTTGTCAGCCAGGAGTCTCGCGGCGTGTATGGCATCGGTGGTGCCACAAGAGGAAACAAAGCCACACTGGTTACTGGGCAGCTTCACAATTTCTCGAATGCGACCATCGATTATTCGCTCGAATACCTTCATGCTATGAGAGAGTAGTCGTATAGGCCGGTAATTGACACATTCGGCAGGGCTGCCTTTCCTTTTCCAGATTGGAATAGTTCTGCTATGTCGCCAGTCTGCCGGTTTTTTCATCTTTGTGACGACCTGGTTGAAGACCTTTGTCAGCCAGACTGCTGAATTCCAGTGTTTCGATTACCACAGCTCGGCCGCGATATCGTCAGGCCCAGTCGCCTTACCAGGTCTCATCCGCTTCAGCGCCGCTTTCACTTCATCAACTGTGATACGCTGTACCGGACCATAGCAAGGCGCAGCTTGAGGGATGGGAGGATGATCAGATTCTCCCGTACATAATCTCTCAAAGTAGTTGCGCCACCGTTCCAATACTTTCTTGCGATCCATCAGCAGATCACCACGCTCGTCATTAATGCCATGAAATTTTTCGATGTCTTCCGCTTGGTATCGGCGAGAATCAGCAAGACGATGAACCAGGCGTTCGCCATCCCTCGTGTCCAACTCCCTAATGACTTCATCATAGTGAGCGGCTTTCGCGACGGCTACAGCTCGCTTGGCATCTCTTTTACCATCACGATATTTCTGCCAGTTCTCGGTTGTCTTCTGGTGCAGGAAGGCGTGGTAGAGACGCTTCTTCTCACGCACCTTCTCCTTCACATCGTCCGTCCACAACCATGTCTGCTTAGCTATCATACGACGACCAGGTCTTGTTACGCCCAGAGCGGATCGTGCCTTCTCTGCAATGGCTGCAGTTGCGTTTTGCCATGTTTCATCGACTGTGGTAACAAGGGGAAGCTGAATTTGCGGACAAAGTTAAGCTCCTGTTCTTTCAGTCGCCACCACTTGATACAAGCTGGCCCACAGCGTTCGTCATGCCTTTGCCTCGGTGGGGCAATCTTGATGGAGCAAATCAACGGTCGATGTTGGGTAGCGACCGTCTCGAAAGGCACAACCTTCGCATCAGTGACAAGATTTCGATCGCGACGTCGAACGAGAATAAAATCAATCCGAGTCTTGTTATTGCCGCTATAGAAGGAAATGTGGTGCGAAGGACGCTTACGAAAGCTTGTATTCAAAATAACGAGATTACTGGAGTCTGCGTATTCTAGAATGCGCTCCCCTTCGTCATTGCGTGTTCCGTATCCGAAGCCTCCATGACAGCTATACCCCTCCTTTCTCTTACCGACGTGACATTCAAATCTCCGGCGACGACTATGGTGTCTTCTGCCGGAACTTCTGCGGTCTTTTCGTGTAACAGTGCCCAGAAATCATCCTTCGCCTGATTGGAGCATCCCGTCTGCGGAGCATAGGCCGAGAACACATGACAACGATGTTCCTCAGTGACAACAACAATCTTCATGAGCAGGTCATCGAAACGCTCCACTTCAGCAATCGAATCTCGGAATCGCTGAGAAACAATCACTGCAACTCCGCTTGCAGTCCTCGGGCCTCCATTGTAGATGGCTTTGCAACCACATCCAATGTCCTTCGACTTACTGTCGGACCATCTTGTCTCTTGAACAGCACACAGATCTCTCCTGCGACGCTCGAGTGCGGCTTCTAACTCACACAAGCGACCCGACAACGTTCCTACGTTCAGAGTTGCAACGCGGGTCTTGGCGACGTTGTGGGGTTACCGGACTAGCTTAGTTGCCCTCTGATGCCGTCCTTGTATCAGAGACCCTCGCATACTTTCTTCACTCACCGGGCCTTGTGAATGAGCGTCGGTTCCCGCGGGCGCCGTAGCTTTTGTACGAGATCTATGAGCCACCACCATGTGATGTGACATTGGTCCTCCATCGGCCGGCCCGTCACGCAGAAGGCCTGTCGCCGGTACACGAGTGTCCGCGATCAGCTAACTTCGACCATTGCCGGGAAGTCTCCAGTGGCACCAACTGGGAGGAACGGACTCGCCACCTGTACGATGCCTTCAATATTAGAAGAAAAGAAAACCAGCAAATGTGGAATCTGCGAAACGGGCCGGCTGGCTGTTAACCAGCGTGTCTGGCTGGATTATCCTGGGTCAAAGCCACTCAAAGAAAAAACTAGAACGCCGTTGAATTTTTTTTTAATCAAAAGCGAATTCCCTCCCCCTCGTAATGTCACAAATTTTCTAATCCTTCTTGCCGTGGTAGCTTGTGCCTACTGCGTCGTGGAAACGCGACTGCAAAAACCAAGTAAAAACAACAAAAAACTATTACCCCAAATTTTGATTCATTTGTTCGATCACCTTCCTCTTTTTAGCTTCACTCGGTAGTTCAGGCCGTTTCGTGTTTTTTTTTCAAATCATCAGTTTTTTCACCTTTCAGCTAAGTGCATACGACCTGTCATCTATAACGTGCGTGTTGCTAGAATGATATTCTTATTCACAGTCGCTCATATGGGGGTCTCACTTACTTTTGTTTTTGTAGCCAAGGGAAAAGTGTTCTTTACTCCTTTTCCGATAAACAATGCTCACTTCTGGGCATCCTGAGAAGCAGCCGCCATGTGGAGTTTCAGCGAAGTTGGCGGACCAACTAAGTCGGTATCCGGAGTCGTGCGGCCTACGACTTGCAGTGCAGCCTCCACATTGCCCTTCGTAGCTGATCTACTCACTCCTACTTCTGGCTTTGCTGTTGTACATAGTAGCCCGAAATTGTATATTATATTATATCATGTTTTCGCTTGTCATTTTTTTCTTTCCTATTGCAACATGACTATTATACGTGTAACATGATTGTTTTTGTTTTAGAGCGCAATAGAGAATAAATAAATAAATAAATAAAGGCAGTGGTCGCGATAAAATAAGGTTGTATTCTTTTCCTCTCAAAACCCTTTTCTGGATTCAGCGTAGTGGGACCTCAGCGAAAGAGTAGCGAAGGAACCCCTATCTCGGGTCAAACTATCAGCCGATGTGCTCACGATGAAAAAGTTGCTCGTTTTTTCAGCTAAGCTTTGGGTAAAGGGATGTGCGGCAATTGTCGTTCGCCGTTTGTCGTTTGGCGGCAATTTTAGGGACTTTTTTGCCGTTTTTCGTTAGCCGAGATTTTTGTTATTTTTCCGGCAAAACTCGGCAAAACATTGAAAGAAAACGTCGCCTATGCTCGCGGCTAGGTAGACACTAGGGGTAATCCGATTATCAGTTGATCGCTTAACCGTTCTCCGGGGTTTCGACTTATCTGGGGTGGCAGCAAATGGGTTTGGAAACGCGATTTAACTCGCTGTAAGTTCGCGTTAAGCTGCAGCTTAACACGAGCTTTTTATTTGACGATTCTCAGGATAGGGACCGGACATTGCTGAAACTACGCACTCGCCTGCTCCGTTATGAGCCACTAGATACGCATGGTGTAATAAAATTCACCAAAAAAAATTTCATTCCGTCTTTTCTGGAAAAAAATATTGATTTAGAAAAAAATTTATAAAACTTTTTCCAGCTCGCGGTAAGTTCGCGCAGAACTGCAACTTAACGCGAGCTGACAGAGAAACTGGAAGTAGGGTGTGAATGAGGAAAAAGAAGGATAGCTTTCGAAAAACTTTTCGGAGATTTTTTTCGAAAGCTATCAATCTTTTCTTGATTCATGTACTACTTCCATTTTCTCTGCTTAAGTTGCGGTTTTGCGCAAAACTAACGCGAGATCACCACCGTGTTGTATTAGGACTCTTTTCAAATGAGTTACTCGCAGCCTGTTCTATTTTTGTCAGAGCGCAGCCGCCGATCGCGGAGCCGCAGTGGCACTACTGAGGAGCCGCAGCAGCACCACCGCGGAGCCTGCAGCGGCGAAACCGCGAAGCCGCAGCGGCACCACCGCGGAGCCGTAGCGGCACCACTGCGGCACAACCGCGGAGCCGCAGCAGCACAACCGCGGAGTTGCAGCGGCACTACCGCGGATCCGCAGCGGAAAAACCGCGGAGCCGCAGCATCACCACCGCGGAGCCGCAGCGGCACTACCGCGGATCCGCAGGGGCACTTCCGCGGATTCGCAGCGACACTATCGCGGGCCGCCACGCCATTGCCGCTGCGACGATAGTGCCGCTTCGGTGCCTGTAGGAGCCAAAGCCGCTTTCTCGCGAAGCCGCAGCGGCGATTTGTTTGATTTCCATGAGGTCCCCCATGTCTTGTTTTTGTTCATCTGATGCCTTGAAATGGAACTTCTCCCTTGAATTGGAATTTTTAGAATGTTGACATAAGTATTGAAAAAAGTGGAGCGGCATGTGTGTATAACTTTTGGGTCAATCTAAGGGATGAGGTTTTTGCCGTTTGCCGGCCGTTTTTGGAATTTTCTTGCCGATAGCCGAAACCTCAGAATCGTTTGCCACACATCCCTATTTGGGTCCCTCTAATAAGATTGAGAGCGGAAGCACGACGAAAAACCGCTCTGTAATGGGTGAAAATCTCGTGGGCCAACGAACCCATCGGGCCACCAGCCCATGACCTATAATAAATGCCCTGAATTCGTGTTACCGTAGGAACCGACACCTGATTTCTGAATCATCGCGAAATGTTCCAACATCATAGCATGTACATTGGCGGCTCTTATTTCTAAACAATTTTGTGTACAGGAAACAGGAAGCAAAGCCACTTACCTGAGAGTTCCGAAACGCGAAACCATTTTCCAGACGTCAGGTTCGATGCGTTGTCTTCAGTCTCCTTGCGGACAACGCATCGAGCCTGGCACACAAGCAGGCATAATTAATTTCTTCAGAGATTTCTTTAAACAGTTCAGTTCTTCTATTTGGGTGTTCTGTGGGGACTTTTCCCTATGAGCCTCTTCTTAATGGGCTTACCTTCTGAAAAATATAAAAAAAAACTATAAAACGGGTTTTTATCGTGAACACTGCGTTTAAATTTCCGGTCATTTGTTGGCGGACGAGCCCACTCCATATCATCTTCATCGATTATCTCTCGTACTAAGAACATCAGCTGGCTTGAAATCGAGATTTAATCAATGACTGAATTCCTTCGGACTGGCCTGCTCAAATATTTCTGTCCTCATCTGGTAAAAGCATTCATTCGATTGCATTGTTCAACTGTTTTAATAGCTAATTTTCCTTGTTTCTGCCTGCTAATGTCAAAGAGTTTTGACTATACAAACATGAGCCTCCGATGTGTGGTCGTCTCGTGGCGCCAAACAGTGAGGGGGGAGGGGGCGGGCAGATCAGTGGTAACGACTGTCAACGCTAATGGTCGAGGTCTTTTCGGCTATCAATAGTGCTGATTAGCCCTTCCCACTGATCTGCCCACCCTCCTCACTGTTTGGCGCCACGAGACGACCACCCGTCTCCGATCTTTTTGAGCGAAGCTGGGCACGTCTGCACGAATCATCAACTTAGGAACTTAATATCTCCAATTATAGCCCGTTTCTTGCACCGTAACCGTCATGGTCTTTTAGCGGTTTGCGAACCAACCTGACCTTGATGGTTTCCTCAAAAAGCCCGAAAGGGCGTATATAAATATATAAATAAATAAATGAATAAACAACGTTTTTCATCGCGAACACTGCCTTTAAAATGATTTACGAATGGTTCTTAAGTCTGTCCAAATAAAAACTGTCTGTCGGCGTGCTTGTGGAGCGACATACGCAAAGGCATGATTTCGGATGAGCCTTCCCATGGCCGCAAACAGCTGATTGGATTGTGATTCACCATTTGCCTAGTCTTTCTGCTAACCGGTTTCCAAGTTAGAAGAATGCCTTCGCAAAAGCAATTTGACGCGCACGCCTACGGCTTGGGAGGACAATAGCTTTCGAACGGACTTGAACACATACTATATTTACAAAACCATGAACAGTAGAGCCGAATATGCGGACCTGCATCCCACGCCAAAGGCAGCCCTGCGAAAGGGTAGCTTCACTGGTTATCAGTCTCGTTGTTTCAGCCAGTAACGCTCCTAGCAGTGGGTTGTGCTGCCAGTGGAATTTTCAACGTCAGAACCGTAATGGGGAAAAACTCAGTAGATATCATATATAAGCATGAATTTACCCACCGATAGGCCATCATAGAGCTCGATCGCACAATATCCCGTCATTCCAAGCATAAGTAGGCAGAAGAGATTGAAAAGCACCGCCTCGACTGATAATAGACGCGACATTGCGAAGCCAGCAGCCAATCCGAGCGACTCCCAGAACCGATAATTCGTAAATGCCAAGTCCAGCGATTGGCGACCGACCAACGCCACCCAGAACCCTAAACACTGTCGTGTTTCATTGAAAATTTATCGAAAGTATTAAGCATCAAAGCATTCTAGCTAGCAGTATTGAGCATCAAAACAATCTGGTTAAGCAGACACCATTCTCTGCTGAAAGGAATGTGATGCCCGGATCATGGTTAGAGGAGAGCAGACGCTTTTCATGTCTGAACATCTTTTTCAGTAGTTTTATTTTGCCATGATTGACGACGGAAAGTGGTCGTATATCAAGGTAGAGAGCTCTTGAGAAATGCCCCAGAGCTTAGCAGGTCTCACAAGCGAACTACTATAAGTCATACTAACCATTCCAAATGAAATGTACTCTTCTAAAACCATTTTTGGGCGTGAAGTTCGAATATGCCCATCGCAGCTGCCTATACTCACACTGAAAGAAGTTATGAGCGTTTTTAAAGCTTCGCGGCAAGGTCAGGATGATGGAAATTTTGGAATGTTTTTTAAAATTTATCTAGAATTTGCTATAAACATGCTTTTAGGGGTAATCAGGGGTGCTGAACAGGAATCTGGGGTTCGGTTGTCGAAATCTCAAGATTTACTGTAGGTTACGGTAGGTAACATGCCATTTAGGAGGCAAAACCTACCTTATAAAATTCGAGAATCGACAAATGGACATCGAGTTCGTATTCAGCACCCCAAATAACCCCCACGCAGAAACTTCAACCCATTCACGACCGGGTGTCCCACCGGTGGGACACTCTTTTCAAAAATCGATTTCTCCACCGCATGAAGGAATTTCTAAACCTACTCATGGTCAATGTACCTACTTACCTATTCTAGACTCGACTATGAACTTCGTGGTCCGCTGGCAGCTTCACCACTACACTATATCTGACCCTTCGAATGTAGCTAGGTCGAAAACCGCAAACATGAGTACAGATCGCATTTTTACAAGCAATTACAGGCGATTTTTTTCTTTTTCTTCGAGAAACAATCCTTACTTCTATAAGTGGTTAGATCGTATAGCACTATTTAAAGGCAGTGTCCACGATGAAAACCATGTCTGATTTTTTGGTGGAGATCGGCAGCTGCGGGGCCTAGCGCAACCCTAACGTTGAAAAAACTAAGAAAAATGAGCTCGGAAAGGTCCCCCACGGCCCCAAAGTTGGACACCAGGGACGAGCGGAGTAAAAATTTTGAATTTCGGAAATCGGAAAACGGAAATCGGAACAAAATAAAATCTCGGAAATCGAAAATCGAAACAAAATAAATTTTCGGAAATCGAAAATTGGAAATCGAAACAAGTTTCAAATTTTAGGAAATCGGAAGGCGGAATTCCGCGGCCTAAAAACCTGCGAAATCGGAATTCGGAAAACGGAAATCGGAATTGCGCTTATCCCTGTTGGACACCCGTCAGCTCGTCACACCCCAGATGCACTTTCCACGCCCACCGACGTGAACGAATGAATGCTCGAGATTGTGAGATGAGCGATGGTTTCCGATCAATAGCCCCGTTCTCCCTCCATTCTCAACTTCTCTCTTTACTCAGGTCAGCTCGCATACATTGGCTGAAAAAGACGGAAGTTACAAGCCTCGGACAACTCGTCCACCATGCTTCCTTAGCTCAATTTTTGAGGGACCATAATCCGTTCCTAGAAGGTCTTGTACGATTTCAAAAACATAATTGGAATCAACATGGGACCGTCTTCAAGATAGGCGGAAAAGCAGAAAAACAGTTCTTATCGTGAACACTGCCTTTAATATATCACAGAAATATGATTACTGATACTGCGTACCATTCCCGCGTAGAGAATCGGTTTTTCTTTCGCCCGTATTTTGTTCACAGAAAACATTTTATGCGAAGATCACCAATGTTAAGACCATAGAGCATTTTTCGGAACTGGGGCTCCAACTTCGGTGAAAACTACCCTGGAGGGGAGCGGACGAGAAAAAAGGGGACGTGCCAGAACAGAAAACGAGTGTTATTACACGCATCATTCCTAGTCAATGTGTAATAATAGAACTGTTTTCTACGTCGTAATGTAAAAAACAAATGCTCAATTTGCTTTTTGCAAAAATCTTTCTTAGAAGGCGCAGAACCGGAGGGGTGAGGGTGTGGCCGAGAAAAAAATGGCGAAGATCTAAAAAAGGTCATTTCCATTAGCATTCCCAGTCAATATGAGAACTGTGATGTATTTTCTACGTCTGAATCCTATATATAAAGAATGGAAACGGCGCGACCAGAAATCCGCGGAATTGGCTGCGCCTCAACTCTTCAGCGTTGTCTATACGCAGCGCGGCGTGTCGCGCGCGGCGCCTCACAGCTGATTACCGTTTCCGTTCTTTATTACTACTTTATACTTTATATAATTTGACTTTAATTTTAATATATGATTCTTTATTACTATATTGTAGCGTGTGAAAGTTGATTTGTTTTGTGATGTGACGTCGCGATAATAGAATAATAATGTAATAGTAGTAGTGCAATATTCTTGTAATGATTCATGAATTTTTGTTATAAACCATATCTACCATTCATGTAATCATTGACGGCAAGGGATTGGTTTCCTTCTGTGGCCAAGTCGTGTGAGGAGAGATCTACCCTTCATCGCGGGGGGGGGCGCCTGTAGAACTCGTCCGAGCCACAGCCCACCTCGCCGCGGCGAGATCTTGTCTGTCTGATGTCTCTAACAGAGGCTCGTGAAGAAGATTGCTGTTGGCAACTATGGCGAGGTGCGAGGCGGCGTATAATTACTCTATCCTGTAATGATTTTATCCTAAAGACCCCCTACCGCGACTAGTGTCAAAAAAATGCTAAAAATTTTTACTGCAGAAAAATCGTGTCGGAATGCGATAGATCGCAAGAGCAAGGGAGTAGCTAACTCAAAAAATAGTGCAAAACTGAAAAAATATTCTTTCATCAAGCATTTACTGTCAATTGAAGAACAGAAGAATGTCTACCATGGTCCATGGTATAATTAGTGTTTATACCGCTAGAATTCAACGAACTCACGTGATTCCGTGGATAGTCTTATCTACACAGTTAAAAATTTAGGAGGCCATTTCTCTGGAAAAGAGGTATGAAAGCTGAAACTTTGGCATCATGATTTTGACATCGACAGTCTTACGATGAACGAAAAAGCGAAAATCGATTTCTTAGTAGCGTGCCATTTGAGCAATAGTGGCCCACCGGTGGGACACTGTATACGGTGACGCAATATTGCAAGCGGTCCGAACGTGCAGCCACCCAAAATTAGGCGTGGTCGTGAATGGGTTAATAATTTGAAAATCGACGAATGGACATCGAATCCGCATTCAGCACCCCCAAATAACCCCCACATAGAAACTTTGCAACAAATCTAAGACTTTGACAAAACTACCGTATACCTATCGTAATCTACAGTAAGCTGTCAAAAATCGATAGACTGACACAAGATTCGTGTTGAGCACTCCAAATAACCCCAGAAGAATGATTTGAGCCACATTTGTCTTCACATTCCGGAAATCGCCAAAAGTCGATTTTGCCGTCAAATTTTTCTGCCGATGGGAAGCTTTGAACAAATTTGACCGAAAACTTTGGAAAAACGACAAATAAACCTCAGATTCGTGATCAGTACCCCAAATGACCCCCAGGGCGGGTTTTAAGTCAAAACTGGAATATTTTTCTTCAACGCTTCCTGTACCCCGTAATGGATATAATTGAACGCTGAACCGAAAAGTCCAAAACACTGTCAGTCTGCAGAAGGTTCGGAAGAATTCGCTATCACCCGAACTTTGCCTAGATGGTTGTTTGGGCACTGAACACGAATTTAAGGTCCGTTTCCGGATTTTCGAAAAATTAATGCGTTCTTGGAGGGTACAATCTGTACGAAAATCAGAGAAAAAACGCCTATGTATAACTTTTTTCAGAGTGATTCTAGGCAGCTGTGAAGAGCATATTAGAACTCTACGTCGAAGAATGATTCTAGAAAAGTACATTTCGATCGGGATGGCCAAATTGGCTGATAGTAGTTTCCTTGTCAGCATCAGTTTTGATATTGGGGATTCCTAGGTTTAGGGTCTCTGCAGCACCTTCGCTGCCATAATGAATTTCCAAAGAAAACAAACTACAAAAAGCAAGATTGAAACATGAGTACAGAGACAGATTTTTCGTCAAATCGCTCATACTAAATTTTCAGTGCTGTACTGTGCCCTACCGGTAGTTCCCCTTATTGCACTGTTGAAGTCCGCTGCAACTAATATGGAAAAAAAACTATTCGTCGCGACAACATCATCCACCTATTTAAGTATCGCATCATGGTTAACCCATTCACGACCACGTGTCCCACCGGTGAGACACGCTTTTCAAAAATCGATTTCTTCGCCGCAAGAATCAGATAACAAACCTACATATGATCAAAGCACCTACCCTAGACTTGAATACAAACCTCGTGGCCCGCCGGTAGGCCAAACGCAACAACACCTTTTTGGTTCTATCGCTACCTTTTATGCATACAAGAAGGAATATATCGTTTGAAACTCGTTTGCTCTTCTCAAAACGTTGCAACTTAGTTGGCCGTGTTGCGATTTTGAGGCATTGCTCCTCTAAAACGAGAGGGTGTAGGGAGCTCAAACTGTGACAATGTTCCTTCATCGTTACTAGCTAAAATATGAAGAGGTAATCAAAAAAGCAATCACCCGTGTCCAAGCTGGCTCACACCGATGGGACACGGTATACAGTGACGCAATATTGCATGCAGTCGTGAATGGGTCAAAAAGCATCTATGACACTAATGGACTTCTGACGCGCCGGTGTACACTTACAAAGTGTCCGAACATTGCTTGCACGACGCTAATACGGGGAGCGAACATATGCGCATGGTGGGTGATACCGTCAAGATTTATTGCATTAGTTGGTAGTTCGGCAACTTGTCCATCTCTCGAGACAGTTTCAGGCGCTTGAGAAAAAACCGAAATGAAGGAGGTTCATTGGTCCAATGAGCAATGTAGAGGTGCACAAGCAACGACACACAACCCCGAAACATCTCCAAACTTCCTAATGTGTCACACACATGAGGTAATGAAGAAAGTGAGACGTTTCGAGGAGGTTGATATTGATTTTTGTCGGACAAGTCGACTTAGAAAATCTTTGCTCCAAGTTTGTTTGAACAGTTCGATAACGTCCATGTGGTTTCCAGAGGAAGGTGGACGAAAAAGTAGGAATCAGGCGGAACCCGATGACAGAGTTCTTCTTCGAAATTTCTGGTGATTGTCCTACCGCTTTGAGAAAATTTTGGGATAACCTGTCCAATGGCGTGACTAGGAGAAGGAATTTCGTGGGACTGAATGACGGGACAGGGTCTCTCTACACACGGAGGGAGGAGCACGGACGAGATTCATTGCTGACGCGACGCGCGCGGCGGAACTTTTTATCCTAATACCCCATCACTGGAGCGCGCTCGCCACAAGCTCACGAGATTTCACGGGCTTTCATGTTTTTATTCATCCTCACATGACTTTTCTTTATGTTCCTGAGTTGTTCCTCTCATCATCTTATCTTGGACACTCATTTCAATAACTCCTGTATGTTCTCGTGCCGTTGTACCGCTTGATATTTATAGAAAATGTAATATGGTATTAAAGATTGAGCACCATTTTAGATGTAGTGATGGGATCGTTGCCGCCGACAACCAGTTTGGCTCTGGATTATGAAACATAAAGAAATAGTCATATGAGAATCAATAAACATGCATTGTCATGAAATCTCGCGAGATTATGGCAAGCGCGCTCAAGTGATGGGGTAACCAGATAAAAAATTCCGCCGCGCGCGTCGCGTCAGCATGAAATCTCGTTCGTGCTCCTCCCTCCGTGTGTAGAGAGACCCTGTCCCCTGAATGACGGATGCAGCTTTTCCCGATCTCAGTTCTATGTAGAACACATTCAATTCAGAGAGCTTTTTGCTTCAACAAGAGCTTCATTGTTGTTGTTATCAAAAACTGCCTTGTATGAAAAAAACTTTCCAAAGTCTGAATCAGAGCGGGTGGTTCACCTTTATGGAAAGTTCTTGCGGAACACTTCTCCAGATACCTCGCGCAAGGATTCGTTCCCGCGCAGTGGAAATCGTCAAGAACGATACTCCTATTCAAAAAGGGTGATCGGGATGACATCAACAACTACAGGCCAATCGCTCTACTCTCAGTGCCGTACAACGTCTTTAAGAAGATTCTGCTGAACAGGATAGAGAAGGCTCTGGACGACTTCCAGCCCAGAGAACAGGCAGGCTTCCGTAAGGGTTACTGCTGTCTTGATCACATTCAGGCGCTATCGCAAGTCATTGAACGGACAAGGGAGTAAGATCTACCTCTAGCGCTCGTCTTCATGGACTATACCAAGGCATTCGATTCGGTTGAAGTCCCGGCTGTTCTTAACGCTCTCATCCATGCTGGTGTTGACGCCC
Organism: Aplectana chamaeleonis; assembly: GCA_029168955.1. NCBI lineage: Eukaryota > Metazoa > Nematoda > Chromadorea > Rhabditida > Cosmocercidae > Aplectana > Aplectana chamaeleonis. Next base: position 873,823 of record JAPDOI010000192.1, read on the forward strand.
AGTACATCAGAATATTAGCAGAGTGCAACAACGGAAGCAACACCATTATTCAACTATTCGAGAGGAAACTGAAGGTGTCGATTGGAAAGGGTGTCAGACAGGGAGATACCATCTCGCCGAAGCTGTTCACGACCGCGTTACAAGACGTGATGCGCCACATCGACTGGGACGGCAAAGGTATCCTCATAGACGGTTGCAGACTATCCAACTTGCGCTTCGCTGACGACATTGTGCTGCTGGGTTCGTCTTCCGCAGAAGTCGAAGGAATGCTTAACGAACTGGACGCTGCAGGAAAAGCGATCGGCCTTACAATGAATCTGAGGAAAACCCAAGTGATGCGCAACCAGTGGTGTGACGACAGCCCCATTCATCTCTCTGGCACTCCCCTACCCACTACGAACAGCTACGTCTATCTCGGAAGAGAGGTGAACATGTAAAACGACTTGTCTACGGAGATCGGACGGAGACGACGAGCGGCCTGGTCTGCACTTGGATCGATAGTGGAAGTGACAGACAAATTGCGGGATGTGATACACGAGCACGTTTGTTCGACACCATGGTGCTACCTGCGTTGTGATATGGAACCGAGACATGGGCGGAAACGAAGGCGACCACACAGGCCATAAGGACAGCTCACAGTGCCTTGGAACGCAGACTACTGAAGACTAATCGTCGTGCCCAGCGAGCTGGTGGCCTACGCAGTGCTGATCTTCGAAAGCAGTCGCAGTTAATGAACCCTCTTCTGTTCATGGCCCAGTCTAAACACCGATGGGCAGGACACGTGTTGCGCCGCATGGATGACCGATGGAGCCTCCGTACAACAGCCTGGTTACCACGTGATTGCCGCCGGCCTCTAGGCCGTCCTCCCACAAGGTGGAACTCTGTATTTTCAGGCAGAGCCAAGACGTTCTGCACCGAGCGAGGGCTTCCTGAAAATCACCATCACTGGATGTCCCTTGCTCGGGATCGGTCGAGCTGGTTGAGATGTGGTCCACACGGCGGCGACGCGCAGTGAAGATGGATCATCAAGGTATCAAGGTAAGGTAAGGTAAGTCTGAATCCATATCAAGAAACAGATCCATGGCACGTTATTGATGTGTCGCCGGTGTACTCTTATGCGTGTGCTACCCACGACTTACAATTAGTACAGTAGTCATAGTGGCTCACTTTCGACGCTCCCAACATCGTAGACATGGCGATACAAGGTTCGGAGTGCGTAGCGTTCCACTGAATTTTGCGCATTTGTTCAAAAATGTCATAAAAAAACACTAGGAAAAACCAGCAAGTTTCTTTAAAAAATCTCAAGAGATAGGGTTAAAGTCGAAGAAGAGGGCAAAATCGGTTACAACGCAAAGCACCAATATGGTTTGATTCACGTTGTGAACTCAAGTATGTTGAAGAGTCTGTGTTGCCTTCTAATGCTTCCTCGCTCGCTGACTCACCGTTTATTTGAGTATTCCATACTCCATCTGCCATACCCCACACGGTTGCCGCAACATAGAGAATCGCTTTATCAGCTGGGTTTAATGGCCAGATCTAAAAAAAGCAGTAATAGTGCAACGTTCTGAGAAAGCAAATTTTCCTGATGAAATGAGAAGTGTGTATGTGGGTTGCTTCTCACTAATGTAAGTTTTTTGGGACCGAGACGAAAGACTCACAAGCAATGTAAACTGACACCGCCGTACATAATGGGCTACGCGATCGAGACACACCGACTGCGCGCGGTCGCACCGCATGCTCACTTCTGAAAGATATTCCTGCGGTAAAATAAAGATCTTATCTCGGATGCATTTAGCGACTATTCCTAGTATTCTTCGACTCATGATTAATTATCCTATCGCAGGCTATCTAACACAAGTGAGCACGCGGTGCGACCGCACAAGGCCGGTGAGGCTCGATTGCGTAGCACACTACGGCGGTTCCGGAGTTCACAGTTCATCTACGCAAACCCGTTCAGTCCGCCAGGTGCACGCTGATTGCGAAAGCGTGTTGCGGCGCTGTTTCGAGGATACTCAGACAGGGATGTCGAATCACCCGGGCGGTTTTTGCGTTTTTTTGCCGCGGCGACATCCCTGTCTGAGGATCCTCGAAACCGCGCCGCAACATGCTTTTGCAACCAGCGTGCACTTTGCAGATTGAACGCGATTGCGTAGATGAACTGTATGTATGTATGTATGACGGACTTATACTACTTTAGCTGGCTACTCAGCATACGATGACCCTCATCTTCCCTAGCTGGTCACACTACTGAAAAAAATCTCACCATGAGAGTGACTATCATTAGCATGTTATTCACAGCACCGAATACGAATAGTGGCATTCGGCCGAAAAGCTTGATAAGTGGGCCGAACACTAAACTGCAAATGGCGTCTGATATGCCAAACGCAGTGCAGACAAAACCAATCTGAGGAACTCCTAGACCGCATCCAACGAATGCCTGCAAATCTTTCTCACTTCCAGACAATGATGCTTCCTAGTGACTACATGTTCAGCGCAATGCATTTATTATATCAACCGAGCAATGCCAACCTTAGTGAAGATAGCGATCACAAAAGCCTGTTCAACTCCATTGAATAGCGTTAGTGGCACAAGCAACAGCACCTTTGGGTTTCCACAGTTTTTCCAGGTCTGTTTGAGTATAGGAGCGTCGAATATTGGAGCCCTGCATCTGGAATTGTCATCAGATTACAGTATGATTCGTATGTTACGGTGAACTTCGAAAAAAGGCGTCAGAGACTTCGTTGACAAATTGAAAATGAATGTCATGAATTGAATGGTTTTGTCTATAGTGTTCGAAGGCAATGTTCACGATAATTTTCGTTTCCAAAATCGCCACTCGAAACAATGCGTTGATCACCATGTGCTGGTAGGTAAAACCGTGAAGGAACGGCGGAAACGCTTTGAAACACCCTATATAAGAGCAATAACTTACTGGTCTGCACCAGTTGTGCAGGAGGATGGAATAGTTATCTGTTGTGGTGAATGAGGAGTAATAGGATTAATTGAAAGTGAAGGATTATATTATACGAAAGAGTACTAGTTAGAGTGCAAAGGAATAAGGAGCATTAGAGAGTTTAGAATTTAAAAAACGGATACACATGAGATATGATCTCGAAATTGGAAATCCTCTTGAACACTGTCTTTAAAAGGTTTCGCTTGATTGCTATTGTGCAATGGTGTTAAATTCCGAAGCCGCGTGGTACTGACATGTAACTAATGCATGAAAAGTTGTGAGCCGAGCCAAAAATTAATTGATATTGGCATGTTGTAAGTAGGGAACACGTAATAAATTTAGTCTGATGAATGGACGGGGCTGCAAGGGTAGATCGTCGCGCGCCATTGAAACCCTGTTGATCGTTGATGTACCAACACCGTACAGCCAGACGCTTGGTCCATGCGTCAGACTAAATAAAATACGGAAAAGTTACACAACTACAACACCGCCGCTGTTCAAGTGAAAAAATGGGCGAGATGGGCAAAGTGGACAACCAAAGCGTCTTTCGACCACAACTCGCTTCAAAGTGCTCCGTTTTCAATTTCGAAAACGCTGCAATGTACAGCATGTCGTGATCTAGTCGATCGTGTGGAAATATCTAGCGAAATTTGAGAACAACATCGCTTTTCAAAGCGGAATGCATTTACATTTTGACCATGCTAGATACCGCCTACGGTGGTTTTTGACCGAATGAGCTGGTTATCTTGTGATAACATTATCAAATTCATAACTGCCTCCACCTTAAAGAAGCGTTTTCATAAGTTAATTCCAATCTTGTCTCATATAGTAAGATAGATTGTGGCACGGTGAACTTTTTGGTTTTTTCTAAATTGAAAACGAAGCACTTTGAGGCGTGTTGTGGTCGAGAGACGCTTTAGTTGCCCACTTTTCTCATTTCGCCCACTTTTTCTCTTGGATAGCGGCGGTATTGCGTGTAGCAAAACCTTTTTTTGGCGTGACGGGACAGTTTATGCCGCCCAACGTTCAATAGTACGTACCTGTTTATGACGTCCTTATGCAATGCATTGAGAAACATCGAGACAATCATCACAGCGACGATGGCACAAGCAAGATAGGTTAAGCACACTGAAAACGTTGTCACACGTTCACTCGGATACTATTCCGCGAATAGAGATAACCTATGCTGGTAAGGCCCCCGTCATAGTCGGCCGAAGGCCGGACCCCTCCGTCCTCTTCCGCCCCGAGTGATCCTAAGCCGTCTTCACCCGTCCCTTGTGATCCAGCGTCGTCCCTAGTATGTCGGCTGAGTGCAATTCGATTAGGCGGGTGCACTCGAGCACATTGGGAAGGCCCTGTCCGGCCACAACGGGGGGATTTTTTACCTCAATGAGCAGTGTATTGCACACGTATCGACCAGGACGGACACGGATGGGACAGGACGGACTAGGCGAGTGCACTCCGGACTCATCGGGGGAATTTTTCCACCTGCGTGAGCAATTCATTGCATACGTATCGACCGGGACGGACTCGGACGGGACAGGACCAGGTTTGAGCGAAATTCCGACTTCCGATGGTTTTTGGCCGTCCGATTTCAGAAAAAAATCCCCAAAATGCGGAAAGAATCGGAAATGATTAAAAGATTACAACTTTAGAAGGTTACGCAATGTTTTCTGCCAGACCTTTAGGATGTTCTTAAAGAGCTAAACCTGAACCGGAGGTTTGTTTTGATGTTTGAAATAGAGCAAGGAATGAGGTTTCACATATCGACAGGAACTATATTTTCTTCAAATGAACCAAAAACCCACTATGATTTCTGGAAATTTAGCTCCCTGGCAGAAGTAGCGATTTGGCAATGCCAGTTGGAAATTGAAAAAGTTTCGAAAACATCTTGAATTATCTTAAAAAATGTTTTGGCGTAGTACATAATGAAAAAGTTAGGAAATGAAGAGAAATAACTAAAAGTACGATTTGGTCAATTATAGATAAACTATTGAGGAGTAGTGACAGACGATGGATCAGATTTTATAGGCTTCTCCGGTAAACCTATCAAAGCCAATTCAAGCGCGATATGGATTAGAGCGTTGCTTTCACCTAGCTTGACCTATGCTGATTCCCTTATCACGGCTTGATGTTTCCGTTGCGCGCTTGATTTTGCTTTGATAAGTTTAACGGGGAAGCTTGTAAAATTCGATCACTCGTCTGTCACTACTTCTAAATAGTTGGTCTATAATTGACCAAATCGTACTTTTAGTTATTTTACTTCATTTCCTAACTTTTTCATTACTTCAAGCTATTTTACGCCAAATCATTTTTTAAGATAATTCAAGATATTTTCGAAACTTTTTTCATTTCTGAATGGCATTGCCGAATCGCTACTTTTGCCAGGGAGCTAAATTTCCAGAAATTTCACATATTCTTCCCAGAAGGTTCCCTTTCTGACTTGAATTTTGTTCCACGATTACCATTTTGGAATGGTGAAACCTTTAATAGTCGTACTGTCGTATGATTACAGTTTCTGAAACTTGTGACCCACAACCATGAAAAAACATCACTCATTGCCGCATCTTGTGCAACGGATGAAAAATCTATATTATTGATAATTAATATTCGATTTTGCTTACTGTGCCTCGCCGCATTTTGTGCAATAAGGGCTAAAATCGATAATATTGGTTATCGATCGATGACGTACATCAGTACGAATTCTGACAAGTTCAGTACTTACCTCCGAGGATCTGTGTTGTTTGGCTGCAGATCCACACACACGCCCTGGCCTCCACAGCCGTAGCATGCCCAAGCAGTTTTCGTGCTCCACGGCTAATTAAGTATGTAAGGCCTCTTTCAGAGTGCGATCGCTGATCGCCGCGATGGCATTTTTTGAATGCAGATCGACGTGCGACGCGATCTCGATCGATGCCCACTGTTATCATCCCACCGCGTCGCGCGGCGATTGAACTCTGAAAAAGGCCTAAACCCACGATTTCGAGGTACCCTTCAAAGCTAAGGTATGAAGTTAAAATTGGAATAGGAGCGACCTGCATCCATTGTCAGCCTCCTGTCTAGAAATGGGCTTCCTAGCTCAATTTCAAGTGTACCCACAAGATCGTGAACACCAACTGAAAAAGAAACGAGATTAACACCAAAAACGAGCGGTTTTTTCAATTTTTCTCGAAAATCAGGAAATCAATCCAAACCATTTTTGGGCGTTAACACCAACTTCTTGCGCTCTTTTCAATGCAGTCTGGAGCTAATCGCTTCGTTTCCTCTGAACTGAGATTTCGAAAAAGCGGTTGCGAGCGGGGCCAGTTCAAAACCAAGGGTGGTAGTAAATGGGGTGTTAAACGCAAACAAACCGCCAGCTCCAAGCCGGCAACATACCGCGACATAGATGCCACAGAGCCGCCAGTTTAACGCGAGCTGCCCCACGTAAGAGATGTCAGATTCACACAAGCTGTCAGGTTTACGCGACCTGCCTCACGTGAGAAGATGAATTGGACGCTTTCCGGATGGTAAAATTACAGTAGGTTCCAGACTTAAAGTGTGGCAAGGGATAGAGCAGATAATAAGTTGAGAATGTTTAAAACCGGAGGTTCAGCACTAGAGCTCTTTTTCAATTACTATGGTAGGTCAATATCGTTCGAATGCATTGCACCGCATATAGAAAACGGTCGAAAATTACATTTCGGCAGTATTCACCAAATGTATTCATGAGGAAGAGTCTTCAAAGCTAACTTCTTGAAATTTCTTCTCGAAACACTGTTAGAAAGCAGTTTTTGAATTTCCCTTGGCTTGGAAATCCAGATTCTCGTAATTTTTTATGAGCTTTGTCAATTTTTAGAATCATTTTCGGAAACGCATGCTAGGCTAATTAATAGCTAAAATCACCAGATGTGTGTGATCTTACAAGATCTCAAATTCGCAGTTAATTTTTTTAAACCTTACCTGAACAAATATCCTTTCTAAACAGAATTTCGAGTGAACAGAAATTTTAAAAACTCTGGATGAATTAATTAACAGGCGCACCCGGGAAGGTAACACTAGGTGCGACAAATACCTTCCGAAAATAGTCGAGTAACGAGAAAATAGGGTGACCCACATTCAACTGAAATGGATAATCAAAAATCTATAAGAATGATTGAGTAAATAGTCAATTTTCGTTTTTGGAAAGATTTCAAGTGTTTATTTTTGGCAACGTGCAACTGAAGTCGTACGCTCGAGGTTGGGGCGATTGTGCGGTTTCGATCATGGGTGAAGTTGAAGAGATGAAATGTTTGCAGTCTTCTCAAATTGAAACTCATCACCATTCACCGGTTGTTGTTGAAAATATATAGAAAAGACTTATACGCTCATATGTGCATCATGCAAGAAAGATATTCCGTGCAAATATTGCAAGGTAAGAATTGAAACATTTCGAGTGGCTCCATCTATGCACCGAAGCAAGTGCGTCGCAGATCTTCAATAAAAATAAGGGACCAACGATGGCACTGAGCTGGCAATGAATAGGGAGTTTTCCAATCTTGTAGTGTAAGGAGAAAAAAAATAGTTGGCTTTGAAAACAAGTTCACATTGGTTTGCCACAAAACTCGCCCGATACGCCCCGACTAATACAGAAACATTACTAGAGCACCAATATACAGATAAAATACAGAAACATTACTAAAGCAGCAAATCACTTGAAAATCAGTCGCTTTGGAAATTTTCATTTTTTGGCACTAAAAAGTTATGGAAATCCTTCCGAAAAGCGAGCAAGCAATTAATTCTCTACACACCCATTATAGCCTAGGATAAGCAATGAATTATGAAGAGGAAAATAACCTGAAAATAGCAAAGCGGAAGAATTTCAGAAGGAAAATAGGAAAAAGGAGAGAAGTGTCGGCGCTCGCCGAAAAAATAACAGCTGATTGGGAGGGATTGATTAGTGACACCATAGAAGACGGCCAAAGTGTTTCACCAAAGATCCCTGTTTTGTTTTTGATCCCTCATCGCCCGTTTCCCTGGCGGAAGCCGTTCCAAGACTATCCCTTGAAACACCTTTCAGTTTTAAAGATCGGCTGACGTCCTGAATCAAAATGACTGACAGTGCTATCAAATTTCCTTAAACCTCTGCATTAATTAAACTCGCACTTGCCCTTGGTATAGAAAGTCAAAACTGTCTCTTCTGTATCTTGCTAACCGCATCCAAAAACTCCTCGGGAGGAGTTTTTCGTTAGCCGCGAGTTCCTCTCGCATTTCAGCACTATTTCCGTGCTCTCTGCGAGAGGATGTTAAACGCGAACTTACTGCGAGGATGCCACATGTCGCAATTTTAGAGAAATAACAGCCCTGAAAACGTTTTGAAATCGCTATTTTTCGTAACAAAGGTTACAATTGTCGCTTTTTCGAGGCGTTTTCATTGAAAATGTATCAAATGCCTACCACTGAGGGATGTTAGGGTAAAACTAGAGCGAATTCTCTCCCAACTATTAGGAGACCTGCTCAGATTCTGGTGTGCTTAAACTCGCGTTTAACGCGAACTTAACGCCTGTTAACTCGCGTATAACACCCTCAATTACTACCACCACAAATCATGTGTGCGCTTCGCGTGCACCACAATTGGGCTCTATAAAGTCAGATTCAGGTTGAACCATTCTCAAACTGGGCTCTTTCTCAGGGAGATTTGGATATGTCCATGCTTTTATTGAAACTAATAGGGGCCTGCCGTGTTTATGTTTAGGTGGAGACAGTCGGAACAGAGTGAACGTATGATCTCTTCTCAGAATGTGTGCTGTAAAAAGTGGACGGGGCTGCGACGGTAGACACGCGATCGAAACTCTGTTTGCCGGTGGTGTCGCGAACTGTCGAATGTTTAGCAAGTGGCCATTACTTACTATAGTATTTTTACCCATACGTACTTTGTTTTAATTGTGGTGATTCTAATGGTCTATATACATATTTCTTGTTACAGAAGGGTTACACTCACTATTCAAGTTAATGTACATGAAATGATAACTTATTGGGCTACAGTCAATTAGTGGGTGTTGTCTCGAAGTCATGATATCTATAGTGTGCTAGCTGAAAATATACTTAATCGAAGCAAATTTTGAGCAGCATTAGTCTGGATTCCCGGTCGCCATCGCGTGTATCGGAATGTCGTGAAAAATGAGAAAGAAGATTAAGCTCCATTAAAGGCAGCAGACACGCTCGAAAAAGTTGTTGAGATAACTACGTTTCTGGAGTCGCATGGCTCCTAGTAGAGTGCTCACCTCGTTGGAAGCGTCAAAAATGAGTCAAAACTACTAAATTTCAGCAATGCAAATCGAAAAATGTCTGCAACCCCGCCCCTAAGCTTTTGCAACCCCGCCCCAAACACAAACTCGTCCAAATTGATAGTACTAATACGGTTGTTTTGGCTGGTTTTTGATGCTTCCAACGAGATGAACGCCCCAGTACACGGTGTAGGAATATATCGGCTTCTCTATCCCAACCGTTTTGTTGATAATATTCGCTGTTTTAACCGCGCGCGATGAAACTCGTCCATTTCGCCCGATAACAAAATAATCGTTATTCCTCTATTTGCGCACAGTTTTCGTTCGTTTTTTCGTCAGTTCTCAATACAACTATCTCCAAACCTTTGATTTATGTCATGAAATCGATACCATTTTTGAGCGTGTCTGCTTATTTTAAGCCTTTTTAATGGAAGGAGATATAGCCAGCTAGAGATCAAGAACAGTAACCTACCATGGGTGGTTGGAATTTATCCAGGTGAACGTTTTTCCGATTACCCGATTTCCGGATTTCAAATGGTTGTTCCGAATTCCGATTTCCGAAGTTTCGAAAAAGATTTTCGCTCGTCCCTGGACAGGACGCAGCGGGCGGGTGCACTCCGGACTCATCATAGGGATTTTCCCCAGTTTAATTATCTCTACCCCATACCCCAAAGTGAACCCCAAATGCGATTCATAAGTATTTATTCCGCGAGAGTATCGGATACCCCGCCTTCGTCTATTCAAGAACTTTTTGTGCAACCGCAACCACTGATGTGACGTAGAAATCCGAATCGATAACTGCGCGTCCTCATCTGTTTCGAAGATTTTTTTTGTTTGGCAAACTTGACTATGTGGCCTTGGGTTGGTTCAAGAATTTGGTTTTTAATGAATTACCTTTTTTTGGAGTTGGGTTGATTATTTTTGGATAAAAGGTTTATTCGATTTCTTATATCGGTCCTTTTGATAACTCCGTTCTAATTATAAGATTTTCTGTTTTTTTTTTAGCTGTGAAGCGGAAAAATTTTTTCTAACGTTTTGATTAGTCAAATATGTCGTAATGTGTACAAACTTTGAAGAGGGCGGGCGGGTAAAGCTCAACGAAGTTTGTCCACATTACGAACACCAGACCCCTCCTGTATAACACGTGCCAAAAGCCAGATCTCATTTCCTCCAAATAAGCGAGATATAAGCGACCACCACAGGCCCGACTCCCTAACAGATTTTCGAACTCGGTAACGGCTCGATGGATGGATGAATTCCAACAGGTCATCGTTTTTCAGTCCATTACCGGACTGTCTCCTTATCCTGGCTTTCTCTCACGCAACGATTTCGAATGAAGAGAAATACAGGCCCGAGACAACTCGTCCACCAATTTTCCACCCTCAAAATCTAGGCGTCTTTGAAGAGCCAAAGCTCTGTTCAAAGAGGGTCTTGGACGATTTCAGAGATACTACTGTGATCAGCGTGTGACTCTCTCCAAGATAAGCATGAAATCTGAAAAATAATTTTTTGGGTGTCCTGTGCCTTTAGAGTGTAGCAAATGCATACCCATATTGTCGGAGCCGAAAATTCCAGGCTTTGTATATAGTGAGTAGTACGAACTATAGTGAGGACTTCCTTAAAAAAGACCGAACGAACGAATTTCGAATAAATTCGTTCACTTTTTATTTCGAACGAACGAATATTCGAAATTCGAATATTCGAATGTCGAATAATCGAAGCATTCATAGCAGTATCACGCAACTACGTAGTGAGCGGCAATAAAAAGTTTAATTCTTCTTCTAAAGCTTCATTACCACCAAAAAAATGAAACTAATAAGGCACGACTCATCCCTAAATCTGGATGGGCTTTGAATCAACGAATGCTACAAAATCAAATTTTCCGCTCTAACTTAAACCTAAGTGGGTAATTCGAGGTGCTGAACCCGAATAAAAGATCCACTTTCTGTGCTTCGAAAGATCAGATAAGTATAGGGTACTTACGTCGTCAAAGTCTCCAATATGACTGGAATTTTGAATAGAGAGGTTCTTTGGTACGCATATCACAAACCCGTTGCCCGCTTTCCGGAAGATTAAAGTGGGTATACATAGCAGCCGCATGGCGAAGAACCTACCCTTAATCCCCAATAATCCTCCGAAAATCGCTGCCAGCAGCAACTTCTGTTAACAGCGGTATATGATCCCAACGCATCGTGGGAATGAACCCCTCGATATTGGCAGCAGCTGATGATGTTAGCTGTCAGCAGCAGCTGCTCCTGACAACGAGAGGTTGAGTCTGATTTCGGACCGGGTACACAACCCCCTATTGTGCTGACGTAATGACGTGCTATGAGAGTTTCACCCGATCAATAGTTAATAAAAAGCCAGGAAATGCCTTCTTTCTGCATGATAGCCGAAAAATACCCGCCAAATAATGCTCGTTGCGTAATGGCGGCCAAATAATGCTTCCCAGAGGTGTATATGTATACGACGCATTCCTGAGGCATGATTTAGATGTCAATACCGCCGTCGGTTCAACTATCCAAGTTTGCGGTACTTGGACCCTGCCTAGCATCAGTAGGCCCCGCCCCACCGCTGGAGACCCTGGTCGCTGCTCGGTGAGCCGATGAAGGCCGCGTCGCGTGTCGGTGTGCCTGTCACGTCATGGTTATTTCTAGGTTATTGTTCGGCTACTTCTAGGCTATTTTGTAAAAAAAGCATGATCTCAGCCGCGTAATCCGAGAAACAACCAAGAAGTATCCGAGAAATAGCACTCAGGAACCCCCGTGGAGCCTGGTGGGCTATTTCTCGGCCGAAACTCTCAGAGTGAGTAATTTTAACGACGTTTTTTTTTTGAAAATTTTTTTGTTTCCGTTTTCTAGCCGTTTTGGCCTTTCTGTTTTCCATTTTCAAACTAAATTTTCTGTTTTCTGAAAACTTAAAAAAAAATTTCCCCACGCTCCTGGCCCCGACTGCCGAAATAGCACGGCCAAATCTAAAACGTCGACAAACCACGGCACTGTGCCCCAACCTTCCGTAACATCGTAAACGGATGTCAAATCTGTGTTTAGCACCCCGAAAGGTTGCCACCCCGGTTTTTTCCTCGCCGCAACGATTCGAATAATGATCGAATATTCACCTTTTCCGAATATTCGAATTCAAATAATATTCGAATATTCACCTTTTGCGAATAGCTGAATTAGAATAATGATTGAATATTAACACTTTTCGAATATTCGAATGTTCGAACAAAAATTCGCTCGAAAAAATTGAATATTTATTCGAACTCGAATATTCGGTCCTCACTATAGTACGAACCATCTAATCTGTTAGTACATACATCTCTAGAATCTGCCAAATTTGAAAAAAAAACTCTTAAAATCGAAAGACCGGTGCGGTATGACAGTATTTTGTTGAGCCTAGAGAAAGGAAACCACAAAAACACTTGGCGCACAAGTTGCGTAGAATTTAGAAATCAATGTGTTTAAAAAATCATTTGAAAATCCACTGCATTGAAAAATCTAGGCTCGATATGGTTCCTAATACGAAAAAGATACGAAATGGAGCCAAGGAGAAAGCTAAACATGGGGCAAAGTATAAACGCATCAGTAATGTGTATATACTGAAGTAAGTTAAATGCAAGACTTTCAACCTGCAGTGCCTTATCATTTCTGACAATTCGCTAGTAGTAAACTACTGATTTAGCTTCCATGCTGAGAGAATATTATCGGATACCCGACTACTTCAGCCGCGTATCGGATACTCCCATATATACCCCAAGATTTGGGGTTTAATTCTTGATGAATAGCGAAATTTTACCCCGTGGAGTAAATTTTACTATAAAAGCGCAGTTTTATCGTTGATGAATCCGGCCCCGGGGGGCTGCAGCTGACCGGCCGACTATGACGGGGGTCTAAGGAGTTTTCGAATCAGATACATTTGCCACATGAATTATATACCGGTGAAGAAACCTGACGGCAGCTACCTTTCGCCCATCTGTGGTCAAAAAATAGCTGTCTGCTGCTTCGCGAACTCCGCGAGGACTGCGGTGGGTAGAAGCACACGTTCCATTCTGTCCAGTACAAAGAATAAAGCAAACATACAAAGCCGGCGAGAACAGCGACGGTTTATTCAAGCGCACTAGTCAATATATATATATTCACATTTTGTTGCAGCATGAGGTCTATAGCTAGTATGTAGTTGCAGATAGTGGTACATGAACAGGGAATTTTATAGTCAGATTTTTAGCAGATGCGTCTGCTGTCACGAGGGTTGGAAAGTCTTCTTTTTCCATACATCAGTGCCCAGGTTCAACTCAAAGCATTACAGGGATATCACCAGACCCGTTTGCCAGAACTGCCCATACATGCATATTTTTCTGCTAGAATACCTCCAGTGTAGTCGTAAGAACACCCTATTATTTGCCCGAGTAGTAGTGGGGAAAAAAGCTATGAGCCATTTTTGAAATGAGGTCGAAACGGCGAGAAATTGGCGAGGGTCATATCATTTCAAAAATTTCATCTATCATTTCAAAAACACCACCAAGTCCAGTTGGCCGAATGATCCATGGCGGCGACATTCCCTTCGGAGGCTCCCGGGTTCGATCCCCTCTGCTGGCGAAACTTTTGCGTAGAGGTTTTTAGAGTCCAACAACTGTACGCGGCATTTTGATTATAGTTTATCGACACCAGCCCTCGTAGGGAAGAACAACAAACGTACAGAAGATCAAAACACGAAAACGAATTCTACACTAAAAATCATTCCGTATGAGTGAATGTGGTTTGAGTTGTGTGGGCCAACTTACTGGGAAACATGTTCTATTCTGTGGCGACATGAACCTCTTGCTTTGTGCCTTATTTAATTACCCCTGTTTTCCCACGATTGACGACATCACGTCAAGGTACGTCGATGACCATACCGGTGAACTCGAGAGCCCGATCGTTAGGCTTTTCCCTCTTGAAATCGGCAAGTGCGAGGAAGTTGGATGTTGTAATTATGTTAGGTTCATGTTTTGCTGCCACTGTAATAAGTCCTTCTGTTTCGCCCACTTCCTCAAAATTTGTCATTGGTATTAATTTTTCTTGCCTCCATTCGAAGTGATTGCTGCCTTTTCCTATAGGAAAAAATGTTAATAAACTTTCGTATGAACACCCCTAACAACGTTCGTCTCAAAAAACAGCATGGCATTTTTTTTGCACCAAAGGGGATTGTACCGCAGGATTCTCTGAATGGAAGTCTGTGAGCTACGGTAGCTAAACTATTTTATACTCAACGTAACCTACCGTAATCGCCTGAAAAACGCTTAACGAACCTTATATTCGTGTTTGGAACCTCAGAAAACCACCCACGCGAAGTTTGGCGAATTTTTTTTCTGACCTCTGGAGCCCAATGGGGGGAGGGGTAACTCAATGTATTTTTGGGGGTGCAGATGTCGAGGAAACATTTTCAGTTCAAACTTCCCCCAGGGGTTTAAATCGGGGCTTAAAACACGAAACTGAGATCCGTTTGTCGTTTTTCCCGGTATTATGACAGATTACAGTAGCTTGATGGTAATAATCCTACAGGGGTCTTCACTTTTTGGTTCATAACTTTTTTCTTCACTGCTTCTCGGGCAGCTAGATTGGGGTTTTTAGGATTACCCGGGAGGTACTCGATCAGAAAAACATGGCGTTATAGGTAGTTCTGGCGACCAGGTCTGGGGCGGCATGCACGTACGCGGCGGGTTAGTTTGGGGTTAGGCAGGGTTTGAAGCGTCGGCGCGTTTGATGATAGTGGCGCGAGGGCTGAAAGGGGGTTAGGCTAGCACTGAAAAATCTTTCCCTCGCAAACCCTACCTAGGAGGGTGCGGCAGCCGAAACCCCGTTGAGATCCCAACTATTGAATATCTCCAGCACTCGCACAGCAATCATGAAACGAGCCGACCCCCAAACCCTGCCTAACCCCAACCTAACCCGCCGCGTACGTGCATGCCGCCCCTGCTGGTTAGTGAAATCGGTAGTTTAAATTTAACTGAACATTTTTTTTTACTTTTCCATTGTTTTACTATTTAAGGCACAATACCGCTGGAACGATTTGTTCGAAAATCGCAAGAGGACGCGTTTTCGCGTCTTTAGCGTACTTTTACAACAACTCCCTTCAAATAGGTTGCTTTCGCACCCAAAAATTATTCAAGATTTTGGTGAGACGCGCTTTCCAACAGTATAATGACGGCTTAGTTTTAAATCCGAACAAAAAAAGTTTGTGGCAAAATTTTCAATAGGCCATACAGTTTTCAAATACAGTATGCAGCTGCACAGAGCTCTGTGTACTGCAAAACGACCATCGCGCTTTTTGGCCAAATCCTACTAGCGGTTGTGATCATACGGAAGATATGCATAATATCACGAGAAAACGCATACTGGACTTCGGTACGTCAACAGAAAATGAAATCGAACGAAAAAAATCTTGAGAAAAATAGATACTGTGGGGTAAAAAAAGGTATTTTGGAAAAATACTCTCGATTTTGCTAAAATCATGTATGCAGGGGTAATCTGGGGTGCTGAACACGAATCTGAGGTCCTAGGTCCTATTGTCGCAATTTTGAGTTTAAATGTAGGTGATGATAGCCGCCATGCTATTCAGGGGGCAACACCTATGTACCTTAGTCTATCAAAAAGGGGTCTTCCAAGCGAAAGAGGTTTGCTTCGCGTCAGAAACGTTCCAACAACAATAGGTAAGTAGAATGAGGAGAGTCTACAAAGATTGAACAACATTCTCTGAAAGTAATTTTCTTGGTCAACACTTCTAAACAGCGACAACAAACCGTTGCGGCGTTCTGCACGGAAGCACTTTGTGGTTCCAAAAATGGTCCTGACAACGCGAGAACCGTTAAAATGTATGTGCATGTAAACCTAATACTTACCATCAGAGTAGAATATGATGTCGAAAAGACCTGGACAGACGGTTATGTTTAGCTGTAAGGAGAAGCGAAACTATAGAATAGAAATACAGCATTAAAGGCAGTGTCCACGATAAAAATTGTTTTCGAGTTTCCACCAGAAAACGAAAGTATAGAGTTTGACTGTTTCATCAGTTAGAAAGAATCATGAAAAAGGCTGCGAAACATCCAAAATCAGCTCTTCTTCTTGAAAGCCACATTTCAACGGTGGATGAGTTGCGCGGGCATGGGCCTGAAGTAGACAGCGTGCGCGAATGCGCCCCATTGCTAAAACTCAGCCGCGCTCGCGCTCCAATGCTAATGTAGAAGCGGACTAAACTGTTCCTCTGAAAACTCGACCGCGAGCGGAAGGGCTAGCGCGAGCAAACTTTGGAGCCGTATGGAGCTCTTTCGGGCTCGTTTTCGTTCGTTCTTTCGACCCCATTGCTCCAATGAGATCCTGAACTTTCGATTTCCAGCCAAAAACCAAAGACGAAATTTATCGTGGACACTGCCTTTAAAGGCACAGGACACACAGAAAATTATTTTTAGGTTCTATCATTATCTTGGAGAGGGTCACACTCTGATCACAATGGTACTTCTGAAGTCGTCCAAGACCCCCTACGAGCGGAGATATGGCTCCTAGAATGTGACTGTATTTTGAGGGCAAAAATTTGGTGGACGAGTTGTCTCAAGCCTGTATTTCTCTTAATTCGAACTTGCGGCACGAGAGCAGAACAGGATGAGGAGATAGATCGGAAAGGTAGTGAAGAACAACGACTCGGTTGAAAATCATCCATCCATCTAGCTGCTATTGAGATCGAAATTCAGGAAGGGGGCCGGGCCTGTGGTTGTGGTTGGAGGGGGTCGGGCCTGTGGTGGTCGCCTATATCTCGCTTATTTGGAGGAAACGAGATCTCGCATTTGGCACGTGTTATACAGGAGGGGTCTTCTTCACAATTACACGAAAATCTCAAAATTCATATCTGAGGGTGTACTGTGCCTTTAAGTAGGAGTATTCCCGTAAAATATCGTGAAACGAATAGAAGCCCTTTCTCGAAAGACACTAAACTCTTCCTCGTAAAATACCACAACGGTTTTTCTTTCGCTGTTTAGAAGTGTTGGCCAAGAAAATTACTCTCAGAGAATATTGTTCACTTTTTGTAGACTCTCCTCATTCTACTTAGCAAGTATCTGTTGTTCCCCTATTGTTGGAAAGTTTCTGACGCGAACCAACCTCTTTCGCTTTAAAGGCAGTGGTCACGATGGAAAACGTTATCAAAAAAACTACAAAAATCAGCTTAGATGAAAAACAGCTCAAAAACTATGAAGATAGAGGGGTGAAAAACGGGCTAGAATTAGAGTTATTAAGACCCTTAATTTCCAGTTCGTGCACACGTGCACAGAAAGATCACAGTCTCATGCCAAGCAATCAAAAATCATCGACACTCAGAGGAAGAAATAAATGCAATTTTACCTAATAAAACAGTTGAACACTGAAATCAAGCACTTCAGGCAATGTTTTTGACTAGATGTGTACATAAATCCGAAGGGTTCATTGATTGAAATTCAATTTCAAGCCAGCTGGTGTTCTTGATATTAGAGATCATTGATGTCGATGATGTGGAGTCGGCTCGTCCACCATCCAAAGACAAGAAAGTTCAGGCTTCAAATTTGGCCCAGAACAGCATTTTTTCCGCGATTCTTTCTTATAGGTTCTACTGCTCTATGCCCAGAATAGGTTTTAGAGAGGAAAAGAAGACGAGCATATTTGAGCGCGACCACTGCCTTTAAAGACACCTTTTTGATAGATATGCTTCCATTTTCGACAATTTGAAGGAATAGCAAACATCTAAGAGCTCGACCTGGACCAATGCAATACGATTCAGTGTAAAGGAAGTTTTCCATGTCGTACTTGGCTAATTCACAAAAGAAAATTCATTACATGGGTTTTTCGACAGCTGAAGTTCATGAAAAATTACTTCACCTGAGAGATAAACTCGCTGATGAGGCCTTTCTAGATTGAGAGCTGCGATTTCGGACAGTTCTGAGATGTTGGATGGAAATGAGTGACCACACCTGAAACATTACGGTTGGAGTCGGGATTAAATTATTGTTCGTCGAAAGCCACTAGAACGTTATTAGGTATGTAAGTGCATAGACCGAACAGCTCAAGGACTCCTAGTTGCTGGAATGTGCGGGCCTTTCTTACTAGGGAACCTCGCATGGTGTTCCGGATCAGAAAGCTGATGAATGTTTTCTAGTAAACTCTTGCACGCTCTCTTCAAATATGAGCTGCGGACATATGCGAAAAAAGTTATAGCCTGTCAAATTTTGCACTTCCTGCACCTGAGCTGAACGTTACGTTTGTAGTTCTTCGATGAATTTAGCTAAAATGTTCAATGAAGGTTATTTGACGTACTGAGCTTGAAATTCCAGTCGATTTCTTAGTTTTCAAAAGAATTAGGTTTGGGATCCATGAGTTACAGATTTGAAACGGCTACAAGCCTCTAATTGCTTCTTAAAGGCAGCAGACACGCTCAAAAATGATATCAATTTCATGGATTAAACTGAAGGTCTGAAGCTGTTAGTATTCAGAAATAACGAAAAAGACGAAAACAAATCGACGGAACTTAAGATATAACGGTACGTTCTATATTGGCCCAGAAATGGACGAGTTGTACGGCATTGGCTGAAATAGCGGAGCTAGCAACAAATTTGTTGGGATAACGACGCTAATGCACTGGTACGGCCCTTTCTGGAACGCTTACGCCGTTAGAAGCCTAAAAAGTAATCTAAAGTGGCCGCAATCGAGCATTGAATACCTGTATGGAGGGGCGGAGCCAGTATCGATGGGCGGAGCAAGGATGATTTCGTGACTGACTACGGCTCAAATACGGTCATTTGGACTCGTTTTCCACGCTTGCAACTTCGTGAGGGCTCTTCTAGGGCCTGCACGACCCCACTAATGTAGTTATCTCAACAACTTTTTCGAGCGTGTCTGCTGCCTTTAAAGGCAGCATACACGCTCGTAAACGTGATTGGGATAACTACGGAAATAGAATGGTATGGCTCAGATTAAAACGCCTAAGTTGTTTGAAGCGTTGAAAAAGACCCACAATGCCGTTACAGGAGTAACAAGTTTTTTATTTTCACGCCCCCTGTATTTGCCCTTTTCCTGCAACGCAAAGTTGATGGGTCCTCTCCATCTTCGGTATGTTGGTGGATTGCCTAACAAGTAAACCACACACGTCACTGACGGTGAAGATGACCCAGCAACCTTGCGTTGCAAGAGAAGGACAAATAAAGAGGGCGTGAAAATACGGGCGGAGTCAAACTTTCTACTCCTATAACGGCATTGTGGGTCGTTTTTGACGCTTCAAAATGCTTAGGCGTTGTAATCTGAGCCATACCACTCTATTTCCGTAGTTATCCCAATCACGTCTACGAGCGTGTATGCTGCCTTTTAAGCATCTTTTTTCTATCAAAAACGCGGACTAGTGTTCTGAGAATTCGGAAACGGACCTCAGAATTGTGTTCAGGGCCAAAAACTACCCCACTGAGCAAATTTTGGGTGAAGGCACATTTTCCAAACTCTGCACAGACTGATTAGGTTCTGGACTAGTACGGATTTTCGGTTGGGGGTTTATTTAAAGGCATCGTACGCGTAGAAAACCGTACATTATTTTCTCTTGTTTTTCTACAGCTTGGACTCTTTAGTGAACGAAAATGTCGAAGGGGCCCATGAAAAACCTTCATTTGTAAAGAAAAGTCAATTGGAACACATTGTAAATATGAAATTGATTTTCGTTTTTGAAGTTTCTCTGCGTTTAGAGGCCTCGTCATTGTCTTTTTCGCCGTTTTTTCTGCTTGTGGGACTTGTGTGGTAAGTGCATGTTTTTTTACGGTCGCATCAGCATTCTGTGAAAAAGTGCTAGATGACTGGTGATAACTGAAGGCTAATTCTCATCTTTAATCTCTTCCAACTTCATTACCCTACGCTTTTGACGCGCCGAACCTCACCGGTGTGGTGTACTGGCCTCATTCATGAGATTGAGCATGAAAAATAGACACTTGTTTTCAGCGCGAACGATGCCTTCAACGGCTAAAAGCGTTTCAAAGGAGTGCTCCACATTTCACTCAAAATCCTGGCAGGTAGGTTATTTGGGGCTCTGATCACGAATCTGGACTTCACTAGTCGATTTTCCTAAGTTTTCGACTTGAATCATTCAAAGAATCCGTCGGGGGAAATTTGATGGCAAATCGCGATTTTTGACGATTTCCGGAGTGCTACGATAGATATGGGTCAAATTGTTGCTCTGAGGGTTATTTGCACTGCCAAACACGAACCTGCAATGCGTTCATCGATTTTTTATAAATTACGGTCGGTGTATACAAGTCTGTTGGTACCTGCTCGTTGGTGCCCCTGCTTCTACTGAACCCAGCAGACGTTTGAGTGTACACAGGGAACGTTCGAGCGATATAGCGTGCACAACTATATCGCGAAAGTATCCCGCACATTGCATAAAGGTGTCGCCGTCCGGCAGACTAAGGCCTCTGGTCCATAACACCTTAGGATCCGTACCTAGGGAGTCATGGAGTCTTTGGCCACAAGCCACCATTTCGCCACCCTGAACTGTCGATCGCTGTCGAGTGATATCCAAAAAACTGCGCTATCCAGACTTCTGAGCTATTTCCATGCACCGTTTGCTGCTTTGCAGGAAACGCGCCTCAAGGATAGACCCGTCATCAGCGTCGGAGAGTACACCATCTACTGCGGTAACGCTGACGATAGGAGAGTGGGAGGCTGTGCAATAGCTGTAAGGAAGGATTTCAATGGTATGGCCAAGGAGTTCGGCTCAACGTCGTGTCGGAATGCATTCGTACGACTGCGGGATCACAGAGGATTCAATCTGTGGATAGTGAGTGCTCATGCGCCCACTGAAACCGCCGAAGACAATTCGAAGAATGCGTTTTATGAGGAACTCAATACGTTGCTGGCCAGGATACCTTGTCAACATGCTGTTGTCGTGGGGATTGACGCAAATGCGAAGATGGGACTTGATCAGGAATCCGAAGTACTCGGTAAATGGTTCTACCCAGTGGAGCAAACATCGGACAATGGCTACCGCCTTGTCGACTTTGTGAACGCAGTGGTCTGATTATTGCATCGACATTCAAGAGGAATCATCGCCGCCATCAGCTTACGTGGCAGGGACCAACCCGGCTATCTCCAGAAGAGCAGCGGAAGCGGAAGATGACAACTTTGAAACTACAGCTTGACTATGTCCTGACGAGGAATATTCCAGTATCGGACATACGAAGATCTAGAGCTGTGTGGGATGTCGCATTCGATTCGGATCACCGTCCTGTTCTGTTGAACTTCACTGCGAGGATTCATAAGAGGAAGCGAGGGGCTCAGCCTCTCCAGAGGATTGACATGACAAGTCTCAGAGATGAAGAGTGCAGAAGGAATTTCCGACAACGCGTTTCTATTCACATCGGAGTACGGACTAAGAAGAAACTTTGCGACGCGGATTCTTTTGTCAAGTGCATCCAGGACGCTTCGAAAGAGGCACTCCCGGTTGTACAGCCTAAGAAGAAGTTCGCCTACGTCTCAGAAGAAACAACATCTACCTACAACAGAGTATGTGCTCTCCGAACTGCAGGAAACTTCGTGGAGGAGAAGCGTCTGAGGAGGAGGTTGCGTCGGCAGCTTCAAAGGGACCGCGAACGAGAGTGGACGTGTAGAGCTAAGGAGTTCGAGAAGGCTTGGGAGGAGAAGAATCCGAAGAAAGCCTACACGTTGCTGCGACAGTATAGCGGGAAGATGAAGAGATGTTCTCCTGTCTTGAACACTACCAATGGAGTTGCAGTTGGTGATGCGACGCTGCCAATATGGAAGGATTACTTCAGTTCACTACTGAATCGTCCAGCGCCATCAGTACCTGAGCTCCCGCATGTTCAGAGAGCACATTACGATGTCAGTGAGGAACCGCCGACTGAGTCTGAAGTTTTGGATTGTGTCCGGAAAATGAAGAATGGAAAGGCAGGTGGAGATGACAACATCACTGCTGAAATGCTGAAAGCTCTTCCTCCGTCTGGGATTCGTGAAATGACCAACACCATCCGTGCCATATGGATGAGCGAAAGGATACCCGATTCGTGGAGACATGCGATCATCGTACCTCTTCACAAGAAGCTATCCGTCACGGATCCTAAGAACTACAGAGGAATCTCTCTACTTCGTGTCATGTACAAGGTTTTAGAACGTATCATTCTCGAGCGACTTATCAAACATCGTGAAGGAACGACCAGAGATGAGCAAGCCGGTTTTCGACCTGGAAGATCGACCATCGACCAAGTGTTCGTCGTGAGAAGAGTAATTAAATCGTGGCAGCGGTTTTCGAAGCCATTACAGCTTGCTTTTTTGGACTTTGAAGCCGCGTTCGACTCTCCTCATCGTGATCGATTGCTCAATGCTCTGCGAGCAGATGGAGTCCCGGAAAAGTATGTTCGGTTAATCGAGGACATGAACAAAGGAACAACAGCAGCAGTTCGTACACCTGTCGGATTTACGTCAGCTTTCGAGGTGAAAACAGGAGTAAGGCAAGGAGCCGTTGCAGGACCTTTTCTTTTCAACTTCGCCGTTGATGACATCATGCGTAGAGTTGCAGAACAGTTTCCTGCGGATGTGATCCTAACACCATCAGGACGCTCCTTGTCGACCTGGAGTACGCCGACGACATTGTGTTATTCGCTGAAAACAACGCAAAACTGCAAAGGATTGTGAACCTCGTTTCGAAGTATGCCGCAGCCTATGGACTTCGTCTTCGTCCCGACAAATGTAAGCAGATGTGGGTCTCTCAGAGGCCTTCAACTGGAGTTTGTGTGGACGGACAACGTATCGAACTGGTGGACGATTTCTGTTATTTGGGCTGTTTGCTGAAGAACGATGGTAGTTATGCAGCGGATATTCGACAACGATGTGCGAAAGCTACGTCCGCATTCAATTCTCTAACCAAGTGTTTGTGGTCTACCACCATCGCGAAGGAAGTCAAGTTGCGCGTCTACCTATCCGCTATTCGCCCTATCATGATGTACGGATCGGAGACGTGGGCAGCACCGAAAACGCAGATGGAAAGGTTGGATTGCACGGAGAGGAAGCTTTTTAGGCGTTTGCTTGGATATTTCTGGCCGCGTGTATGCCATAACGAAGACCTTTACAAGGAAATCGACGCAGTACATCAACGCTTGACACGAGGGAGGTGCCAGCATCTCCTAACGCCATCTCAAGCAGCAATGGAAAGTCGACTTCGACTGCTCGGGCATATACTAAGAAGAACGCCGGATCGTCTCGTACAACACGCTTTAAAAATGCTTCCAAATCCTGTCTGGAAACGGCCACCTGGGCGTAGGCGAAAGTTCTGGACGGATGTGGTTAAAGAGGATTTAAAGTCACTCGGCATCGAAAGACAGTTCAGGCGCGATGTTTCGTTTCGCAGGAAATGGAATAGTGACAGCTGGATGGAATGTGTTCAAATTGTGGCTGAAGACCGTGAAAAATGGACACGGCTGACTACTAGGACGGCACACCTCGGTGAAGATGCGGAATGACCGCGTCAGGCGAAAGCCAACCGATTAAGTCAAGTAAGTCAAACGGTCGGTAAAGAGGGTATACAGTAGCTTAGTCAAAGTCTCAGATTTGGCTCAAAAATTTTCTGTGGGTTTTACTTAGGACGCCGAACACGAATTTGAGGTCCATTTTTCGATTCGCGGAGTACTAAGGTAGGTAGCGCCAGTGAAAAAGCATCATGCCTACCGTAACCTACAGTAAACCTAGGTCTAGCGACAAACAGAGCCCAGATTCGCGTTCAGTGCCCTTAATAGCCAGTTGAATGCTTTGAGTCGAATCCAGTTTTTTTTTTCAAACACCCTAAAAATTGGCTGTTACCCTTTCAAAGCAGCATACACGCTCGTAAACGTGGTTAAAGGCATCGCACGCGCTGAAACCACCCACCGTTTTTTCGGTTTGAATAATTTTCTGGGCCCACCCAAGAACGTAGGGAGAGTTTGGTGGGTTCAAAACGCTTTATTGTAAAGATGAGTGAGGTCGAATGTCTCAAATCCCGCCAAAAGAGGCCGGCCCTCCGTCAGTCATCCGGCACAATTTGCTGTCAGCTGTCATATAGGTAAGTGATCAACAATTGATCCAGTACAACTGTGGAGAAGTTGGTGGAATATACAATACGATTACGTGATGAATGACTTTTCTACACTCGCCGATTAGTATTTCCTTCTCCACAAAACACTTAAAAGAATGATAAACTTTATTTGATCGTGGGATCGTTGGTCAAAACAGCGATCTCTAACGATCGACTCTTTCTTTCTCAAAAGTCGATTGAGATATTTTCGGTCTGAAAAAGGGGTTTTCAGTGATTTTCTCGCGATTTTTCCAACGTAGCTGTTATATAGGGTACTCGAGCTCTCATTTTATATGGAAAACTCGAAAACGAAATCCATCGCGAACGATGCCTTTAAGGTAACAACGTGAATAGAACCGTACGGCTTACAACATAATGTCTACGCATTTTGAGGCGTAAAAAATGACCCACAATGCCGTTACAGGAGTAGTAGGTTTGGCCCTGCCCCGTATTTTCACGCCCCCTGTATCTGTCCTTTCCTGCAACGCAAGGTTGCTGAGCCAACTTCTCCGTCGGTACTGTTAGTGAATTGCCTAACAAGTGAACCACACACGTCACTGACGGTGAAGATGATCCAGCAACCGGGCGTGGCCAAACTTGCTACTCCTGTAGCGGCATCGTGGGTCGTTTTTGACTCTTCAAAATGCGTAGGCATTATGTTGTAAGCCATACGGTTCTATTCACGTTGTTATCCCAACCACGAGGGTGTGTATACAAGTCTGTTGGAACCTGCTCGTTGGTGCCCCTGCTTCTACTCAACCCAGCAGACGTTTGAGTGTACACGGGGAAAGTTCGAGCGATATAGCGGGCACAACTATATCGCGAAAGTATCCCACACATTGCATAAAGGTGTCGCCGTCCAGCACACTAAGGCCTCTGGTCCATAACACCTTAGGATCCGTACCTAGGGAGTTCATGGAGTCTTTGTCCACAAGCCACAATTTCGCCACCTGAATTGCCGGTCATTGTCGAGTGATATCCAACAATCTGCGCTGTCCAATCTTCCAAGCTATTTCCATGCACCGTTTGCTGCTTTGCACGAAACTCGACTCAAGGATAGACCCATCATCAACCTCGGAGAGTACGCCATCTACTGCGGTAACGCTGATGATAGGAGAGTGGAAGGCTGTGCGATAGCTGTAAGGAAGGACTGCAATGGTATGACCGAGGGATTCGGCTCAACGTCGTGTACGAATGCATTTGTGCGCGACTACGGGATCACAGAGGATTCAATCTGTAGATACTGAGTGCTCATGCGCCCACCAAAACCGACAATTCCATGGATGCTTTCTACGAGGAACTCAATACGTTGCTAGTCAGGATACCTTGTCAGCATGCTGTTGTCGTGGGAATCGAAGATGGGACTTGATCAGAAATCCGAAGTACTCGGTAATTGGTTCTACCCAGTGGAACAAACTTCGGACAATGGCTACCGCCTTGCCGACTTGTGTGAACGCAGTGGTCTGATTATCGAAATTTAAGAGGAATCATCGCCGCCATCAGCTTACGTGGCAGGGACCAACCAAGCTATCTTTAGAAGAGCAGCGGGCGCGGAAGATGACATCTTTGGAACTACAGCTCGACTCTGTTCGGATGAGGAATATTCCAGTATCGGACATTCGAAGATCTAGAGCTGTGTGGGATGTCGCATTCGATTCGGATCACCGTCCTGTTCTGTTGAACTTCACTGCGAGGATTCATGAGAGGAAGCGAGGGGCTAAGCCTCTCCAGAGGGTTGATATGACAAGTCTCAGAAATGAGTAATGCAGAAGGAAATTCCGACAACGCGTTTCTATTCATGTTGGAGTACGAACTGAGAAGAAACTTTGCGACGCGGACTCTTTCGTCAAGTCCATCCAGGACGCTTGGAAAGAGGCACTCCCGGTTGTACAGCCCAAGAAGAAGCTCGCCTCAGAGGGAACAACATCTACTACAATAGAGTATGTGGTCTCCGAACAGCAGGAAACTTTGTGGAGGAGAAGCGTCTGAGGAGGAAGTTGCGTTGGCAGCTACAAAGTGACTGCGAACGAGAAGGGACGTGTAGAGCTAAGGAGTTCGAGAAGGCTTGGGAGGAGAACCACCCGAGGAAAGCCTACACGTTGTTACGACAGTATAGCGGCAAGATGGAGAGATGCTCTCCTGTCTCGAACACTACCAATGGAGTTGCAGTTCGTGATGCGAAGCTGCCAATATGAAAGGATTACTTCAGTTTACTACTGATTCGTGCAGCGCCGTCAGTACCAGAGCTCCCACATGTACAGAGAGCACAATACGATGTCATGAGGAACCGCCAACTGAGGCTGAAGTTTTGAATTGTCTGCGGAAAATGAAGAATGGAAAGGCAGGTGGAGATGACAACATCACTGCTGAAATGCTGAAAGCTCTCCCTCCGTTTGGGATTCGTGAAATGACCAACACCATCCGTACCATATGGATGAGAGAAAGGATACCCGATTCGTGGAGGCACGCGATCATCGTACCTCTTCACAAGAAGTTATCCGTCACGGAGCCCAAGAACTTTGAGAGGATTTCTTTACTGCGTGTCATGTACAAGGCTTTGGAACGTATCATTCTCGAGCGACTCATCCTGAGAAAACGACCAGAGAGGAGCAAGCCGCTTTTCGACCTGAAAGATCGACCATCGACAAAGTGTTCGTCGTGAGAAGAGTAATTGAATCGTGGCAGCGGTATTCGAAGCGATTACAGCTTGCTTTTCAGGACTTTGAAGCCACATTCCACTCTCCTCATCTTGGTCGATTGCTCAACGCTCTGCGAGCCGATGGAGTCCCGGAAAAGTATGTTCGACTAATCGAGGACATGAACAAAGGAACAACAGCAGCAGTTCGTACACCTGTCGGGTTTACGTCAGCTTTCGAGGTGAAAACAGGAGAAAGGCAAGGAGCTGTAGCAGGACCTTTTCTATTCAACTTCGCATTGATGACATCATGCGTAGGGTTGCAGAAACGTTTTCTACGGACGTGATCTTAACACCGTCAGGACGCTCCCGTGTCGACCTGGAGTACGCCGACGACATTGTATTATTCGCTGAAAACAACGCAAATCTGCAAAGGATTGTGAACCTCGTTTCGAAGTATGCCGCAGCCAATGGACTTCGTCTTCGTCCCGACAAATGCAAGCAGATGTGGGTCTCTCAGAGGCCTTCAACGAGAGTTTTTGTGGACGGACAACGTATCAAACTGGTGGACGATTTCTGTTACTTGGGCTGTTTGCTAAAGGACGATGGTAGTTATGCAGCGGATATTAAACAACGATGTGCGAGAGCTACGTCTGCATTCATTTCTCTAACCAAGTGTTTGGGGTCTACCCCATCGCGAAGAAAGTTGAGTTACGCGTCTACTAATCCGCTATTCGCCCTATCATGATGTACGGATCGGAGACGTGGGCAGCACCGAAGACGCAGATGGAAAGGTTGGATTGCACGGAGAGGAAGCTCTTTAGACGTTCGCTCGGAAATTTCTGGCCGCGGATGTACCACAACGAAGATCTCTACAACGAGGTTGACGCCTTACCTCAGCGTTTGACACGAGGGAGGTGCCAACATCTCCCAACGCCATCTTAAGCGGCAACGAAAGGTCGTCTTCGTCTGTTCGGGCATATTTTAAGGAGACCGCCAAATCGTCTTGTTCAACACGCTCTAACGATGCTTCCGAGTCCTGTCTGGAAACGGCCGCCTGGACGTAGGCGAAAGTTTTGGACAGATCGGTGAAGGTGGATTTGAAATCACTCGGCATCAAAAGGCAATTCAGGCGCGATGCTTTAATTCGCAGGAAGTGTATTAGCAACCAATGGATGGATTGTGATCAAATTGTGGCTGAGGACCGTGACAAATGGACACGGCTGACTACTAGGATGGCACACCTTGGTGAAGATGCAGGATGACCGCTTCACTCGAAAGCCATCCGTTTAGGTCAATCAAGTCAATCTCAACCACGTTTACGAGCGTGTATGCTGCCCTTAAAGGCACAGTCCAAGCTCAGAGTCGAAATATGAGATTTCCAAATAATTTTCAAGTAGACCCATCCCATATAACACCTGCCAAGTGCGAGCCCTCGATTCCTCCGAATAGGCGAGATATAGGAGGAAGCCACCCTGTTGCGCCCACACCAGGAAGCCACGTTGGCACGCCCCTTTTACGATCCTTCGAGCTCAACAGCGGCGAGATTAGCGATGGTTTCCGACCACTAGCCCCGTTCTTCCCTTCATTCCCAGCCTCTTTCTTTATTCAGGTCGGCTCGCATACAATCGTTGCAAATGGCGGAAGTCAAAGGCCTCGGACAACTCGTCCACAATGCTTCAGCAGCTCAATTTCGGAGGGGTCATAACTCTGCTCCTAGGGGGTCTTGTACGATTATGGAGACATCATTGGAATCAGCGTGAGAGCGACTTCAAGATGGAAGGAAGAACACAGGCGGTATTAAGTATCGAGGTGGCGCGCGCCAGAACTAGCGCAAGAGCGCTAAGAGAAGGAGGGAGTGTGTGAAAAATGAGACACCGACGTGCATAGCAGCCCGAAATCAGTGGTAGCGCGCGCTACCACTGATTCTTAATGCCGCCTCAGAAAAACGATTCCGAGGTTGGACTGTGCCTTTAAAGGCAGTGGTCGCGCTCAAATATGCTCGTCTTCTTTTCCTCTCTAAACCCTTTTATGGGTGTAGAGTAGTAGAACCTGTAAGAAAAAACCGCGAAAAAATAGCTGTTCTGGGCCGAATTTGAAGCCTGAACTTTCTTGTCTTTTGATGGTGGACGAGTCCAACCCACATCATCGGTATCGATGATCTCTAATATCAAGAACATCAGCTGGCTTGAACTTGAATTTCAATCAATGAACTTTCGGACTTATGTACACATCTAGTCAAAATCATTGCTTCAAGTGCTTGCCTTGAGTGTTCAACTGTTTTATTAGGTGAATTTGCATTTATTTCTTCCTCTGAGTGTCGATGATTTTTGAAGGCTTGGCATGAGACTGTGATCTTTCTGTGCACGTGGGCACGAACTGGAAATTTAGGGTCTTAATAACTCTAATTCTAGGCTGTTTTTTCACCGCGCTACCTTCATAGTTTTTGAGCTGTTTTATATCTAAGCTGATTTTCGTAGTTTTTTCGATAACGTTTTTCATCGTGACCACTGCCTTTAAGTAGATACCCTTTTTGCACAACGCTCAAAAAACGCTCACATCTTCCTTCAGCGGTGCCCACAGCAAAATCCGAAGTCAGATTCGGGGACAGTGAGCCAGAATTGCCTACAAAAAATTCGTCATCCTTGAAATGGCCCTGCGAGGTTCCCTAGTTAGCTATCTCACCCTTGATGTTTTATACAGGTTCCTAGGTGGCCGTTCTTGAGGCCCTTCGATAAAATCCTGCAATCGCCGAGGTTGTTCGATGGATTATGAGGGTCACATAGTTCACCGTTTTAATCACTGGGCCTAACACAAAACATCGGTCTTATTGTTCAATAGTAGAGCGATTCGGACTTCCCAGACTAGATTCTTGTATCCATCTGAATAAATTCGAGATACATGCCTTTACCAGGGGGCAGATTCATCAATGTGCTAACACACGCGCCGCTCGGTTGGTTAGTGGGTCAGCGCTATCAAGGGCCGGATTCATCAGTCTTCAATTGGGTTCGGGTTGACCCACGGTAAGTCTGACCGAGTCTCTAACCTACCCAGCGCGCCAAATCCTGATTCACCATGCGCGAATCAGTGTGGGTTACGGCGACCGATACCCTTTAGCGCGAATTTAAATTCGGCTGCACTCTACGCACAACATTTTTCATGATGTTAAAGGCAGCGTTCACAATTATCATTGCCCTAAAACGTCTATTGCAAGAGTCCGAAAACGAGGCTATCGCACAACCTGGCCTCTCTCAAATGCCTGATTAGGATTCTGCAAGTACCTATCCCGGTACCGGAGGTTCACCTTAAATAGAGGTGTAATCGTGATAGAGGTGTAGTTTGAATAGAGTGTGCACTTATAATTTAGAAGCCTCTTCTTCAAGGTGAATTTTTAATAGGGATGCAATTCAAACAGAGAGTGCACTTGTAATACTCAGTCCTCCTTTTTTGGTGTACTTTGATTTGAGGTGTACTGCAAGAAGAGGTGTGCTTCTAATAGAGGAAATACCGTATGTGAGAAACGTTATACTATCAAAATCAAAGAAATTTTTATGAGTTATTGTGCACACCGAAATTATATTATTTAAGTGTACCCAAAGTTCAGGAGTACCTGAGGTATGGCAACGATGTCTTCTTGATGAAAAAAAAACGCACTCTACCAAACGAGGTAATAGGTATCAAGGATAACTCACGTTTTATAGACTTCGTCTACTGGATCCGGGATTTTCATGGCTGCTGTCATAATGAACGAGGAAACAAGATTCCCAAACACTTGACCACTGTGGACAATCATGAAAAAAGTGCCAAAAAATCTGAAAATAGGAGAAAGTTGGCGCCGCAATGCACTCAAAGAGTTCCAATGTGGATTTGAAGTTTTGCGAGAAATGTTTTCGTATATTGAGTGGATTTTTTTATTGGGAGCACTACTTACCGTACAATTACTGTATTTTGGCTCTCAATGTTCACGTTAGCGTAGCGTGTTCCCATTTCTGTTATGTAAGCACATTTAGCACCCCATAGGCACGAACCTGGAACGAATTTCTCAACAAAACTCAGAGGACTTTATTTGGCAAAGAACTTCTAGAACATTGTACCGACCAGCCACACCTGCGAGAATAGACGCTGGTATCATTGACGAATAACTAAAAAAAATGAAATCAGATTGAGGTTTCTACTACTGTTAGGCGGGAATCTCAAAACCTAAAGTTGTTGAACTCAACTTCGAGGAACAGAGCTAGGTTTTCTTTCGAAAGCAGCATACGCTGTCTAGAAGCGGATGATATAACGACGCCATCGAGTCGTATGGCTCCTACTGGCACGTTCGCTCCATTCTAAGCGTCAGAAACGAGTGAAAATTAACGTATTTGAATCATTTTGAGCGATCAAAAGATGCAATTTCCGTCCAGTTTTTTACAGTCTCCGCCCGGAACAGAAATCCTCAAATTGATTGCTCAAACACGGTCATCTTGTGGCTTGTTTTCGACACTTCCAACGATATAAGCGTGCTAGTACAGGCCGTACGAGTATAACAGCTTCGCTACCCCACCCCTTTTCCCCTAGCTCGGCTATACCAGCCGGGGATGTGTACTGGGCGTTAAAGGCAGTGTTCGCGATAAGAAACCGTATTTCACTTTTAGATGTTTTTGAGTAGTTAAGTCCACTAAGGAGGGATAATAGGGAAAAATCCTCACAGAACACTCAAATACCAGGGAAAAACCATCTAAAAAATCCCTGAAAAACTTGCCTGTGCCTCTTTGCGTGTTCCGGAGAATGCAGACAACGCATCGAACCTGACGTCAGTGAAATGCTTTCGCGCTTCAAAAACCTTAGGTAAGCGACTTTGCTATCTGTTTCCTAGACTTAAAATTTCTTCAAAAATAAGGAGGGCTAAAATATTGCACATGTTGGGATGTTAGAACCTTTTGCGATAAAAAAATATTCGAAAATTCGGTGTCTGTTCCTACGGTACATGGACGTCGACAACTGTTAGGGGGGGTGGCCCAATGGGTCAGCCGGCCCACAAGATTTTCACCCCCTTCCCGGCCGTTTTTCATCTCACTTCCGTTATCACTTTTCTTAGAGGGACCCACAGGTTACGTTTTTGCCAAAAAAACGGGAAACTTTTCCACCGTGAACACTGCCTTTAAGTTCTCCTCTTTATGTCCTATGCAAAAACTACCCGTCTTAATTTGCATCGAGTTTTCGTCGACTTCTTTCGTCAGCTTCAAATATTACCGGCTCCTAACCTTCGAATGATGTCATAAAATCGATATAATTTTGAGCGTGTATGCAGCATTCGAAGAGCGTATGGTCGTTCATGAACGAATATAAGTGAAGGACAAGTACGGTAAAATCACTAAGCGCACTGTCGAACCCAACCACATCAACACACCATCAAATTGTTCAAAGGGTGGCCGAAAAATATTGTCTTCAAACATGCGTCGCAATTTCAACTCAAATCCAAAAATAATAAAGGCAAGGCAATCATAATTTGTCAGCATGTGTCTCTGAAGCCTCTTACTAATATCCAGATGTGGATAACCAGAATAGTTCTTTCAAAGGTTTCGTTGACTATTAGGTTGATGCGAAAATTTCTGGACTCACTACGACTTTGAATAAAAAACATTTATTTCGAAAACAAACAAGGCTCACTCAACCAAATAATTTCCATCTTCGCCACCGATTGGGCAGATCATAAAATCCCGACGCGTAGAACTCTGGCTGTCTCGAGTCGAAAAATTCTTCTAAGGCCATTTTGGCTTCGTCATCGTTAGTGAACTGTTTTCCATCCAGGAAGTGCTGCATCGAGCAAAACAGATGGTAGTCGGAAGGGGCAAGATCTGGGCTAGAAGTTGTCGAGAATTCTGGCAAATGGGGAAGTTGTCGAGAATTTCGGAGAAGTTGTCCAGAATTCTGGAAAAGTTGTCGAGAACTCAGGAGAAGGAAATAGTTGATGAGAACTCCGTGAGAATTCTGGACAACTTTTCTCCGAAACAAGAATGTGTCAAAAAGTTGTCGAGAATTCAGGACACATCGAACTTGAGCAAGCTGGTTATCGTTTATGATTTATTCCACCGAACTCTTGAACATCACATTTCTATGGGATTTTCCATGTTTTCGAGTTTTGACATATCGGTTTTACCGGAAGATTGTAAATTGAAGTAACTAAATTTCAGAGTTTTCGCGATTCCAAGTACTGAACTTTCTTTTTATGATTCGTTACTGGAAAAATGAGATTTTAAATACCATTATTCAAAAAGTTGTTCTAGAATTATCAAAATGACGTTGAGAACTAGGAATATTCAATCGAAAAAAATCTTAAGTGATTCAGTTCTGGCCTAAATATCACTCTTAACCTTGCATCAATTATTTGGCATTCTATTGGTGTACAGTGTCCTATCCCAATTGAGTTGCTCCTTCACCGCATGGATAGGTGTGACCCGAGCCTTGTGTTGGCACACGAGTGAGGCCAGTCTTCACATCCTAGAGTATTAACAGGCACCACCACAGGTAAAACTTAGGTGGTAACCATGGAGGGTCTCTTAGGAAACAACGAAGAAGCTACCGCATCCGGGGCAGTCGATGCACCACAACTAGGGAACCAGGGTGTAGGTGAGAAGAATACTATTTTCCAAAGTGGAGGACGACTGGTGACACCTAAGAAGGAGCTGAGGATTGGAGCATGGAATGTGCGAACGGGACACTGCGTCGGTCAGAAAGAGATAACAGCAAGAGAGTTGTCAAGGTCAAACATATCGATTGGTGCACTTTCCGAGCTGAGGATGAGCGGATGTGGGGCGGTGACCATTCAGGTGCCGGAGAGTAGCGAAAAGATGGTGCTATACTATTCCGGTGATGACGGACTTTGCAATGGTGTTGGATTTATGCTAGGCAGTCGCGCAGCTGGGAGCGTGGTTTCATTCGAGCTGATTTCTGGCAGGATCGCTATTCTTGTTTCAAGCGGAACATGCAAGACCCATGTCGTGTCCATCTATGCACCAACGGAACCAAGTCCTGACGCTAACAAGGACGAGTTCTACACCCAACTCCAGGACGTACTGAATACTATCCCGAAAACTGATGTCACCGTTGTAGCGGGTGATTTCAACGCAAGAGTCGGTAGTGACAGAACAGGCTGGGAAGGAGTGTTGGGCAGGTTCAGCGTGGGCGAAATAAACGATAATGGACTACGCATACTTTCGTTCGCTGCGTTCATCGAGCTTGCCATCGGTAACAGTCAATTTCGGCACCCCAGGAAACATCAGTTAACATGGAGGAGTTCAATTGGACGAGATGTGGCAGGTGCTGATTAAGGGTGACTATGTGGTGATTAACTCTTGTTTTAAAGGCAGTGTCCACGATGAAAATTTTTGAGTTTCCCCCAGAAAACGAAGGTGTCGAGTCTGACTGTTTCATCAGTGAAGAAAGACTCATGAAAAACGCTGCGAAACATACAAAATTAGCTCTTCTTCTTGAAAGCCACATTTCAGCGGTGGGTCAGTTGAGCGGGCATGGGCCTGAAGTAGACAGCGTGTGCAAATGTGCTCCAATGCTAAAACTTAGCCGCGCTCGCGCTCCAATGCTAATGTAGATGCGGACCAAACTGTTCCTCGGAAAACTCGACCGCGAGCGGAAGGGCTAGCGCGAGCGGACTTCGGAGCCGTATGAAACTCTTTCGGCCTCGCTTTCGTTCGTTCTTTCGACCCCAGTGCTCCAATGAGACCCTGAGCTTTCGATTTCCGGCCAAAAACCGAGGACGAAACCTATCGTGGACACTGTCTTTAAATCAACTATCAAAGGAGTGTGAGCCATGAGAGGACCTGATTTACCTCTTGCGGGCAGTAATGCAGCTTCGTTTATGGCGATCTGGGAATGAGGAGCTTCTTCAAATAAAGCTTGACTGGTCACACTTGGCGGCGCCAGGAACAAAAGAAATATTTCAACTCGCGCTGTCGAATCGGTTTGCAGTTCTGGAAGATGCCTTATCTGTAGACGAACACGATAAGCAGACAGTTGAAGTCGTTCTTGAATGCGCAGAGCCTCTCTGCCCTGTGATTCGCCGGCGAACGCAGCCTTGGATATCGGACGATTCTCTCCGTCTCGTGGAAGAACGGAAGCGAGTGAAACTAACGACTTCGGACGGTATCGGCAATTGTGTCAGGAGCTTCGTCGAAAGTTGAAAGAAGAGCGGGAGCCTTACTGGAATAAGGTAGCAGACGAAGTGGAGGAAGCAGTTGGAAGGAATGACTTTCGCACATTGTACAGCACACTCAACCGTCTCAGGAAGAAGACCAAACCCATAGGCGATTCCATCAGGAATACGAATGGGTCTTTTGTGCGATCAGCAGATGAGCGTCTGTTGCGATGGAGGCAGTTCTTCAGTGAACTCTATACTCACGATGCGCCACAAGGTCCACCTGTCGAACCGATACTAGTTGAGGTAAAAGAAGAGACAGTGCTCGACTCGGAACCCACTGCGGAAGAAGTGAAGGCGGCAATCAAGTCGCTAAAGAGTGGTGTTGACAA
This sequence comes from Aplectana chamaeleonis, assembly GCA_029168955.1. Lineage (NCBI taxonomy): Eukaryota > Metazoa > Nematoda > Chromadorea > Rhabditida > Cosmocercidae > Aplectana > Aplectana chamaeleonis. The sequence continues at coordinate 909,281 of JAPDOI010000192.1, forward strand.
TGTCACTGCTGAGGTCATCAAGGCAGGAGAAGATGTTCTACTGCATCAGTTGCATCAGTTAATCACGCGCATATGGCGGACAGAGAGCGTGCCATCTACCTGGAAAAAGGCCATTGTCGTGCCCATCCATAAGAAGGGCGATGCCAGAGACTGTAAAAACTATCGCGGGATCAGCCCGTTGCCGATTGTTGGTAAAGTCTTCACGAGAACTATCCAGTCCAGACTTCAACGCCATCGGGAGAGAACAAGCAGGTTTTCGTCCGGGTCGAGGATGCAGCGGTCAAATTTTTGCACTTCCTCAAGTTATACAGTAAAGGATACGTTGTGGAAAGCGCGTCGTTATCACCTTCATAGACTTCGAGTCGGCATTCGATTGCGTGCACTGCCCTCCCTTATGGAGATCGAAGGAATGCGAACACATGCGAAGAAAAATGGTGAAGCTTCTGCAGGAAACTTACTTTAGACTCCCGCTCTTCTTTCAACTTTCGACGAAGCTCCTGACACAATTGCCGATACCGTCCAAAGTCCGTTAGTTTCACTCGCTTCCGTTCGTCCACGAGACGGAGAGAATCGTCCGATATCCAAGGCTGCGTTCGCCGGCGAATAACAGGGCAGAGAGGCTCTGCGCATTCAAGAAGGACTTCAACTGTCTGCTTCTCGTGCTCGTCTAAAGACAAGGCATCTTCCAGAACTGCGAAACGAATCGACAGCGCAAGTTGAAATGTTTCTTTTGTTCCTGGCGCCGCCAAGTGTGACCAGTCAAGCTTTATTCGAAGAAGCTCCTCACTCCCAGATCGCCATGAACGAAGCTGCATTACTGTCCGCAAGAGGTAAATCAGGTCCTCTCATGGCTCACACTCCTTTGAGTGTAGATTTAAAACAAGAGTTTATCAGCACATAGTCCAAGGCGGCCACATCTCGTCCAATTGGATTCCTCCATGTTAACTGATGTTTCCTGGGGTGCCAGAATTGACTGTTACCGATGGCAAGCTCGTTGAACGCAGCGATCGAAAGTAGGCGTAGTCCATTATCGTTTGTTTCGCCCACGCTGAACCTGCCCAACACTCCTTCCCAGCCTGTTCTGTCACTACCGACCCTTGAATTTAAATCACCCGCTACAATGGTGACATCGGTTTTCGGGATAGTATTCAGTACGTCCTGGAGTTGGGTGTAGAACTCGTCCTTGTTAGCGTCAGAACTTGGTTCCGTTGGTGCACAGATGGACGCGCCATGGGGCTTGCATGTTCCGCTTAAAACAAGAAGAGCGATCCTGCCAGAAATCAGCCCGAATGAAACCATGCTTCCAGCTGCGCTACTGCCTAGCATAAATCCAACACCATTGCGATGTCCGTCATCACCGGAATAGTATAGCACCATCTTTTCGCTACTCTCCGGCACCTGAATGGTCACCGTCCCACATCCGCTCATCCTCAGCTTGGAAAGTGCAGCAATCGATATGTTTGACCTTGACAACTCTCTTGCTATTATCTCTTTCTGACCGGCGCAGTGTCCCGTTCGCACATTCCATGCTCCAATCCTCAGCTCCTTCTCAGGTGTCACCAGTCGTCCTCCACTTTGGAGAGTAGTATTCGTCTCACCAATACCCTGGTTCCCTAGTGTTGGCGCATCGGCTGCCCCGGATGCGGTAGCTTCTTCGTTGTTTCCTAAGAAACTCTCCATGGTTACCAACTAAGTTTTCCAGCCCGTCGGTAGTACGGGCGGCCAACCCTCCTTCTTTCTCATCCGGGCTTCGGACCGGCAATGGCGGACTTTCATATTACATGTAACTAAACTTTATATTATCTGTAACTTACACTTATGTTACATGTAACTTACATTGATATTTTCACTATGGTTGGCCATCACGTGACGCAGACGACACGCGATTCATGGGGCGCGACCCAGACCTCGCACTACGCAATAAATACTAAGCTGGGCTTTCCCTGCTGGTGTGGGGTCAAGTACCTCAAACTTTATTTTTGAATGTCCGATACTGGAATATTCCTCGTCCGAACATAGTCGAGCTGTAGTTTCAAAGTTGTCATCTTCCGGCTGCTCTTCCAGAGATAGCTGGGTTGGTCCCTGCCACGTAAGCTAATGGCGGCGATGATTCCTCTTGAATGTCGATGCAATAATCAGACCACTGCGTTCACACAAGTCGGCAAGGCGGTAGCCATTGTCCGAAGTTTGATCCACTGGGTAGAACCATTTATCGAGTACTTCGGATTCCTGATCAAGTCCCATCTTCGATTCCCACGATAACAGCATGCTGACAAGGTATCCTGACTAGCAACGTATTGAGTTCCTCGTAGAAAGCATCTTTGGAATGGTCTGCGGCGGTTTTGGTGGGCGCATGAGCACTCAGTATCTACAGATTGAATCCTCTGTGATCCGGGATCACAGCGGATTCAATCTGTAGATACTGAGTGCTCATGAGCCCACCAAAACCGCCAATACCCTACAAGTACAATACCCGCACTAATTTTCTCAAAAAAGCCGCAAAAGTCGCGAAATCGCGACTTTTGCGACTTTTCGGTATAACTTGGCTCAAAGAGCTCCAACTGAGCCCTGGAGGACATATTGCGACTCAGCATCGAGAGGTCTTTCTTATGAGCATAAACATGTCTTACGGGCAAACAAGGCATATAGATAGGGCTTACACATTCAACCGAGTTGGCGAAAAGAAAAGTCTAGTAATTCGTGGTTTTTCGACATAATTTCACGTCCACCTCAACAGTGTGAACGGTATAGACAGTAGGTAATTAAGCTGTCCGCGGCTGACCGACCTTTTCTACAAAGTTTCAGATTTTTGCATTTTCAAACCCGAATATTTTTGCCATTGCCCGAGCCACAAGCCTCCTTTTGCTTAGATTTACAGGCAATATCAATGCTTTCCGTCAAATGTGTCTGATTCTCTCCATAAGAGAAATTCGGAGAAAATTCAGATCGCGAAAAGTGGTTCCCAGCGATGTCCAATGAGTGACGTCTGACTGCAGCCTTTCCAAGGAGGCCAGGAGTTACTGCTGGTAGCCTTTGTAGCTCCTCGCTGCTCACGATAAATATGTAGTTTTGAAAACCAGCCAATATTTTTGCGATCCATTCTTTCTGACCCGGATTGTTATTATCACAAATTTTTCTTCGTCTTCTGAGGCCTCGCTAGCCACGTTCAGCCACCGTAAGACATTTAGAATCTTCGTGATGAGGGCTTCCCAATGTTGTAATGTTTTTTAAGTTTCAAACTCAAACAAAAAAGTTCTCAGTCCCTCGCTCATATCCAAACGAGCGATTTGCTGCCGCTCCCTCGCTTTGCTCTCTGCTTCCCCGCGCCCTCTTTCGGAGATGTCGAAATCTTCGCGCTGCAGTGTCTCGCATGCATCCCTCAGTAAGCGAAGTACCCTGAAATTGATTGATTTCCGGCAGCCGAAATGGACTCGGGGTACTAGCGGTAAGATGGCGTCGATGGAAGCAGGAAGAACGAGTGGTGGGTTGAAGGGATTCGACAATATGGATGGTCCTTAGTCTACGAATGACAAGAACTGGATTGGAGAGGAGTTAACCTTAAAGGTGGTCTAATTGCTAAATATCGAGGGCTCGAGTTTGATGTAGAGAATTGTACTGTATGGGTGGTTCTCAAATATCCTCATCAATCTGACTGCCGCGTTGCATCACAACGCGTTACGGTCGATGTCATGCAATGTCACTCCACGCGATGGGTCATTCACAGGCACTTATGAGCTACGCAAATAGAATCATTCAGGCTTTGATAGGATTCTATTTGAAATCCTTCTGAACCATTGTGACAAATAACATGAATCGCTGAAGTCCCGCAAAAGCCTGTTTTATCGTGGAAGCTGAGTCGCGGGCGGCTTCTTGCTAACGCGACGCAACCGCTAGCGCGGAACCCTGGGCTCAAAATAGAGCGTCTTTCGTTTTCTTCATCTTTGAATCTCAATTCTCTGCTCCTTCGGACAGCCGCGCTGCACCGCAACGCGGCGAGGTCGAGTCTGTGCAAAAACGCTCCGCGCGATCACTCTTCTTAGTCGTGTATTAGTGGCCACTCAATCCAAATCTATCACACATCAGTCAACATTAAGGCTGAGCAGCGATCATTTTTGGATTTGAAATCATTTTGTGTAGCGATTTCCTTAGAAGTGTTCTTATTTGTAATTAGTATTTGGAAAAGTTAGCGAGTAGTTTTAATGTAACTACCTCTTCTGGTGTTTGTTCGAATAAATGGTTACTCCAGTAGTCGTCCGCGTAACTCCGAGTGAGCGGATGCGTCGCGTGTGCGATAAGCCGCGTGCGGCTCATTCTTAATGTTGACTGATGTGTGATAGATCTGGATTGAGTGGCCACTAATACACGACTAAGAAAAGTGACCACGCGGAGCGTTGTTGCATAGACTCGACCGCGCCGCGGTGCAGCGCGGCTGTCTGAAGAAGCAGAAAATTGAGATTCATAGATGGAAAAAACGAAAAAAATGCTCTCTTTCGAACCCAGAAGTCCGCGCGAGCGGTTGCTCGCAAGAAGCCGCCCGCGACTCAGCTTCCACGATAAAACAGGCTTTTGCGGGACTTCAGCGATTTATGTTATTTGTCACAATGGTTAAGAAAGATTTCAAATAGAATTCTATCAAAGTCTGAATGATTCCATTTGCGTAGCTCATGAATGCCTGTGAATGACCCATAGCGTGGAGTGACATTGCATGACATCGACCGTAACGCGTTGTGATGCAACGCGGCAGTCAGATTGATGAGAATATTTGAGAACCACCCGTACAGTACAATTCTCTACATCAAACTCGAGCCCTCGATATTTAGCAATTAGACCACCTATGAGGTTAACTCCTCTCCAATCCAGTTCTTGTCATTCGTAGCCTAAGGACCATCCATATTGTCGAATCCCTTCTACCCACCACTCGTTCTTCCTGCTTCCACCGACGCCATCTTCCCGCTAGTTCCCCGAGTCCATTTCGGCTGCCGGAAATCAATCAATTTCGGGGTACTTCGCTTACTGACTCAGGCAATCGCTGGGGTCGGTGGCAGGTTAAAACGCCCCTTTCCGAATGAAATTGATCTGATGCGGCTGATCGGCGGAGGTTTCGGCATGACTCATAACTGCCGAAGTTTTCGTGGTGATGTCTTATATGTGGCGGAGTTTTCGAGGCAACGTGTTGACTCGAACGCACTGTTTTTCTCTGGTACTCTCTCGTGTAGAGCGCGGAATCGGTAGCCCACAATGTATGCGCTGCACTGGAATGTGACGTGTTTGTGCGAATCACGGTTGACAGCTTGGGATAGCGACGCTTTGGCGGGAGGGAGTCGGTGGCAGGTTGACAGGTCAGTTATGCTGCCCCTCAACCTGCCACCGACGCCCGCGACTGCAGGAGTGGTAGAGGGTAGTCGGTGGGAGGTGATTAGGCGAAACTTTCGGTGTAAACATGTGGGTGTGACGTGACACTGAGTGGTCGGTGGGAGGTGATAAGGCAGAGCTTTCGGTGTGAACGGGTCAAGGATGACGTGGCATTGTAGGGTCGGTGGGATGTTGGCACGCGGAGTTTTCAGCATGAATGGGGGAGTTTTCGGGCCTTGCCAGCCCCTTTTTTCGTTTCGAGCGGGAGCACGCTACCTGTTCAACTCCTCTCAACCGGCCACCGACCCCCGCGAGTGTGTGAGGAGGGATGCATGCGAGACACTGCAGCGCGAGGATTTCGACATCTCCGAAAGAGGGCGCGGGGAAGCAGAGAGCAAAGCGAGGGACCGGCAGCAAATCGCTCCTTTGGATATGAGCGAGGGACTGAGAATCTTTTTGTTTTGAGTTTGAAACTTAAAAACATAACATTGGGAAGCCCTCATCACGAAGATCCTTAATGTCTTACGGTGGCTGAACGTGGCTAGCGAGGCCTCAGATAACGAAGAAAAATTTGTGATAATAACAAACCGGGTCAGAAAGAATGGATCGCAAAAAATATTGGCTGGTTTTCAAAACTACATATTTATCGTGAGCAGCGAGAAGCTACAAAGGCTACCAGCAGTAACTCCTGGCCTCCTTGGAAAGGCTGCAGTCAGACGTCACTCATTGGACATCGCTGGGAACCACTTTTCGCGATCTAAATTTTCTCCGAACTTCTCTTATGGAGAGAATCAGACACATTTGACGGAAAGCATTGATATTGCCTGTAAATCTAAGCAAAAGGAGGCTTGTGGCTTGGGAAATGGCAAAAATATTCGGGTTTGAAAATGCAAAAATCTGAAACTTTGTAGAAAAGATCGGTCAGTCGTGGACAGCTTAATTACCTGCCGTCTATACCGTTTACACTTTTGAGGTGGACGTGAAATTATGTCGAAAAACCACGAATTACTAGACTTTTCCTTTCGCCAACTCGATTGATTGTGTAAGCCCTATATGCCTTGTTTGCCCGTAAGACATGTGTATGCTCAAAAGAAAGAAAAAGAAAGACCTCTCGATGCTGATTCGAATTATGTCCTCCTGTGCTCAGTTGGACCTCTTTGAGCCAAGTTATGACGAAAAGTCGCAAAAGTCGCGATTTCGCGACTTTTGCGGCTTTTTTGAGAAAATTAGTGCGGGTATTGTATCAATTCTTCGCGAAAAGGGTATAGGCATGGCTCTGGGACCACTCCGTCATGACTGCGGCCCCCTCCCATCCAGGTCAAATATTGGCGGGGCGCCCAGGTCCTTAGTTAAAGTACTTCCCCGACCATTGGACAATATACAATTGAAGAAGTAAACGTTAGTTAACATTACTTTTTTTACACAATTTCTTTCGAAATGCAACTCACTAGAACTTTTTGTTATGTTCTACTGCTTTTCGGGGGCGAAATAGCCAAAAAATACTTTGTGTGTAGCGGGAAGGCTGCGGCCCAACTCAGAAAAAGGAAAACATGTTGCATGTAATATAAAGTGTATAAAGTGAGACATTCAAGTATCTTTCCTTTATATCGCATGCACCCTACACTTATATTACATGTAACATACACTTATATGACATGTAACATACCCTTATATTTCATGAAACTTAATTGGAACAGCAAGTTGAAGCTCAATGCTTAAGTTCCAAGTTGCTGCTTCGTGTTCGAATCAGCAGCCTTTAGGCTCTCCTGGACATCCCCGGAGCTGTAAGCTTGCTGCTCCATCATACTCAGAGCAGTGGGTCTGAGCTTGCTTCGAAAATATCGTATGTCGATCCCCCTAATCCTCCCCACGATTAACACGAATCATGAGGAGCGAGATATCAACGACTTGACCAGGACTAGTAACCGCCCGGTTGAATGTTAATATAATGGACCTGGGCTCATCGCCAAGTTACTCGACGGCCCGTATGCTGTGCCGGTTTGGAGAACGTGTTCAGCATGGGCCCTCAGTTGGTGAGGGTATGTGAATTATGTTTCACTTATACTACACGTAATTTACTTGAGTAGAGATAATTCACATGTGACTTACATTGACGGAGATGTATTACAAGTATATTGTATTCGTCTCTTATGTTACAAGTACTATGTTTTCACCACCAAAAACATATTACGTGCGACATTTGGCCTGCGAGGGAGGGCCCGATATATCACATTTAACATATGTACATCGGATATGTTATCATTTTTCTTAGAAGACTGCGCCCCACCCCGCCCCCTTTTTACTCATGCCGTGACCGTCACAGCGTGAGCTTGACCCTGCTTGCGGAACAGGGACTGCGTATATAACTATTTATCGTTTGCTCATTTTTTTAAGATGCGATTTTAAAAGCTGGCAGTGGTTGTGAAGTTTCTGGCCCATTAACTGGTGGAAACTTTCATTTGTTAAAGGCAATGTTAACGATAAACTTCGTTCTTGAGTTTTCAATGAAAACAATTGTGGTAGCCCTCAGAAGCAGAACAGTGTTAAAAAAACGGATCCAACCGCATTCCAAGAGGCAAAAAACGGCTTCGAAAAGACGCTAGTGGGAACGTTCGGCCTCCTCGGGTTGTTGTTGTCATCAACGCCGACCCGGCTCTATCACTGGCACGCTTTGACCTGCAATAATCAGCAGTGGTTTTTATTGATTGTGGCAATGGATTACACAGATTTTTGTCTGACAAAGATTTCCGGATGTTTTTGACAACTAATTCTCAATTCTAATGTCTCTTCCAAGGAAAAACCACTGCCGATGATTGCAGGTCAAAGCATGGCAGTGATAGAAACGTGTCGGTGTTGATGACAACGACTAGATCCAAGGAATCCGTTTTTCCAACACTATTCTGCTTCTGAGGGCTATCACCATTGTTTTTCAAAGAAAATTCAAGGGCGAAGTTTATCGTGAACAGTGTCTTTAATAAGGAAAAGAAAGTATAGCAACTTTCTGCATTTTTCTTTGTGAGGTTGGTTGAGGCTCATTCAATTTTGGTTTTTTATCTTCATTTCATTTATTATTCAGTTATATTCAGTTATTGTTCAATTTATTATTTAGCTTCCGTAGTCTACGGAAGATTCCAGGACAAAAGTCTTCGGGACTTAAATGTGTGCAGTTCTTCTTGATGTTAGATGACTTACTCCGAGAGGCAGCTGAGAAAGCGAGCCGAAAAACAGCAAGGTCTTTTCTTTGAGCCGGTATGAACTAAATTTAGATTTTCTACTTGACTGACTAGGAGTACTACTCACCTTGGGCGAATATTGACAGCCATGTAGAATACAAAAATACTCATAGCTGTGATTAAAGTAAGTTTACAGCCGAGACGATTAATCATGTAGGTCGGAACAAATAGTGAAGATACAGCTAGTGACGTGTAAAGCACTCTGAATATGCGTATCAATATACTGCGTCAGCCTTCCTAGGGAATCAAGGTCTCCGTGATGGGCTTCGATGCAGCGTTTTCAGAGATGGAACTATGCGTTGACTCTATCAGGTCTAAAAGTCCGCCTGGTGAAGCTGGTTACCTGGAGGTAGCAGTTTATTGAGTTGTTCGTTGGAAGTCAGGTAACCGGATGAACCTACCCGGAAAATGTGTGATGCATTCATTTTGAACTTACGCTAAACTGTCTGCACCCAATTCGTGGTTGACTGATGTCTGCAGATTGGAAAGACCATTAAATGCCGAGAAAAGAAATAGGAATGCCACTGATATAATAAAAAGATTGGCCTGAATAAAGGCTGTTTTACAACGGACTTCCAGATTTGGTTGATAATCGCTTACATTAATCTTCTGCATTGTCTTGCCAACTTTGATCTTTTCATGACCGCTTAACATCTCTCGTTTTTTCTTCCGAATAATCTTGGCCAGAAAGTCCTGGCTGAAAATTTACAGCGTTTAATACGGACAGAAATCGCTTCTGGAGTGTCACAACTAAACTCACTTATAGAGGTATCTGGCGCTTTCTGAAGTGTCGTCATGGTCCACGCTGGTCATCAGATGCTGCATAGTTACAAGGTGTTGGCGACGTGCGAATCGGCGACGGCTACCATGTACTGGGCAAAAAGGATCATACTCTGGAAGACGAGACACCTGTAAACAGAATTGCAAGCCAAGATGAATTCTTTCCAAAAACGACCAATTACTCAAAATTACAGATAGAAAATGATAGTATTGACTGCAAACCTCAGCAGGACCTTCATGAATGTCTTCCTCGTTGTAAGATGCGCCTCGGAATAGATATGCACTGAATCTCGAGATTTTCAAATGTCAAATGTAAAGTTTTCAAACGGCATTGTTATTGATTCCGTCCCAGAGCAGCAGGTGTTTGAAGGCATTTCTCATGTTCACTTCTTTGCGCCCAGGTATTCGAAGGCATTGTTCAAATTCGTTAAAGGCAGTGGTCACGATGAAAAACGTTATCGGAAAAACCACAAAAATCAGCATAGATCGAAAACAGCTAAAAATCTATGAAGGTAGCGCGGTGCAGAACGGGCTAGAGTTAGAGTTTCTAGGACCCAAAGATGCCAGTTCGTGCACACGTGCACAGCGAAAAAAAAAGATCGCAGTCTCATGCCGAGCAGTCAAAAATCACCTACATTTGGAGGAAGAAATAAATGCAAATTTACCAAATAAAAACAGTTGAACAAAGATGGCAAGCACTTTAGTCAATGCTTTTGACTAGATGGGTTCATAAATATTCGAGCAGGTCAGTTCGAAGGTTAATGTTCATTGATTGAAATTCAATTTCTAGCCAGCTGATGTTCTTGATATCAGATGTCATCGATGCCGATGATGTGGAGTGTGCTAGTCCACCATTAAAGGACAAGAAAATTCAGGCTTTAAATTTGGCCCGAAACAGCGTTTTTTCCGCCATTTTTTCTCGTAGGTCCTATTACTCTGAACCCAGAAAAGGGTTTAGAAAGGTAGAGAAGACAAGCATATTTCATCGCGACCACTGCACTGCCTTTAAGCAGTTTCCAATGAGAAACAATTTTGAAAACCCTCGGAAGCAGAGCAGTGTCGAACGAACAGGGCCAATCACCCCTTAAAAACCGAAAAGCGGTTTCAAAAAGTAATCCGTTTTTCTGGTTGAACCCTGTGGGCCCCAGTTGCCGTCATTAAGTCTCCGACCAGGGGTGTGCGTTAATGAAAAAATTTTTTTTCGTTAACCGTTAATCGTTAATTTTTGAAAAAAAACCCGCGTTAATCCGTTAATGCGTTAACACGTTAATTTTTCATTTCGTTAACAATTTTGAAAACATTACCTGACCACCACGAAAATCGATAAATAACCAAACGTCCCAAAAAAAAACATGGAACACGTTCCATACCAAACACCGCAGTCAGTACACTCCAAACTTGGAAATCATCTTCATGGATTATAAATACTATCAGCCAGAACAATAAACGAATACTCTTCAAGAATAGGAATCCTGACATGCAAAAAAGCATAGATGGATGGAACATTAACGAAATAAAAATTAACGTAATTTCGGGACTTTTTCGTTAACCGTTAATCGTTAATTTTTGAAAAAAAACCGCGTTAACCCGTTAATGCGTTAACACGTTAACGTTATTAACGCACAGCCCTGTCTCCGACCATAGCGCTACGAGCGTCAGCCTACGCAGGAGTTCCCATCTTCATCAATTGTTATTGATTCCGTGCCAGAGCTGCAGGGGACGCCAGCTCCAGCGGCACGCAGCTGTAGTAAGCGTCTGCTGCAGCCCATCGATTGCATATTTGGGTCCGTGGCTTGCTTCCTCAAGAAAAAAAAACATTTGAATTTCAAATGGAGTGGCAGTGGCTTGCGCCGGCCCGCTAATTGATGTAGGCCGAGACAAGAGCGCAGCTGATCAGCTCACCATATCGCCAGCCGCCGATGAGAACCGCTACAACGCTCGCGCCAGCCGCGGATGAGATCCAAATGTCTTTTTCTCAAGAAAGCAAGCCACGGACCCCACTGTACTGCGGCTGATCAAGAAACAACTATGAACCACACACCGGTTTAGGACACGTGCAAGACACGAGATATTCAGCAGCGTCTTGCCCCTCATAGATAGTAACTGGCTGTGGACGGACGGCCAGTTACGGAGCGTAAGGCAGCGTCCATACATGGCGAGAGCGGGCATTCTCGCTGTTGTGCGCCTCTCAACGCTCCTCAACGCTGGAGCAGCCCGTGCCCGCAAATTAAAACCGGCAAACACCCCCTACATCGTGTTGATTCGATTGGAAACGTTTGATAGGGTGATCAAGCGTTCGAGTCGGCGCAACGGCTAATGATTTCCCACGGTTTTCAACTTCCGTGGTGGGATTATGCAAAACAAGTGCAATAGTTTTGCTACTGGTTTAATGCTTTATTGATGGAGCAGTAAGCTTGAAACCTGCTGCTTGCTTCGTGGTGCTGGCGCAAGCGCGCAAGAAGGAGCGCGTGTGAGCGGCTAGCAAATCGTGTGCTCACGATGACCATCGATTTTGCGTAGTCGCACTCTCTCGTGGCGTATGGACGGAGCCTAAGGCTCCATCTATACGAAGTGATCGTATTCGTATATTGAAGGAGGGGGGTTGAAAGCTCATGGGCGTGGCTGACGAAAATTTTTGACCTAAATTTAGTAGTTTTCACTCGTTTTTGACGCTTCTAACGGGGTGAGCATTCTACTAGGGGCCATACTACCTTAGTAGCGTAGTTATCTCAACAAATTTTTTGAGCGTGTCTGCTGTCTTTAAAGGCATCGTATGCGGCAAAATCCACTTACTGTTTTTTAAGTTTGATTAGTTGATTGAGTCCGTCTGAGGTTGTAGGTAGAGTCAGATGGGTTTTTAACTCTTCGCTGTGGAGATTAATGAGACCTATTTTCTTGGTTCCAGTCAAAAGAGGTCGGCCCTCCGTCAGTCAGGCTCCGTCTATACGCTCTCGCTGTTCCACGTTCCTCAACGCTCTCTAGCACTGATAGGTGCCCGGTGCACAGAGAGAGACAGCAAACACCTCCTGCCTCGTGTTGATTAGATCGACGACGGTTGATCTGGTGATCAAACCATCAAGTCGAGTCTTTGGCTTCTCATGTACCACGGTTTGTGACAGGCATTAGTTTTGAGGTAGGCTTGAGGTGTAATGCTTTAGGGTTAGGGTAATAAGCTTAAGACTTGCCGATTCTTCACCGGAGTGGACGTGAGCAAGCGGCAGCGGGGCCGAGCGAAAGCGGTAGCGAGCGAGAGCGGGAGCGAGCGGCTTGCGAATCGTGTGTTAATAACGACCATCGATTCTGCGTAATCGCACGCTCTCACAACGTAAGGACGCCTCATGTGGTATAATTTGCTGTCAGCCAAGTAACAGATCAACAAGTGATAAAGCACAATAGAGGGGAAGTTCATAAATTATATCAGAAGATTACGTGAGGAATATCTTTTCCACACATACCGGTTACAATTTCCTTCCGCGCAAATCACCTAGAAGAAAGATGAGCTTCATCTGAGAGAGAGGTGATGGGTCATCACAGCGATTCCTGGCAATCGACTCTTCCTCTCTCAAAAGTCGATTGAGGAAATTTCGTGCGGAAGCATCAGTTTTCAATTATTTTTTGCAGTTTTTTTTCTAAATTTGGCTGTTATAAAGCGTGCAAGAGCTTTCATCATAAATGGAAATCACGGAAAGGAAATCCATTGTGTACGATTCCTTTAATCGCTCGACAGAAGTCTGAGAGCAGGAAGACGGACACTCGCCCTTCTTTCAGAGACTATCGCGGAAAATCAGTCCATCCTTCTAATGCGAACTCGTTATTAAAAAGAGTGGGTCACCCCCACTGATGCTGGGATTTACTCAGCCACACAACTCATGCTGTAGTCGATCACATACAGACTACAAGAAGATGGTTTTCGTCTGACATCTTTGTGATGCCTTCTCCTACAACGAATTCGATTACAGTTAACTTTCCGCCTAACCAAATTCCGTCAGTCACAGAATGGTAAACTGCAGTTAACGTAGCGTAGAGAAACAGAAGCAAGTCTTGCTCTTCAAAGACTTCCTGTCGAGGGCATATCCCGATATCTTTACTATATACAGCAGCGGTCATGAATCTATTGACATCGGATTTTTTTATATATCTTTATTCTAACTGGGGCTATCGATTTCATCTTTTGATATGTTATTTTCGGTCATAGTTCCGATATAATGAAGTATGTCGCAAGACAAGAACGCGAATGTACATCGATGGGGAAGATTATTTGTCAATATTGGCAATCTGCGACTTTTTGTCTCTACTTAAAGGCAGTGTTCACGATAAAAAATGTGTTTCAGTTTCCACTAGGGATGGGTAGTGGAGGGGCACATTGTGTCGCTGACGTCGAAAGAACGCATGAAAACAAGCCAGGAAAAGCTCCAAAAGAGCCCAAAGTTGCCACTTCGAGCGCAAGGCAAACCTCAAAAGCGCATCACACGCCCACCGACGTGAACAGATGAATGCTCAAGATCGTCAGATAAGCGATGATTTCCAATCATTAGCCACGTTCTTCCCTTCATTCTCAGCTTCTCTCTTCACTCAGGTCAGTTCGCATAGATCGGCTGCAAAAGACGGAAGTTACCAAAAGACGGATGTTACAAGCCTCGGACAACTCGTCCACCATTTTCCACAGCTCAATCTTTGAGGTACCATAACTCCGTTCCCAAAAGGTTTTGAACGACTTCAGAGACATCATTAGAATCAGCATGGGGCCCTTTTCAAGATAGGTGGAAAAACAGAAAAACGATTTTCATCGTGAACACTGCCTTTAAACTCGCTCACTTTCTTTGTCGTTTCCGATATTCACTTGCTGATTTTTGTATTCTACAAGATTTTTAGTTTATTGGGAAGCAGAAATTCGTCACGTCACATGATGATCAAAGAAATTTCATGTGAGGTTCTGAAAGGGTACTATCAGGAGCCGTTCTTAGAAAAGTGTTGGTGATCAAAATACAGGCCGTTTTAAAATTTTTGAAGGTTGGCACTAGTCATCTATTGAGACAGGAATTCTGAGAAAGACTTCTCGAGATTAGAGCAGTACTGGATGATATCATAGCACGCACATTAGGCGACATTCTGAGGCTCAACGGTCAAGACATTAGGGGAAACCTTAAGGAAATTTATGAAACACGGGTGATTTTGTGGGTTTATTTTCCCGTAGAATTCTTATGGAGGTTTTTCAAGTATCTTTCAATACTGCCTAGCGTCGACACATTGATCGCTGGCTCTTTGCACGTCGTCCCATCAAATGGCTGTTGATGGGAGCAAGGCATCAGAAAACCAGGCTAGTGTGGACGGCGGTGCACCTCCACTTGACTCCAATTCAATGATAAAAAGTATTTTTTTTTCGGCAGGGTTTAAGTTTCGTTCGTTTGTAGCACCAGAATCAGCTGGAAAAAAACTTCTCTTTCTATTAATGTGGAGTCAACTGAAGATGCTCCATCGTCCACACTGTCCTGGTCTTCTGAAGCCTTGCTCCGATCACAAGCCATTCGATGGGACGACGTGGAAAGAGCCCGGAGTCAGTGTGTCGACGCTTGGCAGTACTGAGTGGTACCTGAGAAACCTCTATAGAAATTCTCCAGGGAAATAAACCCACAAAACCAAACGTGTTTCATGAAATTCCTTGAGATTTCCTCTAATGTCTTGAGCGTTGTGCATCAGAATGTCTCTTAATGTGCGTGCTATGATATAATCCAGTACCGCTCTAATCTCAAGAAGTCTTTCCAAGATTCCAGTATTGATAGATAACTAGTGCAAACCTTTCAAATTTTTAAACGGCCTGATTGTGATCGCCAACACTTTTCCAAGAACGGCTCCTGATAGACTTCTTTCAAAACCTTATATGATAGATATTTGATCACCACGTGACAAAATTCTACTTCCTACGGAACTACAAAACTAAAACAAGTTACTAGAATACAAAAATCAGCAAGTGAATATCCAAAACGGCAAAGATAGTGAACGAGTTTAAAGGCACTGTTCACGATAAACTTCATCTTTGAATTTTCCATGACAAACGCTTCTCGTGGCTCTCAGAAGCATAACAGCGTCGAAGAAACGGGACGAAAAGCACCCAGGAACCGCAAAAGCTTTGGACAAGTCCGGCCCCTTCCCGCCCCTCGACGTGAACAAAGGAACACTCGAGATCGTGGATGAGCGATGGTTTCCGATCAGAAGCCCCGTTCTTCCCTTCATTCTCAACTTCTCTCTTTACTCAGGTCAGCTCGCATACATTGGCTTCAAAGGACGGAAGTTACAAGCCTCGGACAACTCGTCCACCATGCTTTCCTAGCTCAATTTTTGAGGGACCATAACTCCGTTCCCAGAAGGTCTTGAACAATTCCAGAGACATCATTGGAATCAGAATGAGACCGTTTTCAAGATAGGCACAGTCCAACCTCGAAATCGCTTTTCTATTTTTCTGCCTGTCTTAAGGAGGGTTCCACACTGATTCCAAAGATGTCTCTAGAATCGCACAAGACCCCTAGAAACGGAGTTATGGCCCCTTGAAAAATTGAGCTGCGGAAGCATGGTGGACGAGTTTTCCGAGGCTTGTAACTTCCGTCATTTGCAACCGATGTAAGCGAGCCGACCTGAACAAAAAGAGAGGATGAGAATGAAGGGAGGAACGGGGCTATTTTTCGGAAATAATCGCCCATTCCGTCACTGTTGAGCTCAAAAGATCGTAAAAGGGGCGTGCCAAAGTGGCTTCCGGATGTGGACGCCCCAGGGTGGCTTCCTCCTATATCTTGATATTCGGAGGAATTGAGAGCTTGCATTTGGCAGGTGTTACATAGGGTGGGTCTACTTTACAAATACGTGGAAATATCAGATTTCATCCCTGAGCTTGGACTGTGCCTTTAAGTAGAGACAAAAAGTCGCAGATCGCCAATATTGACAAACAATCTTCCCCGCCGATGTACATTCGCGTTATATTCCTGCAGCATACTTCATTATATCGGCATTATGATCTAAAATATCATAATACATCATGAAAATGATAGCCCAGGTTAGAGCAAAGATATTTGAAAGAAGCCGATGTCAATAGATTTGTGACCGCTACTGTATAAAGAATACTAATAATTCAAAAAGAGTCTTAGCGAGGGCAACGAGCTGCCCTAAAAGATTCCTGCGTCCGTGGTGGAGAACATCTTTTTCGACACTTGAAAGATCTCTGTTTCCATGCAATATCACACGCTGGAAACCATATTCAAGAAAAATTGTTCTTCGGGTGCTGCAAAGTTATTCGTTTCTGTGTCTGGTTTGCACGGAGGAGTCGGGATTTTTCAGTGCTTCACAAATGGATGAGAAGCCCGAACATTATGCATGAAGGCGCTCCGTATTTCAAGGTTAGAATGTGGGTTAGATATAGACTATACATACCACTTTTCAGGTCTCGCTTCAACAGGTGGCAGCAGAACCCTTCCCAGGTCACGGAAAGAGAATGGTTTCGGCTCTTGATAGAACTCCTTTGGCCTGAAATCGGCAGTCAACTCAGCGTAAATGCAACCTTCAAAGAGAGCAACAGGCAAGTCGCCGGCGCTTTAAAAACGGGAAAATGTTATTAAAAACTGTCGGTGTCTGTTTGGAAGCCTCGCATCCCTGATTTCAAAGAGCACCGCTCCTTCGTTCGTAGGAAATAAATAACCTTTAGTTCAGAAAATTTAAGAGCGCACACGCAAAGCACGTAAAAATATAAGGTCATGACGCACTGTCGCAATTGCTGTGTGCCCTGATCATCCACTCCAGTTTAGAATGGAATACGTGCAAGCGGACCCTTTGTTAGGATTAGGGGGCCAGCTCGCACGCATACGTGCGCAACGGGGCCGGACGAGATAGCTCGGGAAACTCGATAAATAACTTTCTAGTTAGGGCATGCAGTCGACACGGGTCGCACTGTCAAATGTGGTTCCCTTTTTGTCGGTTCTCATTACGTTGGCGCTAACCCGGTGCACGTAATGTCTGTCCGAATGAGACTGTATACTCAAGCGGTCCGCGTGCATGTCAAGCTGCAGTCGCGAAGGAGTTTTTTGGCCGAGCTCCCCCACGACTGCAAACAGCTGACTGGGATATCCTTCACTATGCATCTAATATTAATGGTAATCAATTTAATGGTCCAGAAAGCGCCTTCGTGAGAACTGCTCGACACCCATGCCGACCGCATGGGGTGCACATTCTCATTTGAACGGACTTTAACACCTCCTAGCTGCACACATTTGTGCCAAAGTACATGTTATGCAACGACAAGAGACAAGAGGCGTTTTCATTGTTTACAGTTTGAACTGCATTGGCATTGCAGTTAGTTTCATACCCTGTGAAAAAGCCGGCTCAATCGTCTGCGGAGGACTAAAATTTGAATACCACTACGGTATAGCGCCATCACAAATAGCAATTTGTCTCCGGCGAAAAAATAGCAACGATCAGAAGACTAGAGATACCATCGCTATTAATTGTGCTGAGTGGTGTGTGACATATCTCTTGACCATGAACGCTGCCTCTAACTATGTAAATAAATAGAAATGGGCAAGTTCTTTCACATTAAACCAATTGATACTTTTTCTCACCTTCTGCAGAACATCTCCAAAGGGGTAGAGTCAATTTCGGTGCCTTTGTAGAGCGCCAACACGTGCTCTCTCTTCTTCGAAATTGCACCAATTTTGTGCAGCATGTTCAAAGATACCTTGCGGAGCGACTCCAGTGCTGGCGATCTGAATGCAGTACACTGTCACAACCATGTATGTATGTAGCCACACTAGAAAACCAATTTCGCGACGTGGTTTCGCTTGATCGTGCCCTGAAAGGTGTTCTCCACCACTTCTCGCGAGTTTTAGACCAGGGCAATCGTTCCTTCTGCAAATGTTCGATTTTAGAGCGAATGAGGGATTTTCAAAATATTTAGTTTGTCAAGAAACCACAGTCCACGGCAAAGGGAAGAGGCGGGCGCGGTTGTGTATTTGCACCAGGGGTGTGCGGCAATTGTCGTTTGCCGATTGCCGTTTGCCGTTTGCCGGGCATTTTTTGGGTTTGCCGTTGCCGTTGCCGTTTGCCGAAATTTTCGTCTAGAACGGCGAACTTTCGGCGAAAATTCATTGAAACAACAGGATTTGCCCTATCCGCAGTATCTGTGTAGGTCAGCAAGGAGCTGCTATAAATAATTATTTTGACTATGTGGTTCCAGCTTCTGGTTCCGGCTCATTCAATGTATAATTGTACCCTTTCAATCGGTAACTTATGAAAACATCTCGACTGGGTAATCAGAGGAGTTCGTTCGAGTTCTAAACTGTTTGGCAGCCTCCAGATGTTTTTTTTATTCATCAAATTCTTAACCCTTCAAGAATGCCAAAATCGCAAAAAAAACATTTTTCAGAGGCATACCTATTACCACAAGTTCTGAGATTAAAAAACCCAAGTTGTATCAGAGCTGTAGCGCAAAAGCAGTCTTATTTAGACATATGAACCAGATGAGAACTCGTGTATTTAGGCTCACTTATCGTTGGTTGCTTAGCTGACGGTAATAATTGGGACGGGAAAATTATCAATTCTGCAAACACTTTGTCCGGCTTTTTTAAAGTTGAACAACATTCACAGCGGTCATTAAAGGCAGTGGTCAATAATATCTTCGATTTCGAGATCATTAGCTGAAATGAAAGGTTGACTTCATGACGGAGCTGGGTTTCTCAGACAACAGGTGCGGACTGACCGCTGGCAATCAAGGCCTCTCCAGGCGGTACGCCGGCAAGTTGCGGGCGGATCGCTGCTCATTGTGACCTCGGCGGGCGGATCGCTGGCTATCAAAGCCCTTGCGGGCGGACCGCTGCGTTTTGGCGGGCGGATAGCGGCACCTGGGAAACTTGATCACGCTAGCGGGCGGATCACCGGCAAACTCTAGAGCGGCGATCCGCCCGCAACCTGCCAGCGATCCGCCCGCAATGGCTTTGATAGCCAGCGATCCGCCTGCTGAGCTATGAGATGCAGCGATCCGCCCGCAACCTGCCAGCGTTCCGCCCGCCAGGGCTTCGATAGGCAGCGATCCGCCCGTCACTGCTTTGATAGCCAGCGATCCGCCCGTTCAAATTTTACACGGTGAAAGTTGTCAATCATTGACGAGTTCTTTTCTGTTATCAGTATCATGCTCAGAGTAAACAAACCCAAGGGTATAAAAGGCGCTCCATCGCACTGAATGCTCACTCGGCATTCCGAGGCGGATCCTGAAAGCTGACTCCATAGCGCCTTTGAGGGATCACTCAGAAGCCGAAGAATAATTTTTTGCAGCTGAGGGGATGGTCCCCACGGCTAGGGGGGGGGGGTCCCGCACACGGAGACCCTGATGGGAACCGTCGGAATAACCCACATGTGGCATCGAGGGCGGATCGGTGGCTACTGCCGGGCAGATCGCTGGCTAATGGCGGGCAGATGGCTGGCTACTGCCGGGCGGATCGCTGGCTACTGCCGGGCGGTTCGCTGGCTACTAGCGGGCGGAACGCTGGCTACTGCCGGGCGGATAGCTGGCTACCCGCGGGCGGATCGCTGGCTACTGGCGGGCGGATGGCGGGGGGGATGTCGATCCGCCCCCCAAATGCCAGCGATCCGCCCGCACCTACTGTCTGAGTTGCTAGGAAATGGTGTAAAGATGAAAAAATGAAGTCTTTGAAGGCAACGATTAAAACCGCATTCAACTTTTCACCAGAAATCCAAGCAAAGTTTTCACCAGCAACTCATCCTACTATATATATTTTGGTAAATTTGTGTGTGTGTGTGTGTGTGTATGTATGTGAGTATGTATGTATGTATGTATTTATGTTTGTATGTATGTATTTATGTATGTATGTATGTATGTATGTATGTATGTATGTATGTATGTATGTATGTATGTATGTATGTATGTATGTATGTATGTATGTATGTATGTATGTATGTATGTATGTATGTATGCATGTATGTATGTATGTATGTATGGATGTATGTATGTATGTATGTATGTATGTATGTATGTATGTATGGATGTATGTATGTATGTATGTATGTATGTATGTATGTATGTATGTATGTATGTAGGTATGTATGTATGTATGTATGTATGTATGTATGTATGTGTGCGTTTCTCTGTGTGTTTGTTTGACCGTTTATTCGGCTTGACTTTTAAGGCGGGCAACCCTACGTGGTTGGGCTCCGGAAGTGGGCAGGACGTCAGGGTAAGTGTGCAGGACCTAAGAAGTGATGCGCAGTACATCATAGGAAGGGTACGGGATCCAAATGGTAGTACGCCAGACGCCGTAGAAAGTGTGCGGGACCCAAGTGGGAGTGCGCAGGACGCCGTAGAAAATGTGCGGGACCCAAGTGCAGTGCGCGGAACGCCGCAGGAAGTGTGCGGGATCTAAGAGGGAGTGCGCCGAACGCCGTAGGAAGTGTACGGGACCCAAGTGGGAGTGCGCCGGACGCCGTAGGAAGTGTGAGGGACCCGAGTGAAATGCGCCGAACGCCGCAGGAAGTGCTCGGGATCCAAGTAGGAGTGCACCGACCACCAGAGGAAGTGTGCGGGACCCAAGTGGGAGTGCGCCGGACGTCATGGAAAGTGTGCGGTACCCAAGTGGGAGTGCGCAGGGCGCCATAGAAAGTGTGCGGGACCCAAGTGAAGTGCGCGGAACGCCGCAGGAAGTGCGCGGCATCCAAGTGGGAGAGCGCCGGACGCCGTAGGAAGTGTGCGGAACCCAAACGGTAGTGCGCCAGACGCCGTAGAAAGCGTGCGGGACCCAAGTGGGAGCGAGCCGAACGCAGTAGGAAGTGTGCGGGATCTAAGAGGGAATGCGCCGAACGCCGTAGGAAGTGTACGGGACCCAAGTGGGAGTGCGCCGGACGCCGTAGGAAGTGTGAGGGACCCGAGTGAAATGCGCCGAACGCCGCAGGAAGTGCTCGGGATCCCAGTGGGAGTGGACCGACCACCAGAGGAAGTGTGCGGGACCCAAGTGGGAGTGGGCCGGACGTCATAGAAAGTGTGCGGTACCCAAGTGGGAGTGAGCAGGGCGCCGTAGAAAGTGTGCGGGACCCAAGTGAAGTGCGCGGAACGCCGCAGGAAGTGCGCGGCATCCAAGTGGAAGTGCGCAGGACGCCGTAAAAAATGTGTTGGACTCATGTGCGAGTGCGCCAGACGCCGTAGAAAGTGTGTGTGACCCAAGTGGGAGAGCGCCGGACGCCGTAGGAAGTGTGCGGAACCCAAAGGGTCGTGCGCCGGACGGCGTAGGAAGTGTGCGGGACCCAAGTGGGAGTGCGCCGGACGTCATAGAAAGTGTGCGGTACCCAAGTGGGAGAGCGCCGGACGCCATAGAAAGTGTGCGGGACCCAAGTGAGAGTGCGCCGGACGCTGTGGAAAGTGTGTGGGACCCGAGTGAGAGTGCGCGGTAGGAAGTGTGTGAGACCGAATTGAGGAGCGCCGGACGCCGTAGAAAACGTGTGAGATTCAAGGGAGAGAGCGCAGAACTTCAGAATCACTTTGAGAGTCTAAAAAAGAGCGTACATCACCCTCTTCTTTAGATCCTCTATCCTTCACCACTCATTTCAACTGCTTAGCTGTTTATATGCACTAACTTTTCCAAATTGGGGTTATATACGATGAAAATAAGAGGTAATCAAAATCTGCATCCATGAAACACAAACATCATTATCTTACTGTTTTGCTTCGCTACGGGAGGTTTATGATTCGGCATAATAATATTTGTGAGAAACTCGTTAAAAGAAGTGTAATACTCTATGCATTTGTTTTGTCATGAGATCTAACACGGAAGAAACACTAAAAGCTCGATGAAATGATGTGCCATTGATTTGGACGTGTTCTTTGTTACCAAAAATCGAAAAGCGAGTGTGGTTTTGAAAGATCAAATCACGCGCTCTTTGACAGCAAATGATCGCTCGCAGTCAAAGTTTGCCAGTCTGAGCGCCTTGAAATACTATTTTGTGACTCCCACCCTAATTTTCATTTCCCGACGATTATACGTATGTCTAGACTGAGTAAAAAGCGCATGATTTGGCCTTTCAAAACCACACGCACTTTTCAATTTTTGGTAACAAAGAACACATCCAAATCGATTGCACATCATTTCATCGAGCTTTTAGTGTTTCTTCCGTGTTAGATCTCATGACAAAACAAATGCATAGAGAATTTCACTTCTTTTGACGAGTTTCTCACAAATATTATTATGCCAAATCATAAACCTCCCGTAGCGTAGCAAAACAATTAGATAATTTCACTTCATTTTAGCGAAGGTTTCCTTCAGAGATAAGAAGAAGAAAACCCGCCGTTTATGGCCTTTCTGCTCGGCACTTTAGGACACTCCCACTTGGGTCCCGACCACCTTTCCCGGCGCGCTGTAAACTCCTGGTCGGATTCCGGGCACTTGTTGCGGCGCTCTGTGCACTGCCAGTTGGGCCTCGTCCACATTGCCCGGCGCTCTCCAACTTGGGTCCTGACCACTTTTCCGACGCCCTATGCACTCCCACTTGGTTCCCGCCCACTTTACTGGCGCGCTGTGCACTCCTACTTGGGTCCCGACCATTTTTTCCGGCGCCCTAGGCACACCAAGTTGGGCCCCGCCCACTTTTACCCGCGCGCTGTGCACTCCTACTTGGGTCCCGACCATTTTTTCCGGCACCCTACTCTCTTCCAGTTGGGTCCCGCCCACATTTATCGGCGCGTTTTCACTTTTCTCGGCGCCCTACGCACTCCAACTTGGGTCCCGCTCACTTTTAACGGCGCCCTATAAACTCCCACTTCCATCCTGTGTACACTTTCCGGCGCGCTGTGCACTCCTACTTGGGTCCCGACCACTTTCTCCGGCGCCCTATGCACTCCCAGTTAGGTCCCATCCACAGTTCCCGGCGCCCTACTCTCTTCCAGTTGGGTCCCACCCACTTTTATCGGCGCGTTTTCACTTTTCTCGGCACCCTACGCACTCCCAGTTGGGTCCCCTACACAGCTCCCGGCGCCCTACGCACTCCCACTTGGGTCCCGCCCAGTTTCACCAGAGCGGTGTGCACTCCTACTTCGGTCCCGACCATTTTGTTCGGCGCACTACGCACTTCTCGTTGTGTCCCGCCCACTTTTACCGGCGCGCTGTGCACTCCTACTTGGGTCTCGACCCCTTTCTCTGGCGCCTTAGGCACCCCCAGTTAGGTCCCGTTCACAGTTCCCGGCGCCCTACGCACTCACATTTGGGTTCCGCCCACTATTACCAGCGCGCTGTGCACTCCTACTTGGGCCCGACCATTTTTTCCGGCACCCTACGCACTCCCAGTTGGCTCCCTTCCATTTTTACCAACGCCCTACGCACTCCCAGTTGGGTCCCGTACACAGTTCCCGGCGCCCTATGGACTCCCGCTTGAGTCCCGCCCACTTCTACTAGCGCGCTGTGCACCCCTACTTGGATCCCGACCATTTTTTCCCGGCGCCCTACGCACTCCCAGTTGTGTCCCGCCCACTTTTACCAGCGCGCTGTGCACTCCTACTTGGGGCACGACCATTTTGTCCGGCACCCTACGCACTCCCAGTTGGCTCCCGTCCACAGTTTCTGGCGCTCTGTGCACTCACATTTGGGTTCCGCCCACTATTACCAGCGCGCTGTGCACTCGTACTTGGGGCCCGACCATTTTTTCCGCCACCCTACGCACTCCCAGTTGGCTCCCGTCCACTGTTTTCGGCGCTCTGTGCACTCACCTTTGGGTTCCGCCCACTATTACCAGCGCGCTGTGCACTCCTACTTGGGTCCCGACCACTTTCTCCGGCGCCCTACGCACTCCCAGTTAAGTCCCATCCACAGTTCCCGGCGCCCTACTCTCTTCCAGTTGGGTCCCACCCACTTTTATCGGCGCGTTTTCACTTTTCTCGGCAACCTACGCACTCCCAGTTGGCTCCCGTCCACTTTTACCGGCGCCCTACGCACTCCCAGTTGGGTCCCGTACACAGCTCCCGGCGCCCTACGCACTCCCACTTGGGTCCCGCCCAGTTTCACCAGAGCGGTGTGCACTCCTACTTCGGTCCCGACCATTTTGTTCGGCGCACTACGCACTTCTCGTTGTGTCCCGCCCACTTTTACCGGCGCGCTGTGCACTCCTACTTGGGTCTCGACCCCTTTCTCTGGCGCCTTACGCACCCCCAGTTAGGTCCCGTTCACAGTTCCCGGCGCCCTACGCACTCACATTTGGGTTCCGCCCACTATTACCAGCGCGCTGTGCACTCCTACTTGGGCCCGACCATTTTTTCCGGCACCCTACGCACTCCCAGTTGGCTCCCGTCCATTTTTACCAACGCCCTACGCACTCCCAGTTGGGTCCCGTACACAGCTCCCGGCGCCCTACGCACTCCCACTTGGGTCCCGCCCAGTTTCACCAGAGCGGTGTGCACTCCTACTTCGGTCCCGACCATTTTGTTCGGCGCACTACGCACTTCTCGTTGTGTCCCGCCCACCTTTACCGGCGCGCTGTGCACTCCTACTTGGGGCACGACCATTTTTTCCGGCACCCTACGCACTCCCAGTTGGCTCCCGTCCACAGTTTCTGGCGCTCTGTGCACTCACATTTGGGTTCCGCCCACTATTACCAGTGCGCTGTGCACTCGTACTTGGGGCCCGACCATTTTTTCCGCCACCCTACGCACTCCCAGTTGGCTCCCGTCCACTGCTTTCGGCGCTCTGTGCACTCACCTTTGGGTTCCGCCCACTATTACCAGCGCGCTGTGCACTCCTACTTGGGTCCCGACCACTTTCTCCGGCGCCCTACGCACTCCCAGTTAAGTCCCATCCACAGTTCCCGGCGCCCTACTCTCTTCCAGTTGGGTCCCACCCACTTTTATCGGCGCGTTTTTCACTTTTCTCCGGCAACCTACACTCCCAGTTGGCTCCCGTCCACTTTTACCGGCGCCCTACGCACTCCCAGTTGGGTCCCGTACACAGCTCCCGGCGCCCTACGCACTCCCACTTGGGTCCCGCCCAGTTTCACCAGAGCGGTGTGCACTCCTACTTCGGTCCCGACCATTTTGTTCGGCGCACTACGCACTTCTCGTTGTGTCTTGCCCACTTTTACCGGCGCGCTGTGCACTCCTACTTGGGTCTCGACCCCTTTCTCTGGCGCCTTACGCACCCCCAGTTAGGTCCCGTTCACAGTTCCCGGCGCCCTACGCACTTCTCGTTGTGTCTTGCCCACTTTTACCAGCGCGCTGTGCACTCCTACTTGGGCCCGACCATTTTTTCCGGCACCCTACGCACTCCCAGTTGGCTCCCGTCCATTTTTACCAACGCCCTACGCACTCCCAGTTGGGTCCCGTACACAGCTCCCGGCGCCCTACGCACTCCCACTTGGGTCCCGCCCAGTTTCACCAGAGCGGTGTGCACTCCTACTTCGGTCCCGACCATTTTGTTCGGCGCACTACGCACTTCTCGTTGTGTCCCGCCCACCTTTACCGGCGCGCTGTGCACTCCTACTTGGGTCTCGACCCCTTTCTCTGGCGCCTTACGCACCCCCAGTTAGGTCCCGTTCACAGTTCCCGGCGCCCTACGCACTCACATTTGGGTTCCGCCCACTATTACCAGCGCGCTGTGCACTCCTACTTGGGCCCGACCATTTTTTCCGGCACCCTACGCACTCCCAGTTGGCTCCCGTCCATTTTTACCAACGCCCTACGCACTCCCAGTTGGGTCCCGTACACAGTTCCCGGCGCCCTATGGACTCCCGCTTGAGTCCCGCCCACTTCTACTAGCGCGCTGTGCACCCCTACTTGGATCCCGACCATTTTTCCCGGCGCCCTACGCACTCCCAGTTGTGTCCCGCCCACTTTTACCAGCGCGCTGTGCACACCTACTTGGGGCACGACCATTTTTTCCGGCACCCTACGCACTCCCAGTTGGCTCCCGTCCACAGTTTCTGGCGCTCTGTGCACTCACATTTGGGTTCCGCCCACTATTACCAGTGCGCTGTGCACTCGTACTTAGGGCCCGACCACTTTCTCCGGCGCCCTACGCACTCCCAGTTAAGTCCCATCCACAGTTCCCGGCGCCCTACTCTCTTCCAGTTGGGTCCCACCCACTTTTATCGGCGCGTTTTCACTTTTCTCGGCAACCTACGCACTCCCAGTTGTGTCCCGCCCACTTTTACCAGCGCGCTGTGCACACCTACTTGGGGCACGACCATTTTTTCCGGCACCCTACGCACTCCCAGTTGGCTCCCGTCCACAGTTTCTGGCGCTCTGTGCACTCACATTTGGGTTCCGCCCACTATTACCAGTGCGCTGTGCACTCCTACTTGGGTCCCGACCACTTTCTCCGGCGCCCTACGCACTCCCAGTTGAGTCCCATCCACAGTTCCCGGCGCCCTACTCTCTTCCAGTTGGGTCCCACCCACTTTTATCGGCGCGTTTTCACTTTTCTCGGCAACCTACGCACTCCCAGTTGGCTCCCCGTCCACTTTTACCGGCGCCCTACCCACTCCCAGTTGGGTCCCGTACACAGCTCCCGGCGCCCTACGCACTCCCACTTGGGTCCCGCCCAGTTTCACCAGAGCGGTGTGCACTCCTACTTCGGTCCCGACCATTTTGTTCGGCGCACTACGCACTTCTCGTTGTGTCTTGCCCACTTTTACCGGCGCGCTGTGCACTCCTACTTGGGTCTCGACCCCTTTCTCTGGCGCCTTACGCACCCCCAGTTAGGTCCCGTTCACAGTTCCCGGCGCCCTACGCACTCACATTTGGGTTCCGCCCACTATTACCAGCGCGCTGTGCACTCCTACTTGGGCCCGACCATTTTTTCCGGCACCCTACGCACTCCCCAGTTGGCTCCCCGTCCATTTTACCAACGCCCTACGCACTCCCAGTTGGGTCCCGTACACAGCTCCCGGCGCCCTACGCACTCCCACTTGGGTCCCGCCCAGTTTCACCAGAGCGGTGTGCACTCTACTTCGGTCCCGACCATTTTGTTCGGCGCACTACGCACTTCTCGTTGTGTCCCGCCCACTTTTACCGGCGCGCTGTGCACTCCTACTTGGGTCTCGACCCCTTTCTCTGGCGCCTTACGCACCCCAGTTAGGTCCCGTTCACAGTTCCCGGCGCCCTACGCACTCACATTTGGGTTCCGCCCACTATTACCAGCGCGCTGTGCACTCCTACTTGGGGCCCGACCATTTTTTCCGGCACCCTACGCACTCCCACTTGGGTCCCGTCCATTTTTACCAACGCCCTACGCACTCCCAGTTGGGTCCGGTGCACACAGCTCCCGGCGCCCTACGCACTCCCACTTGGGTCCCGCCCACTTCTACTAGCGCGCTGTGCACCCCTACTTGGATCCCGACCATTTTGTTCGGCGCACTACGCACTCTTCGTTGTGTCCCGCCCACTTTTACCGGCGCGCTGTGCACTCCTACTTGGGTCTCGACCCCTTTCTCTGGCGCCTTACGCACCCCAGTTAGGTCCCGTTCACAGTTCCCGGCGCCCTACGCACTCACATTTGGGTTCCGCCCACTATTACCAGCGCTGTGCACTCCTACTTGGGCCCGACCATTTTTTCCGGCACCCTACGCACTCCCAGTTGGCTCCCGTCCATTTTTACCAACGCCCTACGCACTCCCAGTTGGGTCCCGTACACAGTTCCCGGCGCCCTATGGACTCCCGCTTGAGTCCCGCCCACTTCTACTAGCGCGCTGTGCACCCCTACTTGGATCCCGACCATTTTTCCCGGCGCCCTACGCACTCCCAGTTGTGTCCCGCCCACTTTTACCAGCGCGCTGTGCACTCCTACTTGGGGCACGACCATTTTTTCCGGCACCCTACGCACTCCCAGTTGGCTCCCGTCCACAGTTTCTGGCGCTCTGTGCACTCACATTTGGGTTCCGCCCACTATTACCAGCGCACTGTGCACTCGTACTTGGGGCCCGACCATTTTTTCCGGCACCCTACGCACTCCCATTTGGCTCCTGTCCACAGTTTTCGGCGCTCTGTGCACTCACCTTTGGGTTCCGCCCACTATTACCAGCGCGCTGTGCACTCCTACTTGGGTCCCGACCATTTTTTCCGGCACTTTACTCTCTTCCAGTTGGGTCCCGCCCACTTTTATCGGCGCGTTTTCACTTTTCTCGGCGCCCTACGCACTCCAACTTGGGTCCCGCTCACTTTTAACGGCGCCCTATAAACTCCCACTTCCATCCTGTGTACACTTTCCGGCGCGCTGTGCACTCCTACTTGGGTCCCGACCACTTTCTCCGGCGCCCTACGCACTCCCAGTTAGGTCCCATCCACAGTTCCCGGCGCCCTACGCACTCCCACTTGGGTCCCGCCCAGTGTTACCAGAGCGGTGTGCACTCCTACTTCGGTCCCGACCATTTTGTTCGGCGCACTACGCACTTCCAGTTGTGTCCCGCCCACTTTCACCGGCGCGCTGTGCACTCCTACTTCGGTCTCAACCCCTTTCTCTGGCGCCCTACGCACCCCCAGTTAGGTCCCGTCCACAGTTGCCGGCGCCCTACGCACTCACATTTGGGTTCCGCCCACTATTACCAGCGCGCTGTGCACTCCTACTTGGATCCCGACCATTTTTCCCGGCGCCCTACGCACTCCCAGTTGTGTCCCGCCCACTTTTACTAGCGCGCTGTGCACTCCTACTTGGATCCCGACCATTTTTCCCGGCGCCCTACGCACTCCCAGCTGTGTCCCGCCCACTTTTACCAGCGCGCTGTGCACCTTACTTGGGGCTCGACCATTTTTCCGGCATGCTACGCACTCCCAGTTGGCTCCCGTCCACAGTTTCCGGCGCTCTGTGCACTCACATTTGGGTTCCGCCCACTATCACCAGCGCGCTGTGCACTCCTACTTGGGACCCGACCATTTTTCCGGCACCCTACGCACTCCCAGTTGGCTCCCGTCCCACAGTTTTCGGCGCTCTGTGCACTCACCTTTGGGTTCCGCCCACTATTACCAGCGCGCTGTGCACTCCTACTTGGGTCCCGACCATTTTTCCGGCGCCCTACGCACTCCCAGTTAGGTCCCATCCACAGTTCCCGGCGCCCTACGCACTCCCGCGGGTCCCGCCCAGTGTTACCAGAGCGGTGTGCACTCCTACTTCGGTCCCGACCATTTTGTTCGGCGCACTACGCACTTCCAGTTGTGTCCCGCCCACTTTCACCGGCGCGCTGTGCACTCCTACTTCGGTCTCAACCCCTTTCTCTGGCGCCCTACGCACCCCAGATTAGGTCCCGTCCACAGTTGCCGGCGCCCTACGCACTCACATTTGGGTTCCGCCCACTATTACCAGCGCGCTGTGTACTCCTACTTGAGCCCGACCATTTTTTCCGGCACCCTACGCACTCCCAGTTGGCTCCCGTCCACTTTTACCGGCGCCCTACGCACCCCCCGTTAGGTCCCGTCCACAGTTCCCGGCGCGCTACCCACTCTCACTTGGGTCCTGCCCACTTTTACCGGCGCGCTGTGCACTCCTACTTGGATCCCGACCATTTTTCCCGGCGCCCTACGCACTCCCAGTTGTGTCCCGCCCACTTTTACCAGCGCGCTGTGCACTCCTACTTGGGGCTCGACCATTTTTTCCGGCATGCTACGCACTCCCAGTTGGCTCCCGTCCACAGTTTCCGGCGCTCTGTGCACTCACATTTGGGTTCCGCCCACTATCACCAGCGCGCTGTGCACTCCTACTTGGGGCCCGACCATTTTTTCCGGCACCCTACGCACTCCCAGTTGGCTCCCGTCCACAGTTTTCGGCGCTCTGTGCACTCACCTTTGGGTTCCGCCCACTATTACCAGCGCGCTGTGCACTCCTACTTGGGTCCCGACCATTTTTTCCGGCGCCCTACTCTCTTCCAGTTGGGTCCCGCCCACTTTTATCGGCGCGTTTTCACTTTTCTCGGCGCCCTACGCACTCCAACTTGGGTCCCGCTCACTTTTAACGGCGCCCTATAAACTCCCACTTCCATCCTGTGTACACTTTCCGGCGCGCTGTGCACTCCTACTTGGGTCCCGACCACTTTCTCCGGCGCCCTACGCACTCCCCAGTTAGGTTCCATCCACAGTTCCCGGCGCCCTACGCACTCCACATGGGTCCCGCCCAGTGTTACCAGAGCGGTGTGCACTCCTACTTCGGTCCCGACCATTTTGTTCGGCGCACTACGCACTTCCAGTTGTGTCCCGCCCACTTTCACCGGCGCGCTGTGCACTCCTACTTGGGTCTCGACCCCTTTCTCTGGCGCCCTACGCACCCCCAGCTAGGTCCCGTCCACAGTTCCCGCCGGCCCACGGACTCACATTTGGGTTCCCCCCTCTAATACCAGCGGCCCGTGCACTCCTACTTGGGGCCGACCATTTTTTCTGGCACCCTCCGCACTCCCAGTTGGCTCGCGTCCACTTTTACCGGCGCCCTACGCACTCCCAGTTGGGTCCCGTACACAGTTCCCGGCGACCTATGGACTCCCGCTTGAGTCCCGCCCACCTTTGCTAGCGCGCTGTGCACTCCTACTTGGATCCCGACCATTTTTCCCGGCGCCCTACGCACTCCCAGTTGTGTCCCGCCCACTTTTACCAGCGCGCTGTGCACTCATACTTGGGGCTCGACCATTTTTCCGGCATGCTACGCACTCCCAGTTGGCTCCCGTCCACAGTTTCCGGCGCTCTGTGCACTCACATTTGGGTTCCGCCCACTATCACCAGCGCGCTGTGCACTCCTACTTGGGGCCCGACCATTTTTTCCGGCACCCTACGCACTCCCAGTTGGCTCCCGTCCACAGTTTCCGGCGCTCTGTGCACTCACATTTGGGTTCCGTCCACTATTACCAGCGCGCTGTGCACTCCTACTTGGGTCCCGACCACTTTTCCCGGCGCTCTACGCACTCCCAGTTAGGTCCCATCCACAGTTCCCGGCGCCCTACGCACTCCCACTTGGGTCCCGCCCAGTGTTACCAGAGCGGTGTGCACTCCTACTTCGGTCCCGACCATTTTGTTCGGCGCACTACGCACTTCCAGTTGTGTCCCGCCCACTTTCACCGGCGCGCTGTGCACTCCTACTTCGGTCTCAACCCCTTTCTCTGGCGCCCTACGCACCCCCAGTTAGGTCCCGTCCACAGTTGCCGGCGCCCTACGCACTCACATTTGGGTTCCGCCCACTATTACCAGCGCGCTGTGCACTCCTACTTGAGCCCGACCATTTTTTCCGGCACCCTACGCACTCCCAGTTGGCTCCCGTCCACTTTTACCGGCGCCCTACGCACCCCCAGTTAGGTCCCGTCCACAGTTCCCGGCGCCCTACGCACTCACATTTGGGTTCCGCCCACTTTTACTAGCGCGCTGTGCACTCCTACTTGGATCCCGACCATTTTTCCCGGCGCCCTACGCACTCCCAGTTGTGTCCCGCCCACTTTTACCAGCGCGCTGCGCACTCCTACTTGGGGCCCGACCATTTTTTCCGGCATGCTACGCACTCCCAGTTGGCTCCCGTCCACAGTTTCCGGCGCTCTGTGCACTCACATTTGGGTTCCGCCCACTATTACCAGCGCGCTGTGCACTCCTACTTGGGGCCCGACCATTTTTTCCGGCACCCTACGCACTCCCAGTTGGCTCCCGTCCACAGTTTTCGGCGCTCTGTGCACTCACCTTTGGGTTCCGCCCACTATTACCAGCGCGCTGTGCACTCCTACTTGGGTCCCGACCATTTTCCGGCACCCTACTCTCTTCCAGTTGGGTCCCGCCCACTTTATCGGCGCGTTTTCACTTTTCTCGGCGCCCTACGCACTCCAACTTGGGTCCCGCTCACTTTTAACGGCGCCCTATAAACTCCCACTTCCATCCTGTGTACACTTTCCGGCGCGCTGTGCACTCCTTCTTGTGTGCCGACCACTTTCTCCGGCGCCCTACGGCCTCTCACTTACGTTCCATCCACAGTTACCGGCGCCCTACGCACTCCCACATGGGTCCCGCCCAGTGTTACCAGAGCGGTGTGCACTCCTACTTCGGTCCCGACCATTTTGTTCGGCGCACTACGCCCTTCCAGTTGTGCCCCGCCCACTTTCACCGGCGCGCTGTGCACTCCTACTTGGGTCTCGACCCCTTTCTCTGGCCCCCTACGCACCCCCAGTTAGGTCCCGTCCACAGTTCCCGGCGCCCTACGCACTCACATTTGGGTTCCGCCCTCTATTACCAGCGCGCTGTGCACTCCTACTTGGGCCCGACCATTTTTTCTGGCACCCTACGCACTCCCAGTTGGCTCCCGTCCACTTTTACCGGCGCCCTACGCACTCCCAGTTGGGTCCCGTACACAGTTCCCGGCGACCTATGGACTCCCGCTTGAGTCCCGCCCACTTTTGCTAGCGCGCTGTGCACTCCTACTTGGATCCCGACCATTTTTCCCGGCGCCCTACGCACTCCCAGTTGTGTCCCGCCCACTTTTACCAGCGCGCTGTGCACTCCTACTTGGGGCCCGACCATTTTTTCCGGCATGCTACGCACTCCCAGTTGGCTCCCGTCCACAGTTTCCGGCGCTCTGTGCACTCACATTTGGGTTCCGCCCACTATTACCAGCGCGCTGTGCACTCCTACTTGGGGCCCGACCATTTTTTCCGGCACCCTACGCACTCCCAGTTGGCTCCCGCCCACTTTTACCAGCCCGCTGTGCACTCCCCTTTGGGTTCCGCCCACTATTACCAGCGCGCTGTGCACTCCTACTTGGGTCCCGACCATTTTTTCCGGCACCCTACTCTCTTCCAGTTGGGTCCCGCCCACTTTTGCCGGCGCCTTTTCACTTTTCTCGCCGCCCTACCCACTCGAACTTGGGTCCCGCTCACTTTTAACGGCGCCCTATAAACTCCCACTTCCATCCTGTGTACACTTTCCGGCGCGCTGTGCACTCCTACTTCGGTCTCAACCCCTTTCTCTGGCGCCCTACGCACCCCCAGTTAGGTCCCGTCCACAGTTGCCGGCGCCCTACGCACTCTCACTTGGGTCCTGCCCACTTTTACCGGCGCGCTGTGCACTCCTACTTGGATCCCGACCATTTTTCCCGGCGCCCTACGCACTCCCAGTTGTGTCCCGCCCACTTTTACCGGCGCGCTGTGCACTCCTACTTGGATCCCGACCATTTTTCCCGGCGCCCTACGCACTCCCAGTTGTGTCCCGCCCACTTTTACCAGCGCGCTGTGCACTCCTACTTGGGGCCCGACCATTTTCCGGCACCCTACGCACTCCCAGTTGGCTCCCGTCCACAGTTTCCGGCGCTCTGTGCACTCACATTTGGGTTCCGTCCACTATTACCAGCGCGCTGTGCACTCCTACTTGGGGCCCGACCATTTTTTCCGGCACCCTACGCACTCCCAGTTGGCTCCCGCCCACTTTTACCAGCGCGCTGTGCACTCACCTTTGGGTTCCGCCCACTATTACCAGCGCGCTGTGCACTCCTACTTGGGTCCCGACCATTTTTTCCGGCACCCTACTCTCTTCCAGTTGGGTCCCGCCCACTTTTACCGGCGCGTTTTCACTTTTCTCGGCGCCCTACGCACTCCAACTTGGGTCCCGCTCACTTTTAACGGCGCCCTATAAACTCCCACTTCCATCCTGTGTACACTTTCCGGCGCGCTGTGCACTCTACTTCGGTCTCAACCCCTTTCTCTGGCGCCCTACGCACCCCCAGTTAGGTCCGTCCACAGTTGCCGGCGCCCTACGCACTCACATTTGGGTTCCGCCCACTTTTACCTGCGCGGTGTGCACTCCTAGTTGGGTCCCGACCATTTTTCCCGGCGCCCTACGCACTCCCAGTTGTGTCCCGCCCACTTTTACCGGCGCGCTGTGCACTCCTACTTGGATCCCGACCATTTTTCCCGGCGCCCTACGCACTCCCAGTTGTGTCCCGCCCATTTTTACCAGCGCACTGTGCACTCCTACTTGGGGCCCGACCATTTTTACCGGCACCCTACGCACTCCTAGTTGGGTTCCGTCCACTTTTACCGGCGCGCTGTGCACTCCCAGTTGGTCCCGCCCACTTCTACCAGCGCGCTGTGCACTCCTACTTGGGGCCCGACCATTTTCCGGCATCCTACGCACTCCCACTTGTGTCGCGTCCACTTTTACCGGCGCGCTGTGCACTCCTACTTGGATCCCGACCATTTTTCCCGGCACCCTACGCACTCCCAGTTGGCTACCGTCCACAGTTTCCGGCGCTCTGTGCACTCACATTTGGGTTCCGCCCACTATTACCAGCGCGCTGTGCACTCCTACTTGGATCCCGACCATTTTTCCCGGCGCCCTACGCACTCACATTTGGGTTCCGCCCACTATTACCAGCGCGCTGTGCACTCCTACTTGGGCCCGACCATTTTTCCGGCACCCTACGCACTCCCAGTTGGCTCCCGTCCACAGTTTTCGGCGCTCTGTGCACTCACCTTTGGGTTCCGCCCACTATTACCAGCGCGCTGTGCACTCCTACTTGGGGCCTCACCATTTTTTCGGCACCCTACGCACTCCCAGTTAGGTCCCGTCCACAGTTCCCGGCGCCCTACGCACTCACATTTGGGTTCCGCCCACTATTACCAGCGCGCTGTGCACTCCTACTTGGGCCCGACCATTTTTTCCGGCGCCCTACGCACTCCCAGTTGTGTCCCGTCCACTTTTACCAGCGCGCTGTGCACTCCTACTTGGGGCACGACCATTTTTTCCGGCACCCTACGCACTCCCAGTTGGCTACCGTCCACAGTTTCCGGCGCTCTGTGCACTCACATTTGGGTTCCGCCCACTATTACCAGCGCGCTGTGCACTCCTTGTGGGGTCCCGACCACTTTTATCAGCTCGCTGCGCACTCCTACTGGGGTCCCGACCACTTTTCCCAGCGCTCTGCGCACTCCCACTTGGGTCCCGTTCACTTTTTACGGCGCCCTACGCACTCCCAGTTGGGCTCTGCCCACTTTATACAGTGCTTGGTGCACTTCAATTTGTATTCCGCACGCGGATCCGCACTGAGGGACATGAGGCAACGTCTCTCGAACTCTAATAGGTCTTATCACGTTATCACTCCACTTCTCTTGAAAGACCGACCAAACTTCTTATCACTAAATTCCTTCAGACACACACACACACATTTAAAATTCGCAATTTCTTTAATATCTCAAGACCCACTGCTGGAATTTTTCTGAATTTCGGGCAGCGTTGAGAACCTTTACTGCTCTATCTTTTGTGAGAGTCCCTTGTTTCAAGATTTCTCCGAAACCAAGATTCTGGATTGAGGGGTGTGTGCAGAAGCAATCCTTTTCCAAATCGGGTGCGCGCTTCGCGCCCACCACAATTCTACTTCATTTGGAACAACAGTAGCAGGACGTCGGTTGATCATGAAAACGTTTAGTAAATTCCAAACAGCGGTTACCCTTATCATGACAGAAATTTAAAAAAATTGAAAGCCACTTCAGGATCTTATAAAACGGGAAAACGACCGGTGTGTCACGGTACATATAAGGAGGTAAACGGGTGTTGCAAGGTTTGGAATGCTTTGTGATTTACGATGGTTCAAGTGTTGCCGCAGAAGTCAGCTTATGGGCCGGCGCAGGAAGAAAGAAAGCGCCGGTTTATTTGCCTCATACCCAAGATGCCGGCGAAGATGGCAAATCGGCCGGCGTCAGCCGGCCGACGCCGCTGGTAGCAATATACGGCCCGAAACTTGAACGTGGTGTACTCGCTCCACCCACTTGCTCGGTAGCCACAGGGGAGGTGAGTGGGGCGGGTAAACCACATACGAGTTTTGGGACCGTATAAAACGATTTATTGCGTGTTTCTAGCCGACATTGTTGCTGTAATTGGCCTCGTGCCAGCTTGTAGGCCGAATACGCCGAAAGGGAAGAGCCCAAGGGCAGTCTAGCTGGCAAGCGCCCTGCTCGCGGCGCTCCAGCGACGAAGGGAGCGCAGCGGACTTCCGTCACGCGCGTCGCATGTGAAAGTCAAACGCCCCTCCTTCTGTGCATTTGATCAACATGCCCCTCGGAGCTCTGGATTCGAGAATTCGTAGGCTGCTTTTTCAGTGAGCACTGCATTCAACTAGACTAGTCTCACTTCATTCTTGTAGCCTCACAAGGGTAACCACTCAATCGTAGTTTCAAGTGAGCGAATTTGAAATCCTTGAGCCTACTACTTGCTACTAACAGTAAAAGATGTGACTCCGGTTATAACCTAAACCGCGCGCTGCTGATCGCGGTGTGAACTGTCTTTCGCCATCAATCCCGACCAGCCATCGCGTATTCACTATTCTATTCGCACCTGATTGTGGTACCAGTATCGTCCACCGTCTTTGGGTCGGCGCACACTCCCATTGCACCAAGCTTGCTTACGGTTTGCTGATCTTCCCCGGATCGACTAGGCTGGGACGCGCTGGCCGCAGGCTCCTTTCAGAAAATATTTTGCGGGCCTGTCACACTTTGCGCTGTTGAAGAAGACGCCCATCTTTTGAATCTCTAGCATTGATTTGTACGGAAACTTCAAATGAAGAGGAATCAACAGAATTATCGCCAGCGATGGAGAAGCTTACAGCCTTTTTGATCTTGGTAGTGACTCCTGATCACCAGAGGTTTTCGAGTAGCTTCTGATATCTAGGATTTTTCTTCCTGTAAAGGGTATTGAAACGTCAGGCCCATAGTAACTGGCGGATATTGCATGGAATACGACATGACTAACAAGGAAGTGTCGCCTACATCAGATGGAGTTTCGGGATGCCCTTTCAATATGTTCTAGGGGGAGAACAGTGTTCCAATATGCCACACTCAGAATCTGCTAAATGCTTCAGGCCGTCCCTAAAAAGGTCCAAATCCGAACAAGGCCAGAACGGCTCGGGTGATGTTAGTAGAGCTGATTTAGCGATTGAATTACCTTTGTGTATGTTTAGAATAGATCAGAATTTGGGCAATAATGCATAATAACAGAATCTATGCATCAAAATTTTCTACAACAATTCTGAACACATCTAAATGTAACTCAATCGTTAAATCGGCTCTACTCGCTTCGGCCGAAACGTTCTGGCCTTGATCAGATTTTCACCTTTTTCGGGACTGCTTGAGGCATATAGCAGATTCTGAGCATGGGATACCTGAACGCTGTCCTCCCCCTAGAATACATTAAAAATTACATCCCGAAACTCCATCTAGAGTTGGCAACCCTCCCTTGTACGCAAATGTTGGTGTATGATTTTGCCGTTTGCCGTTTTGCCGGTAATTTTTGGGTTTGCCGTTGCCGTTTGCCGAAATGTGAAATTCCTTTGCCGCACACCCCGAATTTGCACTGAGCAAACTGTAGCCATGACAGGCCCGGTTCGAATTTTGCCATTAAAGTACTAATCACTTTAACAGCACAATAAATGGCGGATAAGCAAGCATTAATGAAATTCGCGTTAATTAGGGGGTCGGCCGACACCGGTAATTAGTCGTTACACTTTGTTTTTGAACGTTTTTCCCTCGAATTTCCGGGTTTTTTTCACTTATTTTTACTTTTGTGATGACTAAATCTACATTCTCACTTAGAGAGCTCAAAAGTCGTTTTCATCGCGAACCCTGCCTTTCCTCGATAAGGAAACAGCTGAGAAGTTTTCTCTATATTAAGGGTTTTTCTGTGTCTTTCTTTCTTTTTAATTTTACTCCCGCGTGTATCGTTAGTAAAGACTTTAGGTTTTTTGGTATTGTGTGTGAATGGGAAGAGTTCTCCGTTTCTCAACGTTTCGATGCTTTTTCTCCAAAACTCTGGAGGTTAAGTTTGAAATTTCTCAGAAACTCAACGGGTCCGACCTCAGATTTCTGTCGGGCCGGACCCCTTTCCGTTTTCGCCCCCCACTTCTTCCAAGTGGGACGAGTTGGGGGAGAGATAAAGTTTATTCCCCCCCATGCCTTCTCCCTTGGGACTACGTGGAGGAACAATGCTAAGGGGTCTGACCCGAAAGAAATCTGGGGATGGACCCCGTTCGAGCTGGGGTCGGACCCGGCAAATTTCTGAGTCGTTGATCACGGCGAGACGGTGGCAGAGGCGCCCCCAAGGATCCAGTCAACGGCAAATTTCAGACTCTTCTATCAATTTCGGAGACAAAGCACTGAAAACCTTAGAGATAGTAACTTTTTCTCTCACGCACACACACTACCAATACACCTGAAGCCTTTTCTATAAACACACACAGGAACAAAACAGAAAAAAATAATCAAACAAAAAAACATGGAAAAGAATTATCGGCTGTTTCCTTATCGATTAATAGCAAGCTTCGGACCGAACCAGGCAAGCTTGGAAACGAGCTTGTCATGGTTACGGTATGCTTTGTGAGAATACGTAGCCGCACCACACGCCTTTATCAGTTGCAGTCAGGGTTGAGCAGGCCGTTGTGCCGAATGTCGGCAAAGCTACGACCCCCCCCGTTGACCGAAAATTCGGAAAAAAAATCCAGCATCTTACGACCCCTTGGAACTTGACTTACTTTGACTTAATCGGTTGGCTTTCGCCTGACGCGGTCATTCCGCATCTTCACCGAGGTGTGCCGTCCTAGTAGTCAGCCGTGTCCATTTTTCACGGTCTTCAGCCACAATTTGAACACATTCCATCCAGCTGTCACTATTCCATTTCCTGCGAAACGAAACATCGCGCCTGAACTGTCTTTCGATGCCGAGTGACTTCAAATCCTCTTTGACCACATCCGTCCAGAACTTTCGCCTACGTCCAGGCGGCCGTTTCCAGACAGGATTTGGAAGCATTTTTGAAGCGTGTTGTACGAGACGATCAGGCGTTCTTCTTAGTATATGCCCGAGCAGTCGAAGTCGACTTTCCATTGCTGCTTGAGATGGCGTTAGGAGATGCTGGCACCTCCCTCGTGTCAAGCGTTGATGTACTGCGTCGATTTGTAAAGGTCTTCGTTATGGCATACACGTGGCCAGAAATATCCAAGCAAACGCCTAAAAAGCTTCCTCTCCGTGCAATCCAACCTTTCCATCTGCGTCTTCGGTGCTGCCCACGTCTCCGATCATGATAGGGCGAATAGCGGATAGGTAGACGCGCAACTTGACTTCCTTCGCCATGGTGGTAGACCACAAACACTTGGTTAGAGAATTGAATGCAGACGTAGCTTTCGCACATCGTTGTCGAATATCCGCTGCATAACTACCATCGTTCTTCAGCAAACAGCCCAAATAACAGAAATCTCCCACCAGTTCGATACGCTGTCCGTCCACACAAACTCCCGTTGAAGGCCTCTGAGAGACCCACATCTGCTTGCATTTGTCGGGACGAAGACGAAGTCCATAGGCTGCGGCATACTCCGAAACGAGGTTCACAATCCTTTGCAGTTTTGCGTTGTTTTCAGCGAATAACACAATGTCGTCGGCGTACTCCAGGTCGACAAGGGAGCGTCCTGATGGTGTTAGGATCACATCCGCAGGAATCTGTTCTGCAACTCTACGCATGATGTCATCAACGGCGAAGTTGAAAAGAAAAGGTCCTGCATCGGCTCCTTGCCTTACTCCTGTTTTCACCTCGAAAGCTGACGTAAATCCGACGGGTGTACGAACTGCTGCTGCTGTTCCTTTGTTCATGTCCTCGATTAACCGAACATACTTTTCCGGGACTCCATCTGCTCGCAGAGCATTGAGCAATCGATCACGATGAGGAGAGTCGAACGCGGCTTTAAAGTTCAAAAAAGCAAGCTGTAATGGCTTCGAATACCGCTGCCACGATTCAATTACTCTTCTCACGACGAACTCTTGGTCGATGGTCGATCTTCCAGGTCGAAAACCGGCTTGCTCATCTCTGGTCGTTCTTTCACGATGTTTGATAAGTCGCTCGAGAATGATACGTTCTAAAACCTTGTACATGACACGAAGTAGAGAGATTCCCCTGTAGTTCTTAGGATCCGTGACGGATAGCTTCTTGTGAAGAGGTACGATGATCGCATGTCTCCACGAATCGGGTATCCTTTCGCTCATCCATATAGCACGGATGGTGTTGGTCATTTCACGAATCCCAGACGGAGGAAGAGCTTTCAGCATTTGAGCAGTGATGTTGTCATCTCCACCTGCCTTTCCATTCTTCATTTTCCGGACACAATCCAAAACTTCAGACTCAGTCGGCGGTTCCTCACTGACATCGTAATGTGCTCTCTGAACATGCGGGAGCTCAGGTACTGATGGCGCTGGACGATTCAGTAGTGAACTGAAGTAATCCTTCCATATTGGCAGCGTCGCATCACCAACTGCAACTCCATTGGTAGTGTTCAGGACAGGAGAACATCTCTTCATCTTCCCGCTATACTGTCGCAGCAACGTGTAGGCTCACCTCGGATTCTTCTCCTCCCAAGCCTTCTCGAACTCCTTAGCTCTACACGTCCACTCTCGTTCGCGGTCCTTTTGAAGCTGCCGACGCAACTTCCTCCTCAGACGCTTCTCCTCCAAGAAGTTTCCTGTAGTTCGGAGAGCACATACTCTGTTGTAGGTAGATGTAGTTTCTTCTGAGACGTGGGCAAACTTCTTCTTAGGCTGTACAAGCGGGAGTGCCTCTTTCGAAGCGTCCTGGATGCACTTGACAAAAGAATCCGCGTCGCAAAGTTTCTTCTTAGTCCGTACTCCGATGTGAATAGAAACGCGTTGTCAAAAAATCCTTCTGCACTCTTCATCTCTGAGACTTGTCATGTCAATCCTCTGGAGAGGCTGAGCCCCTCGCTTCCTCTTAAGAATCCTCGCAGTGAAGTTCAACAGATCATGACGGTGATCCGAATCGAATGCGACATCTCACACAGCTCTAGACCTTCGAATATCCGATACTGGAATATTCCTCGTCAGGACATAGTCAAGCTGTAGCTTCAAAGTTGTCATCTTCCGCTTCCGCTGCTCTTCTGAAGATAGCCGGGTTGGTCCCTGCCACCACGTAAGCTGATGGCGGCGATGATTCCTCTTGAATGTCGATGCAATAATCAGACCACTGCGTTCACAAAAGTCGACAAGGCGGTAGCCATTGTCCGATGTTTGCTCCACTGGGTAGAACCATTTACCGAGAACTTCGGATTCCTGATCAAGTCCCATCTTCGCATTTGCGTCAATCCCCACGACAACAGCATGTTGACAAGGTATCCTGGCCAGCAACGTATTGAGTTCCTCATAAAACGCATCCTTCGAATTGTCTTCGGCGGTTTCAGTAGGCGCATGAGCACTCACTATCCACAGATTGAATCCTCTGTGATCCCGCAGTCGTACGAATGCATTCCGACACGACGTTGAGCCAAACTCCTTG
Organism: Aplectana chamaeleonis; assembly: GCA_029168955.1. NCBI lineage: Eukaryota > Metazoa > Nematoda > Chromadorea > Rhabditida > Cosmocercidae > Aplectana > Aplectana chamaeleonis. The sequence goes on from JAPDOI010000192.1 coordinate 950,924, forward strand.
ACCATACCATTGAAATCCTTCCTTACAGCTATTGCACAGCCTCCCACTCTCCTATCGTCAGCGTTACCGCAGTAGATGGTGTACTCTCCGACGCTGATGACGGGTCTATCCTTTAGGCGGGTTTCCTGCAAAGCAGCAAACGGTGCATGGAAATAGCTCAGAAGTCTGGATAGCGCAGTTTTTTGGATATCACTCGACAGCGATCGACAGTTCAGGGTGGCGAAATTGTGGCTTGTGGCCAAAGACTCCATGACTCCCTAGGTACGGATCCTAAGGTGTTATGGACCAGAGGCCTTAGTGTGCCGGACGGCGACACCTTTATGCAATGTGCGGGATACTTTCGCGATATAGTTGTGCACGCTATATCGCTCGAACGTTCCCTGTGTACACTCAAACGTCTGCTGGGTTCAGTAGAAGCAGGGGCACCAACGAGCAGGTACCAACAGACTTGTATACACACCCCCACCCCTTGGAACGGAAAAATGAATTAGCTTTTTTTTTGAATGCCGAAATCGAAAGAGAAGTCAATTTTGTGATATCAATTTTTTAGGATCAAGCTCGGTCGCGGATAAGGTGTGGACGCGAAAGGGTTCCCCAAGCTGCTTGGCCTTATTCTTGATCCGTCACTGAAGTTCCACAAAAACGCGGAACAGAAACAAACAGTCGTCAAGGCTAGGCTTAATATCTCGAGAGATCTCGTAGGAACATCATGGGGAAGCAGCCGAGAGACTATATTGAGAACCTACAGAGCAATACTTCAGCCGGCTCTGGAATATGCGGCACCAGTGTGGCAGCACCTGGTGTCTGACAGCTCCTGGAATAAGCTGCAGCGTGTGCGCTTAGAATTGCTACCGGTTGTGCAAGGAGCTCCCCAATAGAACATCTTCACGCGGAGGCCTGCATATTGCCGGTCAAGGAGCATTGTGAACTCCAGGCACAGCAGATGTATATTAATGTTCTTAGACAGCCGAATCATCCGACAAAGAGAATCGTGAAGCCCATTAGAGAGAGGTCGATTAGGACGCCGTTCGCCGATGCTCCTCGTAAAGTTGATGCATAGAGATGGGCCGACTCCAACATGGAAAGGCTTCGTCTTCTGCGTGAGGAGCACACCCAGTTTGTTCGAGGATATCTAACGAAGGCGGCTGTGAACCCTATCTTGGGAGCAGTGCCGCCTCGGGTTTGCGAGTCCGAGTCTCAACTCGGCAGACAAGCCAGATGTGCTCTTGCCTCGCAGCGCTGTGGTCACTCTATTCTGCTCATGTCTTACGTCAACAAGATCGACAGCAGCCGACCAGACGCATGCCCGGACTGTGGTGCTCCCGGACACGACACGGGGCACTTGTTCATGTGCCCGAAGAGACCTACCTCCTTAACCACAATGGACCTTTGGAACGAACCCTGTGAAGGCCGCCCAGTTCCTCAACCTATGACAAAAAACCACTTTGAGGCTGCAGAAGAAGAAGAAGACGCGAAAGGGCCGTGTATTTGCAAAAATTTTGAAAACCCCAAAATTGTTTCAGTTTTTCGCTAGAATTTCCAAAATTCTTACGACCTGCTGCTGTGCCGGGTCACAACCCGCTCAACCCTGGTTGCAGTAGACTGTAAAGGCTGTAAAACAACAAAACTCCAGTGGTTCCGTGTGCTGACGCGGAGGGATGGCTAGACACAGAGAGCGGAGAGCAGATTTCACTCTGAGAGAGAAATGGCCGCGAAGTAGCCCGCCAGGCACCCCAGCGGCTCCTGGTGGGCTATTTCCCGGCTATATCGAGGCTATTTCTCGGCTTCTCACGGAACGTACAAGGAGTAGCTGAGAAATAGCCGAGATATACCCGAGAAATAACTAGAAGTAATTAAAAGTAACCAAGACGCAACCGTCGCCGGCTCGCCGAGCTGTATGTTCTTCAATTTCTTTTCGGTCTGGCTTTTTTTTTGTGACCTGCTTCAAAACGATGGCTGCGAATCACGAGAAAAGACAGGCTCGAGACAACTCGTCCGCGAACTTCTCACCGTTCAAATTCAGAATTTTTGAGGGGCTATAACTCCGTTCGTAGTGACTTCTGAGCGATTCTGGAGACACTTTTGTGATCAGCGTAAAATTTTCTCCAAGATAGGCAGGTAAACAAAATTTCGATTCTGAGGTTGGACTGTGCCTTTAAAGAATGTGCGATCGTATTAGGAGCTCAAGTGGACCGAAGAAATACTGATCTCCATAAACCTTTTGTTTTTCGAAAAGTCGCTACGTATCGTCTGTAAAGAATGGATGCAATGCTACTGCTTCTCTGAGAGTTTAGGAAGGTAAATAGCCGCGAAATAGCCGCCGAATTCTGCTCGCTGCGAAATAGCCGCAAAATAGCCGCGAAATAGCCGAGAAATAGCTGCTAAATAATGCTTGCCGCAAAATAGCCACGAAATAGCCGAGAAATAATGCTCTCCAGGCAGATATACGGCGCATTCCAGAGGCATGATTCAGATGTCAGCACCTCCGTCTGTTCAATTACCCAAGCTTGAGGTACACGAACATCGTTTAACCTCTGGAGGCCTCGCCCAACCGCTGGCGGCCCCAGATGGTGGCTCGGCGAGCCGGTGAAGGTTGCGTCTTGATTACTTTTGCTCACTTCTGGTTACTTCTCGGGTATATCTATTTCTCGGCTTCTTCTTGTCCGTTCCGTGAGAAACCGAGAAATAGCCGCAATACAGCCGGGAAATAGCCCACCAGGAGCCGCTGCGGTGCCTGGTGGGCTATTTCGCGGCCATTTCTCTCTCAGAGTTAAATCTGCTCTCCGCTCTCTGTGTCTAGCCATCCCTCCGCGTCAGCACACGGAACCACTGGAGTTTTGTTGTTTTACAGCCTTTACAGTCTACTGAAACCAGGGTTGAGCGGGGTTGTGACCCGGTACAGCAGGAGGTCGTAAAAATTTTGAAAATTCTAGCGAAAAACTGAAACAATTTTGGGGTTTTCAAAATTTTTGCAAATACACGGCCCTTTCGCGTCTTCTTCTTCTTCTGCAGCCTCAAAGTGGTTTTTTGTCATAGGTTGAGGAACTGGGCGGCCTTCACAGGGTTCGTTCCAAAGGTCCATTGTGGTTAAGGAGGTAGGTCTCTTCGGGCACATGAACAAGTGCCCCGTGTCGTGTCCGGGAGCACCACAGTCCGGGCCTGCGTCTGGTCGGCTGCTGTCGATCTTGTTGACGTAAGACATGAGCAGAATAGAGTGACCACAGCGCAGCGAGGCAAGAGCACATCTGGCTTGTCTGCCGAGTTGAGACTCGGACTCGCAAACCCGAGGCGGCACTGCTCCCAAGATAGGGTTCACAGCCGCCTTCGTTAGATATCCTCGAACAAACTGGGTGTGCTCCTCACGCAGAAGACGAAGCCTTTCCATGTTGGAGTCGGCCCATCCCTATGCATCAATTTTACGAGGAGCATCGGCGAACGGCGTCCTAATCGACCTCTCTCTAATGGGCTTCATGATTCTCTTTATCGGATGTTTCGGCTGTCTAAGAACATTAATATACATCTGCTGTGCCTGGAGTTCACAATGCTCCTTGACCGGCAATATGCAGGCCTCCGCGTGAAGATGGTCTATTGAGGAGCTCCTTGCACAACCGGTAGCAATTCTAAGCGCAGCATTCTGTACACGCTGCAGCTTATTCCAGGAGCTGTCAGACACCAGGTGCTGCCACACTGGTGCCGCATATTCCAGAGCCGGCTGAAGTATTGCTCTGTAGGTTCTCAATATAGTCTCTCGGCTGCTTCCCCATGATGTTCCTACGAGATCTCTCGGAGATATTAAGCTTCAGCCTTGACGACTGTTTGTTTCTGTTCCGCGTTTTTGTGGAACTTCAGTGACGGATCAAGAATAAGGCCGAAGCTTGGGGAACCCTTTTCGCGTCCACACCTTATCCGCGACCGAGCTTGATCCTAAAAAATTGATATCACAAAATTCACTTCTCTTTCGATTTCGGCATTCAAAAAAATTGCTAATTCATTTTTCCGTTCCGAAGGGTCGTAAGATGCTGGATTTTTTTTCCGAATTTTCTGTCAACGGAGTGTCTCAGTGCTTTGTCTCCGGAATTGAGAGAAGGGTCTAAAATTTGCCGTTGACTGGATCCTTGGGGGCGCCTCTGCCACCGTCTCGCCGTGATCAACGACTCAGAAATTTGCCGGGTCCGACCCCAGCTCGAACGGGGTCCATCCCCAGATTTCTTTCGGGTCAGACCCCTTAGCATTGTTCCTCCACGTAGTCCCAAGGGAGAAGGCATGGGGGGAGAATAAACTTTATCTCTCCCCCAACTCGTCCCACTTGGAAGAAGTGGGGGGGGGGCGAAAACGGAAAGGGGTCCGACCCGACAGAAATCTGAGGTCGGACCCGTTGAGTTTCTGAGAAATTTCAAACTTAACCTCCAGAATTTTGGAGAAAAAGCATCGAAACGTTGAGAAACGGAGAATTCTTCCCATTCACACACGATACCAAAAAACCTAAAGTCTTTACTAACGATACACGCGGGAGTAAAATCAAAAAGAAAGAAAGACTTAGAAAAACCCTTAATATAGAGAAAACTTCTCAGCTGTTTCCTTATCGATTAAAGGCAGGGTTCGCGATGAAAACGACTTTTGAGCTCTCTAAGTGAGAATGTAGATTTAGTCATCACAAAAGTAAAAATAAGTGAAAAAAACCCGGAAATCCGAGGGAAAAACGTTCAAAAACAAAGTGCAACGACTAATTACCGGTGTCGGCCGACCCCCTAATTAACGCGAATTTCATTAATGCTTGCTTATCCGCCATTTATTGTGCTGTTAAAGTGATTAGTAGTCTCCAGAAATGTTCAGAATTTACTTTAGAAGCAAATTAAAAGTTGACAAAACAGGCTTTTACACAAATCTCGATAATTGGGGCGGGAGGACACCAAGCCATAACTTGTTCCTGAGCGTTTTTTCTCCAATTTCTTACCTTTTTTCACTTTTGTGATGGCCAGATCTACCATTCCATGGGGATAGCACAACAACAGATTTTATCGAGAACCCTGCCTTTAATGGTAAAATTCGAACCGGGCCTGCCATGGCTACAGTATGCTCAGTGCAAATCAGGGGTGTGCGGCAAAGGAATTTCAAATTTCGGCAAACGGCAACGGCAAACCCCAAAAATGACCGGCAAAACGGCAAACGGCAAAATCATACACCAACATTTGCGTACAAGGGAGGGTTGCCAACTTCAGATGGAGTTTCGGGATGTAATTTTTAATATGTTCTAGGGGGAGGACAGTGTTCAGGTATCCCATGCTCAGAATCTGCTATATGCCTCAAGCAGTCCCTAAAAAGGTGAAAATCTGATCAAGGCCAGAACGTTTCGGCCAAAGCGAGTAGAGCCGATTTAACGATTGAGTTACATTTAGATGTGTTCAGAATTGTTGTAGAAAATTTTGATGCATAGATTCTGTTCGGATCAGAAATTATGCATTATTGCCCAAATTCTGATCTATTGTAAACATACACAAAGGTAATTCAATCGCTAAATCAGCTCTACTAACATCAGCCGAGCCGTTCTGGCCTTGTTCGAATTTGGACCTTTTTAGGGACGGCCTGAAGCATTTAGCAGATTCTGAGTGTGGCATATTGGAACACTGTTCTCCCCCTAGAACATATTGAAAGGGCATCCCGAAACTCCATCTGATGTAGGCGACACTTCCTTGTTAGTCATGTCGTATTCCATGCAATATCCGCCAGTTACTATGGGCCTGACGTTTCAATACCCTTTACAGGAAGAAAAATCCTAGATATCAGAAGCTACTCGAAAACCTCTGGTGATCAGGAGTCACTACCAAGATCAATAAGGCTGTAAGCTTCTCCATCGCTGGCGATATTTCTGTTAATTCCTCTCCATTTGAAGTTTCCGTACAAATCAATGCTAGAGATTCAAAAGATGGGCGTCTTCTTGAGCAGTGCAGAGTGTGACAGGCCCGCAAATGATTTTTTGGAAGGAGCTTGCGGCCAGCGCGTCCCAGCCTAGTCGATCCGGGGAAGATCAGCAAACCGTAAGCAAGCATGGTGCAGTGGGAGTGTGCGCCGACCCAAAGACTGTGGACGATACTGGTACCACAATCAGGTGCGAATAGAAAGGTTAATACGCGATGACTGGTCTGGATTGATGGCGAAAGACAGTTCACACCGCGATCAGCAGCGCGCGGTTTAGGGTATAACCGGAGTCACAATTTTTACTGTGAGTAGCAAGTAGTAGGCTCAAGGATTTCAAATTCGCTCACTTGAAACTACGATTGAGTGGTTACCCTTGTGAGGCTACAAGAATGAAGTGAGACTAGTCTAGTTGAATGCAGTGCTCACTGAAAAAGCAGCCTACGAATTCTCGAATCCAGAGCTCCGAGGGGCATGTTGATCAAATGCACAGAAGGAGGGGCGTTTGACTTTTACATGCGACGCGCGTGACGGAAGTCCGCTGCGCTCCCTTCGTCGCTGGAGCGCCGTGAGCAGGGCGCCTGCCAGATAGACTGCCCTTGGGCTCTTCCCTTTCGGCGTATTCGGGCTACAAGCTGGCACGAGGCCAATTACAGCAACAATGTCGGCTAGAAACACGCAATAAATCGTTTTATACGGTCCCAAAACTCGAATGTGGTTTACCCGCCCCACTCACCTCCCCTGTGGCTACCGAGCAAGTGGGTGGAGCGAGTACACCACGTTCAAGTTTCGGGCCGTATATTGCTACCAGCGGCGTCGGCCGGCTCACGCCGGCCAGTGCCGCTGGGGTCCGGCTGCGCCGGCCGATTTGCCGTCTTCGCCGGCATCTTGGGTATAAGGCAAATAAATCGGCGCTTTCTTTCTTCCTTTCTTTCTTCCGCTTTCTAAAGGTTCTCAACACTGCCCGAAATTCAGAAAAATTCCAGCAGTGGGTCTTGAGATATCAAAGAAATTGCGAATTTTAAAATGTGTGTGTGTGTCTGAAGGAATTTAGTGATAAGAAGTTTGGTCGGTCTTTCAAGAGAAGTGGAGTGATAACGTGATAAGACCTAGTAGAGTTCGAGAGACGTTGCCTCATGTCCCTCAGTGCGGATCCGCGTGCGGGTCACACCCCAGATGCACTTTCCACGCCCACCGACATACACAAATGAATGCTCGAGATTGTGAGATGAGCGATGGTTACCAATCAATAGCCCCGTTCTTCCCTTTATTCCCAACTTCCCTCTTTACTCAGGTCAGCTCGCATACATCGGCTGCAAAAGACGGAAGTTACACGCCTCGGACAACTCGTCCACCATGCTTTTCTAGCTCAATTTTTGAGGGGCCATAACTCCGTTCCTATAAGGTCTCTTACGATTCCAAAAACACCATTGGAATCAGCATGGGACCGTCTTCAAGATAGGCAAAAAAGGCAGAAAAACGATTCTTATCGTGAACACTGCCTTCAAGATAGACTGCGAGACTGGGGTCGTATGACTCCTCTCACACTGTTGGAAACGCCAGAAACAAGTCAAAACTACTAAGTGCGAGCAACCCAAGTCTAGAAATTTCGAGAACCTCGCCCATGAGCAACTGCGCCCCCCCCCTCCCCCCAGTATACGAATACGGGCACGCTGGGTGGATTTTGATGGTTCGAACGAGGTGAGCGTTCTAGTACAGGCTGTAATGTCTATCGGCTTTGCTATGTTGACAGTTTTGTCGGTAATATCCGCTGTTTCAACCACTCGGTCATTCCGCGGTGTAGCTCGTCCACTTTCACCCCATACCAAAAATATCCGTTATTCCTCCATTTGCTTACAGTTTTAATCGGTTTTTTCGTTAGTTTCCCATACTACCAGCTCCAGACATTCGATTTTTGTCATAAAATCGATACTATTTTTGAGCGTGTCTGCTGCCTTCAAAAATCCTTTAGACGAAGTTCAGGCAAAAAAATCCACTGCCTAGTCATGTTTCCCTCGATTGGCCAGCGAAAATCTCATGCACACGCTTCGAAAAAGCTCAAGCAACGAATATTCAGTTTCAAACACGAGGTAAAAATTTCAATTTCGGGCGCGTGGCGTGGAAATGGCAACGATGCAATCGGAAACTTGTTCAAGTGCATGTCATTAAAGGCATCGTACGAGGTAAAAACCACTCACCGTTTTTTCGATTCAAATGATTCTCTGGGCTCACCTAAGAACGTAGGGAGAGTTTTTTTTTCGGTTGAAAACGCCTTATTGTCAAGATAATTGAGGTTGAATGTCTCAAATTCCGTCAAAAGAGGCCGGCCATACGTCAGTCATCTGGAACAATTTGCTGTCAGCCATCATATAAGTAAATTTTCAACATTTGATACCTTGCAACTGAGGGGAAGTTGATGGAATATACCAAACGATTACGTCAAGAATGACTCTTCTACATACACCGACTAACCTTTCCTTCTCAACAGATCACTTAAAAGAAAGATAAACTTTATTTGATTGTGAGATCGTCGGTCAAAACAGCTATCTCTAACGATCGACTCTTCCTTTGTAAAAAGTCGATAGAGATATTGTGGTTCTAAAAAAGGGGTTTGAAGTGTATTTTTAGCGGTTTTTTCAACGTAGCTGCTATATAGGGAACTATCATTAGAGCTCTCATTATATATTGAAAACTCGAAAACGAATCCATCGTGAACGATGCCTTTAAAGCCACAGTCCAAGCTCAGGGGTAATTTTTAATATTATACTCCGGTCGCCGCGTATAGCAACCCTGCCAAGCGGGAAATCTCAATTCGCTCAAATAAGCGAGAAAAAGCAAGGAAAAGTCGGCCACGCCCCCATGGAAGAAAAAATGGGTAACGCCCACCGACAAGCTTCCGGTCTCAATAGGGAAGAGAAGCGCGATCGATTTTGTTTCAAATTTGAGACATTCAACCTCAATTATCTTGACAATAAGGCGTTTTCAACCGAAAAAAACTCTCCCTACGTTCTTAGGTGAGCCCAGAGAATCATTTGAATCGAAAAAACGGTGAGTGGTTTTCAGCTCGTACGATGCCTTTAATGACATGCACTTGAACAAGTTTCCGATTGCATCGTTGCCATTTCCACGCCACGCGCCCGAAATTGAGGTTTTTACCTCGTGTTTGAAACTGAATATTTGTTGCTTGAGCTTTTCCGACGCGTGTGCATGAGATTTTCGCTGGTCAATCGAGGGAAACATGACTAGGCAGTGGATTTTTTTGCCTGAACTTCGTCTAAAGGATTTTTGAAGGCAGCAGACACGCTCAAAAATAGTATCGATTTTATGACAAAAATCGAATGTCTGGAGCTGGTAGTGTGGGAAACTAACAAAAAACCGATGAAACTGTAAGCAAATGGAGGAATAACGGATATTTTTGGTATGGGGTGAAAGTGGACGAGCTACACCGCAGAATGACCGAGTGGTTGAAACAGCGGATATTACCGACAAAACTGTCAACATAGCAAAGCCGATAGACATTACAGCCTGTACTAGAACGCTCACCTCGTTCGAAGCATCAAAATCCAGCCAGCGTGACCGTATTCGTATACTGGGGGAGGGGGGGGGGCGCAGTTGCTCATGGGCGAGGTTCTCGAAATTTCTAGACTTGGGTTGCTCGCACTTAGTAGTTTTGACTTGTTTCTGGCGTTTCCAACAGTGTGAGAGGAGTCATACGACCCCAGTCCCGCAGTCTATCCTAAAGGCAGTGTTCACGATAAGAATCGTTTTTCTGCTTTTTTTGCCTATCTTGAAGACGGTCCCATGCTGATTCCAATGATGTTTTTTGAATCGTAAGAGACCTTATAGGAACGGAGTTATGGCCCCTCAAAAATTGAGCTTAGAAAGCATGGTGGACGAGTTGTCCGAGGCGTGTAACTTCCGTCTTTTGCAGCCGATGTATGCGAGCTGACCTGAGTAAAGAGGGAAGTTGGGAATAAAGGGAAGAACGGGGCTATTGATTGGTAACCATCGCTCATCTCACAATCTCGAGCATTCATTTGTTCACGTCGGTGGGCGTGGAAAGTGCATCTGGGGTGTGACGAGCTGACGGGTGTCCAACTTTGGGGCCATAGGGGACCGTTCCGAGCTCATTTTTCTACGTTTTTTCAACGTTAGGGTTGCGCTAGGCCCCGCAGCTGCAGTTCTCCATCAAAAAATCCGACATGGTTTTTATCGTGGACACTGCCTTTAAAGGCAGCAGACACGCTCAAAAATGATATCAATTTTACGGAATGAATCGAAGGTCTGAAGCTGTTAGTACTCCGAAATAACGAAAAAAGCGAAAAAAAAAATTTGACTGAAATGAAGATATAACGGTTCCTTCTATATTGGTCTGGAAGTGGACGAGTTGTACTGCATTGGCTGAAATAGCGGAGCTAGCGACAATTTTGTTGGGATAACGACGCTTGTGCACTAGTACAGCCCTTTCTGGAACGCTTACGCCCTTAGAAACCTAAAAAGTGATCTAAAATGAGCGTAATCGAGCATGGAATATCTGAATTGAAGGGCGGAGCCCGTATCGGTGGGCGGAGAAAGGATGATTTGGTGACTCAAAACGGCTCAAATACGGTCATTTTAACTCGTTTTTGACGCTTGCAACTTCGTGAGGGCTCTTCTAGGGCCTGCACGACCCCACTAATGTAGTTATCTCGACAACGTTTGCGAGCGTGTCTGCTGCCTTCAAGAACTGTTTCGAGCGTGTCTAACGCCTTTGAATATGATGACGAGGTTTCAGATCTCATTCCGTCGGCATCTGTGCGTTTCCAATCGCCTTCTATGCTATGTTCTTTTCTGAACCTCTCTCTAAGAAATAACAAATTTTGGACTGCGAAATCGTTTTTGAAACAATTTGTGAACAGATGCTTGACGCGTTCTCAAGTTTTGCGAAATACTAAGTTGCCACGTAGTCGCCTTCGGTCATTTCTCCTACTTCCCTCATGTCTACGCGGAGAACTGCTCCAATGGGGTTGTTTTCAGGAAAAGGGCGCCTGCCTGAAGACGCGTCACAGCTGAAGTTCTAGCACCCTCTACTAAAAGATCGAGAGAGCAGGTCGCCAAAATCCAAATGTGGGCTCCGTCAACCTCAGAGCATCAACATTTTCGTTATTTTTTGCATTCCCTGAAGATATCCATGCGACAAACTTTGTGGTCAAATGCGGATGAATATTCTCCATCAAATTTTGTTCTTCTGGTTGGTTTTCAGGAAAAAAATAATTGATCGATTTTTGAAAAGAGTTGTTAATATGGGTACAGATCGACATCAAATCTTATGGGGCAAGTTTTTTTCATTTTTGCAGAATTCTACAGCAGGGGCGGCATGCATGAACGCAGCGAACGGTGTCAGGAGCCGCTCCGCGTGCCATGCGCGCAGCATCGAGCAACGGGGCGGCCCCGAATTTCGTAGCGTGTATTGATGGGCTTGATTTTCGGGACCGCTCCGTTGCTCGACGCTGCGCGCATGGCATGCAGAGCGGCTCCCTGACACCGTTCGCTGCGTTCATGCATGCCGCCCCAGAATGGGGAGATTATTCAAGATACTACATAGGAACGAGAAAGTTGAGAAAGATAAAAAAAAAGAAAATTAAGCATGAATAAAACTTAAAGAAGTGCAATCAGGCGGAGAACTAACCGCGCGTAGTGGGGTAGCGTCTCTACACTAATGGACGGCATATGCTTCGGGTCACCTCAGACCCGACGCTAAGCGCGCCGGACGCGTAGGGGCTCCCTGCCCTCCTCACAAGCGCTCATGCATGCCGCCTCAGGTCTCTGCTCGGTGAGGCATCAAGACTTTTCTCTTCGTTGCGTTCAGCGCTCCGCCTCCAGTAACTTTAATTCATCAACTACCAACCGCCAACTCTCCATTGTAGATACATTTCAACGGCTTCGTCAAGCTTTCTGGGGTATCTGTCTTCGCACGCTCTCACCATCCGGATGGTATTATGGTTCTGAAAGCTCCACAATAGGGTTCGGGGAAAATCTTCTCACATTACGTAAAGCTTCGGCATATGCTTTTGGGAAGAATTTTTCATCACAAGAATCAAGCGAGGTGTACAGAACAGAGTCACGGCAAGAGAGCTGAGCCGTCTGCCGCTCATGAACACTACTTCACTCTTACGCAGATGGAGAAGGCTATTAGATGTCTGCGGAACTATCGGACCGGACGGTATCTGCCCAGCGATTCTGAAAAAGTTTCCGATGGTACTTCTTCCTCTTCTCCCGGATATAATGAATTTTTTCTCTATGCCCTGGCTCAAACGAGTTGGACTAGACTGTGAAGACGCGAGCCGCTTTTCTGTGCTTCTGCAGTGAGCAATACATCTGTTTACATCTGCCGTTCCGGACCGTATTTTGAATAACCACTAAGGTCGGTTTCTTTATGCACTTTATGCATTTTTTCGCATGTTCCCTGTCTAGTATGACGCTTCGAAATGTTGATAATTCCAGCACAAAATCACTTCCAAGGCAAGGTAACAGGTACAGTCGACACGGACACGGTGTCGGTTGTGGTCCCTTTAGCGCAACACACGTGCCAGTTGGCGCAACCTCGGTGCACGTACATAGCATGGTATGTTACGTGCACAGAGTTTGCGCCAACTTATTGTGACTCCATTGGACACTGCGATCCGCGTCGACTTTGCTTTCAGCGCTAATCCTAGGAGGAAAAGCTGCTTTAGAGGGAAAGGGAATCAAATTTCAAGCGTTCTAAAATTGGGAGTTAACAGCAGTGACGACAATGTTTTTGAAAACTGTCTAACACTTCCGCAATCAAAAAGTATTTCAGCAAGAGAGCTCGATTCTTGAAACCATACCGAGAGAGCGAATACTATTTCTCTTACTTGCTGCGTCGTTTCCTTTCTTCCCTTTGGCGTTCAGCCTCTTCAGCGATATCCTCTTTGGCCAAGCCGAGGGCCTGTAGTTCAGCATCTCCTATTTTTATCATTTCCTGAAATTTCTCAGTCTCCTCACAGGAAGTACAAATGGAGTTCCTATAGGGAGCTGCAACTCAACCTTATTAATATTCTGTCAGTTTTCATTACGCTTATGGCATGCTCTCTATACACTTTTCACAAATCCAGGAATGCGTACTGGGGCGAGTTCTTACTGACGGCCATCAATCCGCGTTCGATGAACTATTTACAGTGTCATTTCAGACAAGTTTGTAATTTGCCACCGACACAAAATTCTCACGGAAGTTTAATGGTTTTTCTTTCAAGGGTTTTCAATTTTTACTGCCTGATACCGTGACATTTTGAGAACCTATCGTGCTGTTTCCCTACAATATAGTCCGTGTAGAGCCTCAACTACAATACCGCTCGTAGGATTTGGTCAGAAAGCGAGCGAGGTCGGGTTTTCGCGTCTTTTTCGTCTTTTTTGAATAACTCGCTTCAAACTCAACTTTGAGCAAAACTAGGGTGATACTCATGATCCTGGCGTTGAGGGCTACACAATCGTTTAGCCTCTGTGGTGATTAGGTTGAGAACTATGCAAGTTTCGCAATCAGCCATGTTTGCAATTACGTAACCGTGGCGTATGGGGCGCCACCGTCTCTGTCTGCGTTTCCCTATGTCTACCGTAGACAGAGAGCTGGTTGATTGCGAATCTTCCATGACTCTTAGGGAAATCCCGACAATGGCTACACCATTGGATAGCCCTCAACGCCAGGATTATGAATATCTTCCTAGTTTCGCTCGAAGTTGAGATTGAAGCGAGTTATACAAAAAAGATGAAAAAGACGCGAAAACCCGACCTCGCTCACTTTCTGACCAAATCCTACGAGCGGTAATCCTGGCCCCTGAAGGAGGACGGTGCGCGAATGAAGACATACCGCTCTCCATCTCTTTTATACCCTACCCTTTATCAATTGTGTATCATCAGTTTTGTTTACCGTGAGAATTTTGTGCTGGTGGCAATTTATAATCGTCTTCAACTATGGATTGAATCTGCGGTTCGATTTTTATATATCTGTTGTGCTGGGTCCAGTAGGGATGTGAAGAACGTCATGGAATGTGTGCAGGATCGAAGGGTGGGTCCTATCGCTCCAGCCGCGAAGCGGCTGGAGAGGTTTGGTTTTGCCTAGGCCTTGTGATCACTTAGAATTTTATAAAATAGTTTATAGAATCTTTGAAACAAAATTTCTGAAGATTTCCTTCTGGATATAAGCGAAGGGGTCCAGAAGACACCTGCTGTCCGAATTTCAGCAAAATCGCTTCACAAATAACAAAGTTGTGAGCCCGGAAAGCTTAAGAAAATTTCATGGTGTGCGCCGTAGGTCAGAGCCGTAGGCCGTAGGCCGTAGGTCAGGGCCGTAGGCCGTGGGCCGTAGGCCGTGGGCCGTCACGCTTTTCAGTCCTCACTGCTAATAGCCACCGCCAATGGTCTCAGGCAATCAACTTTGCAGACAGGTAAGTTGGTAGGAGGTACGTAGGCTGGTAATTAACCGATTTGTAGGTGAGGGGGATTCTGATGACGTCATCGGGACGTCGTGAAAAGTGCTTCGAGCTTCTGATGACGTCATCGGGACGTCGTGAAAAGTGCCTCGAGTTTCTGATGACGTCATCGGGACGTCGAGTGCTTCTGGGCTTGATGAGGTCATGGGGACGTCGTGAAAAGTGCTTGGCTTCTGATGACGTCATCGGGACGTCGTGAAAGTGCTTGGCTTGATGACGTCATCGTGACGTCGTGAGAGTGCTTCGGGCTTCTGATGACGTCATCGGGACGTCGTGAAAGTGCTTCGGGCTTCTGATGACGTCATCGGACGGCGTGAGAGTGCTTCGGGCTTCTGATGACGTCATCGGACGTCGAAAAGTGCTTCGGGCTTCTGATGACGCCATCGTGACGTCGTGGAGAGTGCTTCGGGCTTCTGAGGGCGTCATCGGGACGTCGTGAAAAGTGCTTCGGGCTTCTGATGACGTCATCGGACGTCGTGGAAAGTGCTTCGGGCTTGATGACGTCATCGGGACGTCGAAAGTGCTTGGCTTGATGACGTCATCGGGACGTCGTGAGAGTGCTTTGGCTTCTGATGACGTCATCGGGACGTCGTGAAAAGTGCTTGGGCTTCTGATGACGTCATCGGGACGTCGTGAAAGTGCTTCGGGCTTTGATGACGTCATGGGGACGTCGTGAAAGTGCTTCGGCTTCTGATGACGTCATCGGGACGTCGTGAGGAGTGCTTGGCTTTGATGACGTCATCGGGACGTCGTGAAAAGTGCTTCGGGCTTGATGACGTCATCGGGACGTCGTGAAAGTGCTTGGCTTCTAATGACGTCATCGGGACGTCGTGAAAGTGCTTGGCTTCTGATGACGTCATCGGGACGTCGTGAAAAGTGCTTCGGGCTTCTGATGACGTCATCGGGACGTCGTGAGAGGGCTTCGGGCTTGATGAGGTCATGGGGACGTCGTGAGAGTGCTTCGGGCTTCTGATGACGTCATCGGACGTTGTGAAAAGTGCTTCAT
The DNA here is from genome assembly GCA_029168955.1 of Aplectana chamaeleonis. Taxonomy (NCBI): domain Eukaryota; kingdom Metazoa; phylum Nematoda; class Chromadorea; order Rhabditida; family Cosmocercidae; genus Aplectana; species Aplectana chamaeleonis. The sequence continues at coordinate 966,329 of JAPDOI010000192.1, forward strand.
TTCTGATGACGTCATCGGGACGTCGAAAGTGCTTCGGGCTTCTGATGACGCCATCGGGACGCCGTGAAAAGTGCTTCGGTTCTGATGACGTCATCGGGACGTCGTGGAAAGTGCTTCGGGCTCTGATGAAGTCATCGGGACGTCGTGAAAAGTGCGCTGGGCTTCTGATGACGTCATCGGGACGTCGTGAAAAGTGCTTGGCTTCTGACGACGTCATCGGGACGTCGAAAGTGCTTGGTTTTTGATGACGTCATCGGGACGTCGTGAAAGTGCTTCGGGTCTTCTTATGACGTCATCGGGACGTCGTGAAAGTGCTTCGGGCTTTGATGACGTCATCGGGACGTCGTGAAAGTGCTTCGGGCTTGATGACGTCATCGGGACGTCGTAAAAAGTGCCTCGAGTTTCTGATGACGTCATTGGGACGTCGTGAAAGTGCGGGCCTACCCCAGACGGGGGGGGCACTCAAGATTCAAGTCAGAAATGGAATGAACCACCGATCTATAACGCTATCAATCAAAGTATTTCTACACAACTTCATCAACAACAATGACTGATAGCAGCATCAAGCACCTTTTATCAAGGTTTCCATTCATTTTCGAGAGAAAGTCGTGGGTACCCCCCCCCCGTCTAGGATAGTCCCAAGAGTGCTTCGGGCTTCTGATGACGTCATCGGGACATCGTGAGAAGGGCGGGACTATCCTAGACGGGAAAGGCACTCAAGATTCAAGTCAGAAATGGAATGAACCACCGATCTATAACGCTATCAATCGAAGTATTTCTACAGAGCTTCATCAACAACAATGAGTGATAGCAGCATCAAACATCTTTTATCAGGGTTTCCATTCATTTTCATGAGAAAGTCGTGGGTGCCCCCCCGTTTAGGATAGTCCCAAGAGTGCTTCGGGCTTCTGATGACGTCATCGGGATATCATGAGAAGTGCGGGACTATCCTAGACGGTGGGGGGGGCACTCAAGATTCAAGTCAGAAATGGAATGAACCACCGATCTATAACGCTATCAATCGAAGTATTTCTACAGAACTTCATCAACAACAATGATTGATAGCAGCATCAAACATCTTTTATCAGGTTTTCCATTCATTTTCATGGGAAAATCGTGGGTGACCCCGTCTAGGATAGTCCCAAAGTGCTTCGGGATTCTGATGACGTCATCGGGACGTCGTGAAAAGTGCTTCGAGCTTCTGATGAAGTCATCGGGACGTCGTGGAAACCCGGATAGTGGGCAGGTGTTCGGGACCCGTTGCTGCTCATCCGAAAAGTTGTGAAGACCACCCCGTAGAGTGAGCAGGAGCCCAGACTCGATGCTAGCCATCCGAGAAATTATGCCCCGGAATTTGCGCAGGAGAGAACACCTTGCAAAACTTTTGTAAAAGTGTAAGGATGACAAGCATAGCAAGCAGAAAGTTTGAGATGTTATGTGAGTCATGTCAGGTCATGTTGCCAGGCTGCTTTTCAGTTTCGTAAGGTCATTCACACAACCCCATTTTGAGTGCTCCCTCTTCCTTCTTCACCAGCCTACTGATTTTTTCTGCAATAAATGGTACTTGCTTATTAGCATCCAAATTCAAAAACAAATTGTTAGAACTATCTCCATTCGCAGCTCAGCAGAGCTTTTTCATATCAGATTCATGGAATCGAAGCGGCTGTTCTGCGAAGGAATGGGGCAACGGAGTATGTAAAACTGCTTTGTTCCACTGATGTGAAAGTGTCCAGATGGAATGGAAGGTAGTTTCTGACTGTCCCGGTTTTAAGTTAGTTTCATTTGAAAGCGAAGAACTGCAGGCAGATTCTGCATCCGGCTGTAGGCCAGCAGGCTTTCATGATTATCGACCGGGCTGGCTACGTCTGGGCGACCAACTATAACCGGGGCCTAAGGTCCCTGTCAGAGTTGGTTGAGAAAATCACCGTGGCCGACCCGTTCGATACGTATGAAAAACATGGAAGGTGCAAATAACACCCGGTGTAGCCAGATGTGGCTGACGCGATCAATATGAATGAATTATGTGGAACGATATCATGGATATCATTCATTTCTTAGCTAATATCATGTGAACATCGGTCTTGTCAGCCACATCGAGTGATTTTTCTGAGAAAGTTTTACAACAGTTTGGGTCATTGATTCTTGTGACCACAGAAAGAGGACTGATCTAGCGGGGAGATGAAGAGGTCTTTGTTCGAAATTCTTGCATGGGATATTACAGCGTAATATCAAGAAAAAGTGAACAATTCTACTGTAAAAAGGGGTCTCCCAAGCAGAAGTGGTTTGGTTAGCGTTACAAATGCTTCAACAAAAGGGAACAATAGGAAAGGGGAATGAGGAGAGTCTACAAAAAATGAACAATATCCTCCAAGAACTCTTTTCTTTTTCGAAACTTCCAAACAGCGGAAACAAACCGTTGTGGTATTTTACGAGGAAGAATTGACTGGTTCCCTAAAACAATTTAACATCATCTCCCCTTTTAATGATAGCTATTAGGTTCACATGCATATATACATATTTTATCGACACTCACATAATCAAAGTCCTTTATGGAGCCAAAAGCGCTTCTTGGAGGATATTGTTCATTTTTTGTAGACTCTCCTCATTCCGCTTTCCTATTGTTCCCTTTTTGTTGAAGCATTTGTAACGCTAACCAAACCACTTCTGCTTGGGAGACCCCTTTTTTACAGAATTTATAATCGTCTTCATTTCAGCGCTATGTGGCGAAAATTGTGCATATCGAAGTGTAATTCACATCCATAGTTGCAGCCAGCCGCTGTTGCGACACCGCTCGAAAATCATCGTAAGGGTACGAAGGTGTGGAGCACGATAACTCCTGCTCCCAGCACGATAATCCTCGAGTTACGTGCCGCAGCAGCGATTGTCGGGAATAAAAGTTTCTAATCGCACAAGCGCTGGAACCGAATAGCAAATACATGCGTTTCTACGGAAAGCCCATCAAACAGAAACGAGTACAGCCTACTCTAGAAAAAGTAAGCCGGATGGGCGACCGCATCGCACGATCAAAGCAACTTCAAGTGAATTTTCTTAGTTTCACCGACGACTTTTTAGCTTTCCCTTTTTATGTTATAACCGATTGGACTGTGTAGTGGCCGAAGAATTTTGAAAAATGAAAAAAAGGGACTAGGAAAACTCACTTACCATCCGCTTTGACCACGCCGCGCGGCTATCCACCCGGCTTACTTTTTCCAGCGTAGGCTGTATATGGCACGTCGACAAATAAGCTTATTTTCATATGTTTTGTCATTTCCTATTCCATATTTTTTGTTACAAATGAAACGGTAAAATAATTAGTGAGTCAATTCTCGATTAAAGGCAGTGTTCACGATGATTTTCGTCCTCGAGTTTCTCACATAAAACAATGCGTTGGCCTCCAAGTGTTACCAAAATTACGAGGAAACGGCGAGAAACGCATTAAAACGTCGTATTTCAGTGACATATTCTATTACATGGACTAGTTGTCCGGTTAGATGAACATGTTCATGGTGGTTGTCACCGGTGGGAAATCGGGTCAATCGAAAATAGAAGAATATTTTATGCACAGCAGGATTAGTTAGGGCCCTAACGAAAGAACGGAGCAATAGAGAGCAGAGAATTGCAAAGGACGGGTCCACAAAAGATTTCATCGTCACAACAAACACTTCTTGTGATACTTAAGAGGCGGGGTGATACTCAAGGACTTCGTGTACTTCTGGTCCGTTTTTCTCAATTTCTACGTCATTTTAATTCTACCCGGGGGCCACTTAATCAATATAGCGAACAATCTCAAAATTGAAGTTTATCGTGAACACTGCCTTTTTGACTTACTTGACTTAATCGGTTGGCTTTCGCCTGACGCGGTCATTCCGCATCTTCACCGAGGTGTGCCGTCCTAGTAGTCAGCCGTGTCCATTTTTCACGGTCTTCAGCCACAATTTGAACACATTCCATCCAGCTGTCACTATTCCATTTCCTGCGAAACGAAACATCGCGCCTGAACTGTCTTTCGATGCCGAGTGACTTCAAATCCTCTTTAACCACATCCGTCCAGAACTTTCGCCTACGCCCAGGTGGCCGTTTCCAGACAGGATTTGGAAGCATTTTTAAAGCGTGTTGTACGAGACGATCCGGCGTTCTTCTTAGTATATGCCCGAGCAGTCGAAGTCGACTTTCCATTGCTGCTTGAGATGGCGTTAGGAGATGCTGGCACCTCCCTCGTGTCAAGCGCTTATGTACTGCGTCGATTTCCTTGTAAAGGTCTTCGTTATGGCATACACGCGGCCAGAAATATCCAAGCAAACGCCTGAAAAGCTTCCTCTCCGTGCAATCCAACCTTTCCATCTGCGTTTTCGGTGCTGCCCACGTCTCCGATCCGTACATCATGATAGGGCGAATAGCGGATAGGTAGACGCGCAACTTGACTTCCTTCGCGATGGTGGTAGACCACAAACACTTGGTTAGAGAATTGAATGCAGACGTAGCTTTCGCACATCGTTGTCGAATATCCGCTGCATAACTACCATCGTTCTTCAGCAAACAGCCCAAATAACAGAAATCGTCCACCAGTTCGATACGTTGTCCGTCCACACAAACTCCAGTTGAAGGCCTCTGAGAGACCCACATCTGCTTGCATTTGTCGGGACGAAGACAGAAGTCCATAGGCTGCGGCATACTTCGAAACGAGGTTCACAATCCTTTGCAGTTTTGCGTTGTTTTCAGCGAATAACACAATGTCGTCGGCGTACTCCAGGTCGACAAGGGAGCGTCCTGATGGTGTTAGGATCACATCCGCAGGAAACTGTTCTGCAACTCTACGCATGATGTCATCAACGGCGAAGTTGAAAAGAAAAGGTCCTGCAACGGCTCCTTGCCTTACTCCTGTTTTCACCTCGAAAGCTGACGTAAATCCGACAGGTGTACGAACTGCTGCTGTTGTTCCTTTGTTCATGTCCTCGATTAACCGAACATACTTTTCCGGGACTCCATCTGCTCGCAGAGCATTGAGCAATCGATCACGATGAGGAGAGTCGAACGCGGCTTCTAAGTCCACAAAAGCAAGCTGTAATGGCTTCGAAAACCGCTGCCACGATTCAATTACTCTTCTCACGACGAACACTTGGTCGATGGTCGATCTTCCAGGTCGAAAACCGGCTTGCTCATCTCTGGTCGTTCCTTCACGATGTTTGATAAGTCGCTCGAGAATGATACGTTCTAAAACCTTGTACATGACACGAAGTAGAGAGATTCCTCTGTAGTTCTTAAGATCCGTGAAGGATAGCTTCTTGTGAAGAGGTACGATGATCGCATGTCTCCACGAATCGGGTATCCTTTCGCTCATCCATATGGCACGGATGGTGTTGGTCATTTCACGAATCCCAGACGGAGGAAGAGCTTTCAGCATTTCAGCAGTGATGTTGTCATCTCCACCTGCCTTTCCATTCTTCATTTTCCGGACACAATCCAAAACTTCAGACTCAGTCGGCGGTTCCTCACTGACATCGTAATGTGCTCTCTGAACATGCGGGAGCTCAGGTACTGATGGCGCTGGACGATTCAGTAGTCAACTGAAGTAATCCTTCCATATTGGCAGCGTCGCATCACCAACTGCAACTCCATTGGTAGTGTTCAAGACAGGAGAACATCTCTTCATCTTCCCGCTATACTGTCGCAGCAACGTGTAGGCTTTCTTCGGATTCTTCTCCTCCCAAGCCTTCTCGAACTCCTTAGCTCTACACGTCCACTCTCGTTCGCGGTCACTTTGAAGCTGCCGACGCAACTTCCTCCTCAGACGCTTCTCCTCCACGAAGTTTCCTGCAGTTCGGAGAGCACATACTCTGTTGTAGGTAGATGTTGCTTCTTCTGAGACGTAGGCGAACTTCTTCTTAGGCTGTACAACCGGGAGTGCCACTTTCGAAGCGTCCTGGATGCACTTGACAAAAGAATCCGCGTCGCAAAGTTTCTTCTTAGTCCGTACTCCGATGTGAATAGAAACGCGTTGTCGGAAATTTCTTCTGCACTCTTCATCTCTGTGACTTGTCATGTCAATCCTCTGGAGAGGCTGAGCCCTCGCTTCCTCTTATGAATCCTCGCAGTGAAGTTCAACAGAACAGGACGGTGATCCGAATCGAATGCGACATCCCACACAGCTCTAGATCTTCGAATGTCCGATACTGGAATATTCCTCGTCAGGACATAGTCAAGCTGTAGTTTCAAAGTTGTCATCTTCCGCTTCCGCTGCTCTTCTGGAGATAGCCGGGTTGGTCCCTGCCACGTAAGCTGATGGCGGCGATGATTCCTCTTGAATGTCGATGCAATAATCAGACCACTGCGTTCACAAAAGTCGACAAGGCGGTAGCCATTGTCCGATGTTTGCTCCACTGGGTAGAACCATTTATCGAGTACTTCGGATTCCTGATCAAGTCCCATCTTCGCATTTGCGTCAATCCCCACGACAACAGCATGATGACAAGGTATCCTGGCCAGCAACGTATTGAGTTCCTCATAAAACGCATCCTTCGAATTGTCTTCGGCGGTTTCAGTGGGCGCATGAGCACTCACTATCCACAGATTGAATCCTCTGTGATCCCGCAGTCGTACGAATGCATTCCGACACGACGTTGAGCCGAACTCCTTGACCATACCATTGAAATCCTTCCTTACAGCTATTGCACAGCCTCCCACTCTCCTATCGTCAGCGTTACCGCAGTAGATGGTGTACTCTCCGACGCTGATGACGGGTCTATCCTTGAGGCGGGTTTCCTGCAAAGCAGCAAACGGTGCATGGAAATAGCTCAGAAGTCTGGATAGCGCAGTTTTTTGGATATCACTCGACAGCGATCGACAGTTCAGGGTGGAGAAATTGTGGCTTGTGGCCAAAGACTCCATGACTGCCTAGGTACGGATCCTAAGGTGTTATGGACCAGAGGCCTTAGTGTGCCGGACGGCGACACCTTTATGCAATGTGCGGGATACTTTCGCGATATAGTTGTGCACGCTATATCGCTCGAACGTTCCCTGTGTACACTCAAACGTCTGCTGGGTTCAGTAGAAGCAGGGGCACCAACGAGCAGGTACCAACAGACTTGTATACACACCCCCAACACTGCCTTTAATTCATTTAATCAGAACTTTTCTATTTCTCTTTTCGCTTCTTTTCTTCTCCAAAAGTCTTCTACTTCAAAACTCCTCTATCTTTTTCTTGCTTGTTGATTTCTTAGACAGCTATATACACAAATATTTTTCAAATACCTAAAATGATCTGTTTTATTTCATTTTGTCGTAGTTGTTTTTTTTTTCAAATTTGATTATTTATTTTTTTGCTATGTATGGTCATGATTTTCGAATAATATTTCAGTTACATTATTTGGACTATTGCCAAGTGTGATGTTGTTGCCATAAATACATTTCTTATTTGTTCGAAGGAACTCCTGCTATTGGTGTGTGTGTTATGTATATTTGCCAAGTAATACACGCTTGTTTTGATATTTGAATAATTCACTTAAATTTGATATATTTTAGTTCCTCGTATTGCAGTTTATCACTTGAATAAAAAATAAAATCACGGCAAACTGTTTGACGTAATGTCTTCTTACAACACTAATCTCATCGATTATGAACGCTGGCTACCCCCTTGCGCCAGTTGGGCGGCAGCAACTTTATTCTCATCCAGATCCAGCAGTGTGCATTCTTCCTCTGCGCTCTAGCCACTCAGGCTGGGCGTTGGGCGAAAGGGGTGATGGTCGGTCGTAGTGTATTCCAACCCCAAGAGTTGCGGGAGCAAATCTGTGTTCCTTATAATCATGCGCTTGGCCCCTCCCCGTCCGTTCAATCACGGGCACCGCTCATTCCCCGTTTCCCCGCCTTAAAATACATTACGACCATCACCCCGGCGAGAGGCATGCGGCGAGGAGTGTGCACGACGACGGTGGAAAAGCACTGAGCCACACACGCTCACTTGTGAATTGTCCTTGGACCATGTGAAATCGGCTCCGATTCCCAGAATATGTATACTCCCTTACTAAACTTATTGAACTCCGCCATGGCCGGTCCCAAGCCCGGCTGACGAAGGAGGAGCGTTGGTCCCCCGTACCACCGGCGGGCTGGAAAACTTAGGGCGTAACCATGGAGAGTTTCTTAGGGAACAACGAAGGAGTTACCGCATGCGGGGCAGCCGATGCGCCAACACTAGGGAACCAGGGTGTTGGCGAAAAGATTACTACTGGCCAAAATGGAGGACGACTGGTGACACCGAAAAAGTTGAGGATTGGAGCATAGAATGTGCGAACGGGACAGTGTGTCGGTCAGAAAGAAATAATAGCAAGGAAGTTGTCAAGGTTCAACATATCGATTGCTGCACTTTCCGAGCTGAGGATGAGCGGATGTGGGACGGTGACCATTCAGGTGCCGGAGAGTAACGAAAATTACTATTCCGGTGATGACGGACAACGCAATGGAGTGGGATTCATGCTAGACAGTCGCACAGCTAGATGCGTTATTACATTCGAGGCGATTTCTGGCAGGATCGCTGTTCTTGTATTGAACGAGACAATCAAGACCCGTGTTGTGTCCATCTATGCACCAACGGAACAAAGTTCTGACGTTGAAAAGGAAGAATTTACACCCAACTCCAGGACGTGCTTAATACGGTCCCAAAAAGCAATGTCACCATTGTAGCGCTCGATTTCAACGCAAAAGTCGGTAGCGACAGAGCAGGTTGGGAAGGATAGTTGGGGAGGTTCAGCATAGGTGAAATGAAGGATAATGTGCTACGCATACGTTCGCTTGCTGCGTTCAACGAGCTTGCCATCGGGAACAGTCAATTTCAGCATCCTAGAGAACGTCAGTTCACATGGAGAAATCCAAAAGGGCGAGATGTGGCCGCCTTGGACTATGTTTCGAGTCTTTTTTTAAATGTACAGTCTACAGCAATGGAAGTAGGACCTGGTGAGGTTGCGGACTCTTCCTATCATACTGTAGTCTAATTGTGTTATCACTCATTTTTTTCGAAATAACTGATATTGGCCGGTGAGTTTGTGTTTCCTTTCTCACATTTTCACCTGTTTTCATTGCTTCCTCAGATGTAGTCATATCGGTGGAAACACAGACTCACCGATCTATCACAGTTGTTCCGGAAAAATGACTGATACCACTAACAAACTACCGTATGTTAGGACGAGTCCGCAATCTCACCAGGTCCTACTTCCATCGCTGTAGACTGTACACTCAAAGGAGTGTGAGCCATGAGAGGATTACCTCTCGCAGGCAGCAATGCAGCTTCGTTTATGGTGATCTGGGGGTGAGGAGCATCTTCGAAAGAAGTTTGTCTGGTCACACTTGATGGCGCCAGGAACAGGAGAATTATTTCAACTCGCGCTGTCGAACTGCTTGCAGTACTGAATGATGCCTTGTCTGTAGACGAGCATGAGAGGCAAGCAGTTGAAGTCGCCCTTGAATGCGAAGAGCCTCTCTGCCCTGTTATTTGCCGGCAAACTCACCCTTGGATTTCGGACGATATTCTCCGTCTCGCGGACGAACGGAAGTGAAACAAACAGACTCTGGACGTTATCGGCAATTGTGCCAGGAGCTTCGTCGAAAGCTGAAAGAAGAGCGGGAGTCGTAATGAAATAAGGTAGCAGACGAAGCGAAGAAGGGAGTTGTAAGGAATGACTACCGCACACTGTACTGTACTCTTAATCCTCTCCGAGAAAAGACCAAACCTATGAGTGATTGCGTTAGAAATACGGATGGGTCTTTCCGTATGCGTTAAGGAGATGAGCGTGGGTTGCCATGGAAGCAGTTCTTTAGCAAACTTTGCAATCATGATGCGCCCAAAGTTATCTTGTTGAACCGATACTAGTTGAGGTACCAGAGGAGACAGCGCTCGACTCGGAAACCGCTGCGGAAGAAGTGAAGGCGGCAATCAAGTCCCTAAAGAATGGAAAGGCGTCCGGTGTTGACAATGTCACTGCTGAGGTCATCAAGGCAGGGGGAGAAGTTTTATTGCGTCAGTTGCATCAGTAATCACGCGCATATGGCAGACAGAGAGTGTGCCATCTACCTGGAAGGAAGCTATCGCCGTGAATATCTATAAGAAGGGCGATGCCAGAGACTGTTAAACCTATCGCTAGATCACCCAGCCTTGTTGTCGATTGTTGGCAAAGTCTTTACGAGAACTATCCATTCCAGACTCCAACGCCTTCAGAAGATTACCTGTCGCGAAGAACAAGCAGGATTTCGTCCTGGTCGAGGGTGCAGCAATCAAATTTTCGCACTTCGTTAACTTATGGAGGAAAGGAATCGCCGTGGAAAGCGCGTCCGCTTTATGTTTTTCGATAGAGTGCGAACTCATGCCAGTGAAAATAGTGAAGCTTCTGCAGTAAACTTATAGCGGTTCAACTATGGTTTCCGTTTTCGATTTAGTCTGACGCTTGGACCAGGCGGCTGACCGTGCAGGGTTGGCGGTCTCACTGGAAGATGGGATTTCGACTCGCGCGGGGTGATCTACCGTCGCAGCCCCGTCCATTCATCAGACTAAAATTATTGCGCGAACTCTAGTTGTGTCCGCGTCAGAAAAAAACTATCCGAAGATTTCCAAGTCGATTTAGGCCTTCGGCAGGGAGATGTGATTTCGCCACTTCCCTTAATACTGTGGTCGATGCTATGATGAGAGAGACCTTCGAAAATAGAAGAGGGGTTCGATATGGCAATAACGATTTTGTCACGGATTTGATGTTTGCGGACGACAGCGAAATGTTCACCGATACTGACCTGGAAGCCATGCTTTTGTTAAATGGTATAGCACAAATCGCGGGTTGCGGATTAATAAGGAGAAGACGAAAGTCATGACGTCGAACGGTTCACGTGCTTCTGTGTTCTTCGAGGGAGCTGAGCTTCAGGAAGTCAAGGAGTTCAAATACTTTAGATAGTAGAGTGTTTTACCGAATAATATCGATTTTCCAATTGACTCTTATATTTTCTCAGAGACGAGATGGTTTTAACTGCCCTTGGTATCAAACATTGCGTGAGAAGCAAGGTTTCCAAATTTGATCAAAAAGTAAATTTCTGTCCAATCACAGAATCGCCATAATCATTTATTCGATTATTCGAATATTCGAGTAAAAACTCAATTAATTGGCTGTGACATGTTAATGAATAGACGAAACCCCACTTTTTTATCAAATATGAGAACCTTTCACTTACCCTAATGTGCAATAACAAGTGCTGTTGAAACCATTTCGATCATGAAGAGAAAACTAGATTTATTCGGAAAAATCGATATTATTTGTTCGATATACTCTATTAGATAGGTGGTGCAAGAGCGAAAGGTAGTGGCTACATCGGAGATACTGCGCAGGATCGGGCAGGCGTCGGCTGCTAACGCTTCGCTGGGCTGGTGCCTATGGAAGAAGGGTAATGTGTCAGTCAAGACAAAGATCCGGATGTTTCGTGCGCTCATAGTGCCAATCCTACTGTAGGGGTCAGAGTCGTGGACGTTGCTGAAGTCGGATCACGGCAGGCTGGAGTTCTTTCAAACGCGGTTTCTGCGGCAAATCCTCGGAATAACTTTAAGAGATCACCTACACAACGACGCTATCCGAGACACTGGCGACCAGCCCACGATCGAAGAACAAATTCGTAGAAGAAGATTGCTTTGGTTCGGACACGTATGCAGAATGGAAAAAAACAACTTCCGCACAGATTGTTATGGAGAAAACGGAAGACGGCCGTGGTTGAAGAAAGTCGAGGCGAATCCGAAGTCTCAACGGTGCAGTGTCCTTAATGCTAGATTGACTGCTGCGAGCCGTGCTGAATGGAAGCGTATAGTTCAGGCCACAAGTGCTTCCATGGCACCTATAGCAGTGTACTGGTGAGAGGTGATCCTGCTCCGCCAGCCGCCAGTTAACAGGATGAGTGAGTGGGTGACTAAACTGATTGGTTGTTAGCTGATTTTCACATACTCGCTCAGACGTATGTAGTGATCGCAAATCCAACTGGGTCATCTCGCGCTTATCGGGAGTGATTGATAGGTTTTCACTGGAAATAGTTACTTCAAAACCAATAATCTGAGGTATTGAAACTGCGAGCGGAAACGTCAAACAATCCTAGTCGGTACGAAACCATGGCAGTCACTAGAATTTATGGAAGGAAAAAATGTGTGCAAATCACATTCCTGTGTAATTTTCCTTATAACTATATATATACAAAATGTGAAGGCCTGCTGAAAAGCAGCAGTAGTAAAAGAGAAAAGGTTGTGGAAGACTGGACGCAAAGTGTCTGCCTCTGTCATTTCACAACGCTGGGACTGACTGTGAAATGGGCATCACTCGAATGTTATGGGCCCAGCTGGCCTACACATTTCATCTTACGCTCTTCCCAGAACAGTTGCCCATTAGAAACGGCATACCTGTGAGTCGATTCGAGCCTCTAGGCCCGGCACGGATGAACTCCTCTCCCCCCGTTGCGCGAGCATGTCCCATGCATTCGAATCGCCCATGATGCCTGAAACATTGAAAACTGTGATCAACTGTCGACCAGGTTGAAGGCAGTGTTCACGATGAAAATGGTTTTTTTATTCTTTTGCTTATAATGAAATCGGTCCCACGCTGATTCCAATGATGGCTCTGGGATCGTACAGGACCTTCTGGGAACGGAGTTACGGTCCCTCAAAAAATCAGCTGTTGAGGCATGTTGGACGAGTTGTCCGAGGCTTGTAACTTCCGTCTCTTGCAGCCGATGTATGCGAACTAACCTGAGTAAAGAGCGAAGTTCAGAATGATGGGAAGATCGGGGCTATTGATCGGAAACCATCGGTCATCTCACGATCTCGATTTTTCATTTGTTCACGTCGGAGGGCGGGCATTGCGCTTTCGGAGTTTGCCTTGCGCTCAACGTGGCAACATCGCGCTCTTTTGGGCCTCTTCCTGGCTCGTTTCATGCGTTCTTTCGACTTTAATGTTACAGTGTGCCCCTCCACTACCCATTCCTAGTGGAAACTGAAACACATTTTCTATCGTGAACGCTGCCTTTAAGGCTGTCATTTGATCCCTTCGCCCTCTCTGCAGCGTTCAACACGGACCAGGGATGTGCGTAATCACGAATTACGAATTACGATTCACGAAATTTCGGCCCAAAATCGTAACGAATCGTAACACATCGTAACGAAACGTGGAAACGCGCTTGAAGGAACAATGCAAACTTGCACTCTAGTGCATATACAGTGCGTTCAGAAAGTATAGGGACACCCCCGAAAATCGAGGTTTCCAATAAAACTTTGTGTTTGGTGATCAATACTGTTCATCAATGAACTCAGCATCATGGAAAACCTATGTCTGATTATTTTTATAACAATTGTGAAATTTTGTAAGATTTTATCTCAACTTTTAGAATTTTTCGCCGTTAAGAAAGTATAGGGACACCCTTCGAAAATTCATATTTTTTAATCCAAACGAAATTTCCCGTTGCAAGTTCGCTGCATACACTCAAGATGAGAACATGTGATATCTTTATTCCTACAATGGCTCGTGGTACTGCTCTAACTGCTGCTGAACAAGCTCAAATTCGTGCGCTCAGCGTTGTCGGGTTGAGCCAACGTCGAATCGCTACCCAGCTCGGAAGATCCGTCAACTGTATCAACCAGTTCCTGCGAGATCCAGATTCCTACGGTACTGCAAAACGTACCGGACGGTTGAAGAAGATCAGCAATCAAGATTCGCGGAGAATTATTCGGCTATGCTCCAACAGCACACTGTCGCTGAAGCAGATTAGGTCTGAAATATCGCTCAGTGTTTCGAAAACGACAGTCTGGAACACCATAAATGGCGATAAAAATATTGTCCTACCAGTGTTGAAGAAGGCCCCGTCGTTATCTGCAAACCATAAAGAGGCTCGACTTGAATTTGCAAAGAGGAACATGGCATCTGATTGGGCAAAGGTAAGGCAGTCTCATAAAATCCGGACAAAATCGAGGAATGACGCAAAAATTTTTTAGGTCATCTTTTAAGACGAGAAGAAATTTAATCTTGACGGACCGGATGGTGCTCGATCCTACTGGCGAGATCTGCGCAAGGATCCATTGATTTTCAGCAGACGGAATTTAGGCGGTGGCTCGCTGATGTGTTGGGGAGCATTCAGTAGCGAAGGTGTCTTGGAATTGGCCTTCACTTCTTGTCGCATGAACTCGGAGGAATATCAAGAAACTCTTCGCACACATCTACTGCCATTTTTGTCCGGAACACGACGTCAGCGTTTCACTTTCCAGCAAGACAACGCGGCGGTACATGTGTCCAGGTCTACAAAAACCTGGTTTCTACGTCATCGAATCCGTTTGTTGAAATGGCCCGCGTGTAGTTCGGATTGTAACCCGATAGAGAACATCTAGGGCATACTTGTGCGCCAGGTTTATGCCAACAATAAGCAGTACAGAACGGTAGATGAGCTGAAGGTCGCTATCCTCGAAGCGTGGGCCAATCTGGATGAGAACCAGTTTGATCAAATCTATGCCAAAGAGAATTTTTGAGATCATTGCTAATGGTGGTGCAGCTATTCCATTTTAGATTATATGTTTAACTCTTTCTTTGTTCAATAATTTTTGTTTTGTGTTGTGTCCCTATACTTTCTGAACGCACTGTTTAAATCTAACACTACTTTCACATTTATGATATTTGATTATTCCTTCCAATTTCAATTTCCTCATCCTGACATTCCCAGTCGGGCGTAGTTTGCAGGTCATGGCGAAATATAACTATTGATAACGAGATTTAGGTACGATCGACAGCTCCGCTTCTCAAACTGACGGGTCCAAACTTACTATTAGGTTGAAGCATTTCATTGCTGCAAATGCAAGCTAGATTGGTAAAGCTTCACAGCTACAATATCCGCGCTTATTTTTGTAAAAACGGGGAGGATTTGCCAAACTTGGCAAAAAAGCGTCCGATGCATGTAACTTTTTTGAACGGAGACATTTTTGGATTCTGAAAATCACATCGCAGCTCAAATTTCTACACAATATTGTACATTGAGGGGCGAAGTTCCCTAAAATCGCTTTGTTTTAGAGTGAAATTGTTCTTTCGGTCGTTTCACAAATACGTCGCGCGCGGCAAAGAGCGGCGAAACTTTGAGTAGTAGTTGTACAGTTAATAGGGGAGTAATCTCTATATTTTTTCGTGAAATAAATGAAAGTAGGGCTATCTCGAGATCTATTCGGATTGAATTTTCGAAATCCTCCATTTATCGGTCTGGGGCTTTCGCAACAAAAGTCCGATTTTTCAGTAAGCTCCCGAACGTGTTTATCGGAGAATTTCGAAAATTCAATACGCTCATATCTCGAGATTGCCCCACCTTCATCTTATTAACAAAGAAAACTTCTATTAACGGTACAATTACTCCTCAGAATTTTGCCGCACTTTGCGACGTTTTTGTGAAATGACCGCAAAAACAATTTCACTCGAAAACAGAGCGATTTTAGGTAACTTCGGTTCACCATGTACATTATTATGTAGGAATTTGAGCTGTGAATATGATGGCATTTTCAGATTCCAAAAACGTCTCTGTTCAAAAAAATTACAAGCATCGGACGTTTTTACTGCCAAATTTGGCAAATGCTCCCCGCTTTTAGAAAACTTAGCGTGGGTATTGTATTTATTTCCATGAATGGCTCTCGCCATATGATGAACACGAGAGACGCAGACCTTTGATGGAACTACAGCCCATATCGGAGCGAAATTCCGGTCCGCAGACAACCGCTGCTGCAACACGTAGTGCAAACAGAATCACGGTGGGACCACGAGGTTCGTGAATGATCTTCGTTCCAGCACGTCTATCTTTAGGCTCTGCAATTTGCACAAGCGGTCAGCTCCAACTGCGGATATCATTTCCTTCCGACGTAGACAGTAAATAGGGGGTTAGGCTCTTAACACCTGGCTGGCTGATGGAGCAAATAAACGTTAGAACCCAATATCCACTTCGCTTCAGGATTTTGCGCAAATTCCAAAAACAACATCCCCCACGCATCCATCTTCAGCGGTTCAAAAGATACAAGCAAAAAAGTGGTGTCCTGAAAACACTATTCAACGAAGAAATTTACGGGGACTCCCAAAATAACCTTTAATAGATTTCTATCTCCAGAGGCTACGAGAGGAAAAGTGGTAATTTCAAAATTCGGTTCGAAACAGTTCTAAAAATATGACTGCAGAGTCACATACTTTCAAAAAAAGGTTTCGAATGTTTTCAAAGCTGAGATTTTAAGCAAGTTTTTTTTGCAAAAAAAAAAGAAGATTAAGAAAGTGTTTATTTCTGAATAAGAAATTTGGAGAGAACCTTCACCTTTTTGCATTTCCTTAACAACCTTCACCTCTCAGACCGCTGTCTCCACAACAATGAACTTATGCTTATGGGGACGAACGCTTATAACTGCGTTGCGAGTAACGCTTCCCAATTATAGAGAGCAGACCCGATTTCTGCGACAAAAAGTGGTTTTGTAAAAGTTATCTCTTTTGGGATGACCACGTTATCCAAGCATCCTTCCCTTAGAACATTGAGTCTAAAACTATCGAATTGTAAATTTCTCAACCACAGTGTTGTCCTCCTTGTCTTCCATTGAACTGTGTTTGGTGAAGCGAAGATACCCTATGTTTTCGTATTCAGAAGTTGGACGAAACTTGGCACAGGTTTGGTACTTGATTAAGCTGAAAGTTTCCATTTTGTCTATTAAAGTCGTTTCTATCCTTGGTGTGTGTAATGAATATTTATTCTAGCACTGCTCAAAAATTTGTCATTTTGAAACCCAACTACGAACGTAATTCGATATTAAAATACAGTAAAAATGCACCCTCAAACGCAGTGGTCCCAATAAAACATGCTTTATTTGTAAGAAATACTACACCATAACTCTCATGAAAGAACTTGGAATTAATATCATAAACGGTAATTCTGAAAGAGAACAAAACCATAATGACACATATAAGCTGATTCAAAATGCCAACAGGCAAACAACCATTTTAAAGCATAAGTTTTTCAATATTAAAGCAGGACTTAAATTTGACATAGATTGTGAGTTACCCATCATCTACGCTTTACCGAAATTACATAAGGATCCCATAAAATTCAGATTCATTACGGGAGCAAGAAACAGCAGCATGAAACCATTAGCAGTAGAACTGCAAAAAATTTTCTCGTTTCTCAAGACACATTTTATTAATTATACCAATGTGAGTTACCAAAGGAAGGGAGGACTCAAGACCTATTGGTCTATCTTCAACATTAACATAGCAGCTGAATTATGTAGATTAAGTACCAATGGGTTTCAAGTTTATTCTGCTGATTTTACGGATATGTTCACTAACCTTCCACACAGTTTTATTCTATATAACATGAAAGAATTTTTGAAAATTTGCTTCAAAAATGCTAATAAAAAATGGATAGTTACCAATGGATACAGAGTATTTTATCGAGATTCTGAGCTAGATAAAGGCGGTTACAGATATTATACCATCACAGACTTGATATATCACGTTGACTATCTTTTACGCAACAGTTACTGTCGTTTCGGAGAACTTGTGCTTCAACAGATGAAAGGAGTTCCTCAGGGAGGTAACTTCAGCCCATTGTTAGCCGATATAACAGTTTCCATGTTGGAGTATAGGTACTCTATTAGCGCGAAAATTGAAAATAACGTACTTTTCAAACCTTTTAGATATATGGATGACTTGCTTATAATCCATAATAAAGATGAAACATTTGTGGACAGTCAAATTTCACTAATATACAAGAATGTATTGGAGCTCAAAAAGACGCACAATAATCCCTATAAAAGCAGTTACTTAGACATTAGTATAGAAATAATTAATAATAGAATACACACAAAATTGTATAATAAGACAGATGATTTTAATTTCAGAGTTAAAAGATTTCCTCATGCTCATTCTGATATCTCTATAAAAGTCAAAGCATCCACAATTTACACGGAGACCTTGAGATTAGCTAATATCTGTTCAAATTTAGATTCCTTCACGGAAAAACTCAAAGAAATGAAAACAGTTTTAATTGGAAACTAATATACACCAGAATTCGTAGAAGTAAATATAATAAAAAGCATCTATAAACAAAAAATGATAGCATTTAAGTTTAACCTAAGAGATGATAAGAAAAGTATAACACAATTGGTAAAAAGCATAACATGCTAAGTCTTCACTGTTGATAAGTCGGTGTTCGATACTGTCCAAAATAAGGACTGTGATCATAAGGACTTTATTCTGATATTGATAGTATACTATAGCTTCTTGCCCTAATACCTCTTTCTAACGTTTCTAACACTACTTCACTCTGCTCGGCTCATGCTTTCATATTCATCCTTCTTTTTCATCGACAGTTCTGTTCCTCACTGAGGAGCCCCGGCAGAGCTGTTTGATAAAGTTTGTCTGAGGCCAGGGGCGAAACGAACTTTGTCAACTTCTCTTTCTTACCTTTCCTCTTTTGATTAACCTACCATGAATTATCTGAAGATGGGGTCTAATGTAATTATAAAGTTGGCGATCATGTAATTGTCCATACTTGATGTATATTCCTATAAATATGAACTTTATATACGTATTAGTATAATTTATTGTCGTATTTTTCTCTCCAACCCTTTTATAGGGTTTAGGGTAGTAAGACCTATGAGAAAAAATCGTGAAAGACCGCTGTTTCGGGCCGAATTTGAGGCCTGAACTTTCTTGTCCTTTGCTGGTGGACTAGCACACTCCCCATCATCGGCATCGATGACCTCTGATATCAAGAACTACAGCTGGCTAGAAATTGAATTTCAATCAATGAACATTAATCTTCGGACTGACCCGCCTGAATATTTATGTACTCATCTAGTCAAAAAAACTGACTGAAGTGCTTTCTTTCATTGTTCGACTGTTTTATTCTGTTTTACTAGGAAATTTGGCATTTATTTCTCCCTCTGAATGTCGATGATTTTTGATTGCTCGGCATGAAACTGCGTTCTTTTTGGGCGGCGCTGTGCACGTGTGCACGAACTGGCATCTTTGGGCCGTAGAAACTCTATTTCTTTCTCAAAAAACTCAAAAAAGTTGCCCGTTTTTCACCGCGCTACCTTCATAGATTTTCAGCTGTTTTCGATCTAAGCTGATTTTATAGTTCTTTCGATAACAAACTTCATCGTGACCACTGCCTTTGAACGTCTCAAATCAGCGAAAAAACGCGTTTACGCGTTTTTTTCGCCCCTTTGTCATGACTCTGTCAAATTTGGGTCTTCGGGGGTAAGAAAGATATTGCTAGATTCGCCCCATCAAGATCCACAAGTTGGTGTTGAATTTTGAATGATAGCTTTAACTATACCTTAAAGGCAGTGTCCACGATGAAAATCGTTCTTCTGTTTCTCAGCCTATCTTGAAAATGGTCCCATGCTGATTCCAACGATGTGTCTGAAATCGTACACGACCTTCTGGGAACGGAGTTATGGTCCCTCAAAAATTGAGCTAGAGAAGCATTGTGGACGAGTTTTCCGAGGCTTGTAACTTCCGTCTTTTGCAGCCTATGTATGCGAGCTGACCTGAGTAAAGAGAGAAGTCGAGAATGAGGGAAGAACGGGGCTTTTAATCGAAAACCATAGCTCATTTCGCGATTTCGAGTGTTCCTTCGTTCACGTCGAGAAACTCGACCGCGAGCGGAAGGGCTAGCGCGAGCGGACTTCGGAGCCGTATGGAGCTCTTTCTGGCTCGTTTTCGTTTGTTCTTTCGACCCCATTGCTCCAATGAGACTCTGAACTTTCGATTTCCGGCCAAAAACCAAGGACGAAATTTATCGTGGACCCTGCCTTTAATTATAGGTACGCTGCTCTTTTCATAATTCGTTTTGACTCGTCGGGATACTTGGCCGGCATTTTTTTTTCTGACGAGTCAAAACGTGTTATGAAAAGAGCAGGGGCCGTATGCAAGAAGGAAACTGTTGGGTCAAGGGCAGTGCAGTCGGCGCTTTTGAAGATCGTCAACGCTTACAAGAAAAGACACGTCTATCGTACTCAGGCACCATTTTGATTCGAGCGCCGTCAGAACGAGGTTGGACCGTTGAACCGCTCTGGCACGAAACGAAAAAAGGGGCGGGTTCAACCCGAAACGTGGCTCGTTTGTTTCGGGAATGACATCGGTCCACCTCTCAAAGCCGGGATTGCAGTCACGATGATTTCGTAACTACTCCGTGGATCGTGTGTCGGTCCACCTGTCATAGCCGGGACTGCGGTCTCGATGATGACGTCACTTCTTCGTGGATCGTGCGTCGGTCCACCATTCATAGCAGGGATTCTAAACAGATGATGACGTCATCATCTCGTTAGCATCAATTTCACGCCATCAGGCACCAATGCTATTGGACCGATGGCCGAACCGCTTTTTTCTGCCACGTTGGGGCGAACGAGAGACGTTTCGGCAAAGCTCCGCCTTCCCGTTTTCCACGAAAGAAACGGGAGACGTCGGGGGCTGGCGCTCTACTAATCAGTCAGCTCGATTGGACCGACAGCGAAACGAAACATTGCGAAATTTGGGAAGGGTAGCCAACACATTTTGGACAGATGCAGCTGTCATTGGCTTCTCTTGTCTCCTGCAATACGAAACTCATCCTTTAAAACTGTACTCAAATCCTTTAAAAAAGATAATTCACCCATTTCTTTCTTTACCGTTAGTCAGTCAGCTTTATTAGGGCAGCCGATCTTTATCTTGTTTTGATTTCCCGCTGAAAATAAAATAAATTTTATCTGTTTGTTGAATATAAACCCGTCCCGGGCGATATTATTCCGAAATCTTTTTCGAAAATATTTGTCAACTTCTGTCAAATAAGCGGAAAGTAATCGACCACCAGGGTGCAGGTCTACGGGGTGTGAAACATGGCGATTTTGCTCGAACTCCCCATTAGGGGTGTGCACTTACCGTTTACCGATTTACGGAGAGTTTTCGGTAAATTTTGATTTACCGACTTAATCGCGAAAATTTACCGAACTTTTTATCGATCAAACTTGAGCAACTTTTCCCGCTAAATCGATCCATTTCACGCCTTAATTGCATGAATAAACCCTATTTCGACCCACACGAAACCGCCTTTTTTGGTATTCTCAGGCTTCTGATTTCCGTGTCTTTTCTTTCATGGGACTTTCATGTTTCCTTTATATGTTCTAGCGTTTGGCTTTTCAAAAACAGGTCTTAATGCCTTCAATTGTGCTAAGTCATACTCTTCAATCAGGACGGTTAAGAGTATGAATCGAGCCAAATCCATTCCAGCCAAAAAGGTCTACTTTTGTGCATCAGGGAAGTGGAAAGAATGTGCTCCTGACTCGGTTTAGGGCAGGTCCGCGATAAAAAAAATCCTGAGTTTCTCTCTGAAGAATGCTTAAGAAAGCCCCCGCGAGTGATGTGGGAAATTATCGTCCAATCAGCATTACTTCGTTCCTTTGTAGGGCGTTCGAGAAGGTTATCAAGGCTCATCTATTTGAATACCTACAGACTAATATGCTGATTCCGGGCTGCCAGCATGGATTTGTACCTTGCCGGTCGACAGACCGACATGCTGAAGTACATAAATGACTGGACCAATAGTCTTGATTTAAAGGCAGTGTTCACGATGAAAATAGTTTTCTGTTTTTCCGCTTATCTTGAAAACGGCTCCATGCTGATTCCAATGATGTCACTGAAATCGTACAAGACCTTCTGGGAACGGAGTTATGGTCCCTCAAAGATTGAGCTAAGGAAAAATGGTGGACGAGTTGTCCGAGGCTTGTAACTTGCGTCTTTTGCAGCCGATCTATGCGAGCCGACCTGAGTAAAGAGAGAAGCTGAGAATGAAGGGAAGAACGGGGCTAATGATTGGAAAACATCGCTCATCTCACGATCTCGAGCATTGATTTGTTCACGTCGGTGGGCGTGGAAAGTGCATCTGGGGGTGAAGAGCTGACGAATGTCCAACTTTGGGCTCTTGTGGAGCGTTTCCTGGCTCGTTTTCATGCGATCTTTCGACGTCAAAGTCACAGTATGCCCCTCCACTACCGATTCCTAGTGGAAACTGAAACACATTTTTTATCGTGAACACTGAATCTAAGAAAGGCAAATGATGAAGTGTACTTCGACTTTTCGAAGGCATTTTACAGAGTTAGTCATGTCAAGTTATTGCACAAGTTATCCTAACTGAAAGTACATCCAATAATTTGCAAATGGCTCGGAGAGTTTTTGACTGGTAGAACGTTCCAGGTTAAAGTAGGGTCAGAATTCTCATCTTGTAGGAATTTCACAAGTAGTGTGCCTCAAGGTGGTGTGCTTTCGCCTTTATTGTTTATGATATACACTTCGGATCTCTCTCAAACAGTGGGGCCTAACGTTGCTATGAAACAATTCGCTGATGAAATAAAAATTTGCCGAGAAGTAGTTAACTGTGAAGATAGAGCTGCTCTGCAGCATGCAACCAACCAAGTGGTGATATGGTCCCGTTTGTGGGAACTTCCCCTTGCCCCTGAAAAGACCGCAGTCATGAGGCTAGGAATTTCTGACGAGGTTTGTGACTATTCAATTGATGAGCAGTGCATCTCAGTGGTTCGGTCTGTCAAGGATCTAGGTTTCTACTACAATGATGAGCTGGATTTCTCAGAACACCTTAGAATAATAAGTAGAAAAGCGCATGCGCCCACTTTTTTAAATATTCAAAGCGTTGTCTACAAAAAATAAGGAAATTTTGCTGAAAGCCTATAAAATCTATGTCAGGCCAATACTTGGGACAGGAACAACAGTCTTCTGTCCTTACAAAAAAAAGGACATTGCCTTGGTTGAAAAAGCTCAGAACAATTTCACGAGAAAGCTGCTAATCCGCTCTCGGGGTTTCTCCTATTCAGAAATCCCTAGTGCGAGGATGAGGAATAGTTTATTGAGACTGGTCAGTTTAGAATCACGTCGTAAACTGAGAGATGTGTGCATGGTATTCAAAATGAAATCCAGAGTCGTAAAAGTCGATTTTTCACCGTTCTTCACTCTTTCAAAATCACGGACACGAGGCGATTCCGTAAAAATTTTGTATCGTAAACCAAGATCGAACATTAGAGCCTTTAGTTTTACTTGTGGAGCGGGCTCCGCATACGTCGCCTTAAAGGCACTGTTCGCGATAAACTTCATCCTTGAATTTTCCATGACAAACGCTCCTCGTGGCTCTCAGAAGCAGAACAGCGTCGAAAAAACGGGACGAAAAGCTACCCAGGAGCCGCAAAACGGCTTAGAAAAGTGGGAAAACCCCGCCATTGTGGGCAAGTCCCGCCTCTTCCCGCCCCTCGACGTGAACAAGGGAACACTCGAAATCGTGAGTTAAGCGATGGTTTCCGATCAAAAGCCCCGTTCTTCCCTTCGTTCTCAACTTCTCTCTTCACTAAGGTCAGCTCGCATACATCGGCTAGAAAAGACGGAGGTTACAAGCCTCGGACAACTCGTCTACCATTTTCCCTAGCTCAAGCTTTGAGGGACCATAACTCCATTCCCAGAAGGTCTTGTACGATTCCAGAAGCACCATTGGAATCAGAACGGGACCGGTTTCAAGATAGGCAAGAAAACAGAAAAGCGAATTCTATCGCGAACAGTGCCTTTAAGACATGGAATACAACCTATCCCTCCCTTTTTAGCACAGTTCAAGCGTTTCGCTGAGGCCAAAATTCTTTTTGAATAAGATTGCGGTTGACAGTATTAGTGTTTTTTTCTCTTTCTCTAGTTATCTCACGTTTGTCTTAAACAACGTAATAAATTATTATTATTATTATTATTATAATGGCCTGGATCCTTAATTTAGCGAAAATTTGGAGAGGAATGCTGCAAAAGTGTCAAAACAAATTGAAACGTCCTGTTTATTCTGGAATAACACCTTTCTAAACTGGTACTACACGGACAAATGACAAGTTTCCGTGAATGCTACTTGCACGACAAATGGTAGGTATTGAGTGGAAAAGAGAGACCGTGTTTTGAAATAGCTGTGAGCTCTATCACTATCAAAATTGAGCCTTTTCATATTTTTCTCACCACATTCTTGCTGATTTTCCCAATACTGTTGTCAAGAAGATTAATCAAAATGTTTCCCTATCCTGCAAACTTGAGACCTTCCACAGCGATCCCCGTCTCAAAAACGAAAGGACAAATGGGAATCGAGCATTTCGGGACGTCATTTCTTGTATTAGAGGCAGTATTCACGATAAATTTCACTTCCGTTATCTCCACGGTTTACGGAAGATCTGGTGCCCTATATAGCAAGGCATGCTTGAAAAGAACACGAAAGACGCGTTTTTGAGCAAAAATAGGCCCCCGAGTTTGCGCCAACTTTCAGTAGGGAGCGCAAAGTTTCACTAGGATCCATGACGACTGTAAATATGTGATACTACGCTCGTCCATGCATGAAGATTTTTTGAAGATTATTTTGTTCGCATGGAGTATATAGAGAAAACGAGATCTAGAAGCGTTTCCAAATTTACCGTTTTTACCGTATTTACCAAAAAAAAGGAAAATGTTAACCATCGGAAAAATGGCGGCGAGCGATAGCGATAGTTTTAACACGTAACGTGGCCACCCTACACGCACAATACGCGCGCTCTCAGTTGGTTTCCCCACATCTAAAGATTGACGGTACCAGGGATATGAAGAAAATTTCGCCTTCTGTTTTTTTTGGTTTCCGGTCATTTATGCTCTCACATTCTGCTGTATTTCCGAATAAAAATGAAAAAAAACTTAGCTGGGGACGCATTGCTAGATGCTAAATAATTTCTGTCTTTTTTAATTTTAAGCTCCTTGCTCCGTTTCGGTGCTATCATTTCACTTTTTCGTCTCCAGATAAATTTCTTTCCTTCCACACACTTCTGATTGCCAGCCCAGCACCGTACAGTCAAGCCTGCGATGACTAAGCCGGGCGGCACTGAGTTGAAGCGGGCGCGGCGCGGCCGCACAGCGTGTAACAGATTGCCATCCACTCCTATTCAAGTTATTCCGCCAGCTCACTGCCCGTATTCCCAAGGATTCCAGGGTGAAGAAGTCGAAGTATGCTAGGACTATGGGTAGCAAGCTAGCAGAATCACCTCAGTTGAAGGGGCAATCTGGTACAAGGGGCAGAATTTTAGCTCTGAAAATAAGCACAGTTGAGGCAGAAAAAATGCTTCTATGAATAGAAAGAGAAGGAAGGCATCAAGATATATATGTTTTCCAAAATACTCATGCCCAGTAAAAACACAAAATTATTCGTCGTTAGAGAACCCAGTTTAAACTGCAAGCCTACATATATTTTACCGCAATGTTAAAAGGACATGGTGCGGTTGCGGACTCGTCTTAACATACGGGGTAGTCTGTTTGTGGTATCACTCATTTTTTCGAAGCAGCTGCAAGAAATCGGTGAGTCTGTGTTCTCACCGATACGACTACATCTCAGATATTCGTAAAGGGCGACCCGAGGTAATTTTGGGCGTTGAGGCTGACCCGAGGACGGAAATTGAATGCGTGGACTCGAATGAGGCGAGGCGAGGAGAAAAATGGTTCGCCCGCGGGAATTTCATGTAGAACACATTTTTGTGCTACGTGGATGCGATATCAGGACCATCAACATGTTTAGACAAAAGTGTGGAGGACCCAACTGTGAGTCCGCATGCGCCGAGAAAAGAAAAGTGTTTGAGACCCAACTAGAAGTGCGTCACGCGCTGGGGGAAGTGTGTGAGACCAGACTGGGTTTCGAGGACGATAATAACTAAGTTCTCATTTGGCAATGATTCGATTATTTTATGCGTCATTATACGCGCTTTTGAGTACGCCGCGAAGCGGAGTGGGTGTGCACCTTGTTGAAAATATGAATGAAGGCTTAATACTCGAAAAATTGTGTTAGTCAACTTTTGTCCTTTTTTAGATGAGAAAAGAAGCATAATGGGAAATCGAAGAAATCTTGAAATCTTCGCTTTTTTCAGTGCAAAACTTGCTGCTCTGCGTTAATTGATGTTATATATGAGATCTACCACTATGGTGAAAACGCAGAGAACTGCACCAATTTCGCACTAATTTTTCTTTGCTCAGCGTCGCGAGTTGAAAGCGTCGTTTCCAGCTTGTTTCCATCGAGACTTTCTGGTCGGAAGAAATTAGCACCCAAGTGAAAATTTCACTAACTGAGAGGTCCCAGCATCACTCCCTCCAGTGAGCAATTGTGGCCTTCAAGCACCGCTAAATATTATTGCAACAGGATAAGATTCATGCTGGGACTGCCGAGTCCCGGCACGATTCACCTTTCTTCCAGCACGATTGGCATAGTGTTGCATGATGCAAGAACCGTAGTCCGCAAATGCGGACCGGAATTTAGCTCCGAAAACGACAGTATGAGAAGCAAAACAGGGCAAGAATGTACAAAAGCTCTGAACTATGAATCAGTGGAAACGGATCACTGAGTGTTATTAAATTCAAATATTTGTTGAAGTGTAGGATTCCCATGGCCACAACCAGGATGAGGACGTCAGAATCTTGTTAGCATCGATTCTACACCCTACACCCTTCATAGCGGTCACCGCGACGACGTCATCCTTGATTTTTCGAACATAGTGGCAAAGCCATATACATGCTCCTAATATCAAGGATGACGTCATCGCGATGACAGGTATAAAGGGTATAGGGCGTGGAATCGATGGTAACAAGATGATGACGTCATCATCTTATCAGAATCCCTGCTATGAAAGGTGGACCGAGCCACGATCCACGAAGGCGTGACGTCATCACCGAGACTGCAGTCCCGGCTATGACAGGTGGACCGACACACGATCCACTGATTAGTTACGAAATCATCGAGACTGCAATCCCGGCTTTGAGAGGTGGACCGATGCCATTCCCGGAACGAACGAGCCACGTTTCGGGTTGACTCCGCCCCTTTTTTCGTTTCGAGCCAGATTGGTTCAACGGTCCAACCTCATTCTGACGGCGCTCAAATCGAACCGGTGCCTGAGCCCTATATCCTTGATAGCGGTCACCGCGATGACGTCATCCTTGATTTTTGGAGCATGGTAGCTATATGGCTGTGACACAATGCTTCAAAAATTAAGGATGACGTAGTCGCGGTGACCGCTATGAAGGGTATGGGGCGTGGAATCGATGTTAACAAGATGCTGACGTCATCATCCTTGTTTTCACCATGGGATTCCTACACTTATACAAACGCTTGAATTTATTTACACTTAACAGTAAGTTTTCTAATGATTCGCTTCCCCTGATTTATTATTCAGAGTTTTTGTCCATTTTTGCCATGTTTTTCTTCTCATACTGTCGTTGTCGAAGCTAAATTCCGGACCGCAATTGTGGATTACGGCTCTTGCATCATGCAACACGATAATAATCGTGCTTTGAGTGTCTCAGGCACCGTTTCGATTCGAGCGCCGTCAGAACGAGGTTGGACCGTTGAACCGCTCTGGATCGAAACGGAAAAGGGGCGGGGTCAACCCGAAACGTGGCTCGTTCGTTTCGGGAATGACATCGGTCCACCTCTCAAAGCCGGGATTGCAGTCTCGAGGATTTCGTAACTAATCAGTGGATCGTGTGTCGGTCCACCTGTCATAGCCGGGACTGCAGTCTCGGTGATGACGTCACGCCTTCGTGGATCGTGGCTCGGTCCACCTTTCATAGCAGGAATTCTGATAAGATGATGACGTCATCATCTTGTTACCATCGATTCCACGCCCTATATCCTTCATACATGTCATCGCGATGAGATCATTCTTGATTTTCGGAGCATGGTGGCCGTATGGCTCGAAAAATCAAGCATGACGTCGTCGCGGTTACCGCTATGAAAGGTGTACGGCGTAGAATCGATGCTAAGGAGATGCTGACGACATCATCCTGGTTTTGACCGTGGAAATCCTACACTTTAACACATACTTGAATTTATTAACATTCAACAATAAGTTTCGAGTGATTCGTTTCCGCTGATTTATAGCTCAGACCGTTGTTCATTCCTGCCCCGTTTTTCTTCTCATACTGTCGTTCTCGGAGCTAACTTCCGGTCCGCAATTGCGGATTACGGCTCTTGCATCATACAACACGATGATAATCGTGCTGGAAGAAAGGTGAATCGTTCCGTTGCCGGGACTAAGCTGTCTCAGCACGGATATTATCTGTTGTGATAATATTTAGCGGTGCCTGAAGGCCACAACTGCGCACAGACGGGAGTGATGCTGGGACCTCTTCCAAGGGTGAAATTTTCACTTCGGTGCTAATTTCTTCCGACCTTTCCCCATGATGGGAACAAGCTCAAAACGACGCGCTCAACTCGCGACTCCGAGCAGAGAACAAACAGTGCAAAGTTGGTGCAGTTCTCTGCGTTGTCACCATGGGGTATATCTCATGTAACGTCAAATAACGGCAAAAACGGCAAATTTTGCACTGAAAAAAGCGAAGAGCTCAAGCTTTCCTCGGATTCCCATATTGCCCTTCTTTTCTCACCAAAAAAAGGACAAAATCGACAAACACACACTCCCGAGTGTTAGGCTTTCACTCATATTTTTAGCCATGTACTGTTGCTCTTGCAACCATATTCTGATCCGCACTTGCGGAAAACGTCTGCTGCATCACGCAATAAGATGATAATCGCGCTTGGACCACTTGGTTCCGGCGCGATTCAAATTTCTCCCAGCACTCGCGTCATGCAAAAGCTGGAGTCCGCAATTGCGGATCGGAATTTGGCTTCGAGAACGACAGTATATGTACCAGGTTCTACAATAATTCTTGTCCGAAAATTTCACCATTTTTAATTTTTTTCAACTTTATTGAAAAACAAGTCTAATCAACAATATACTCACCACAGTTATCCACAACAGTGGCCCATCGATTGGGCAGGTCGCCGATGCCCTTCGCCCAGAACTCCGGGGGCAGCGACTCGAAGAAGTCCGCGATGTCGGATTTGAGGTTGTCGTAGTTGGTGGATATTCTTCCGACCAAATGGTGCTTCAGCGGGCGGAACAAGTGGTAGTCGGAGGGGGCG
Organism: Aplectana chamaeleonis; assembly: GCA_029168955.1. Classification (NCBI taxonomy): domain Eukaryota; kingdom Metazoa; phylum Nematoda; class Chromadorea; order Rhabditida; family Cosmocercidae; genus Aplectana; species Aplectana chamaeleonis. The sequence continues at coordinate 995,324 of JAPDOI010000192.1, forward strand.
AGGTCCGGGGAATACGGCGGATGGGCCACCGTCTCCCAGCCGAGCGTCGCCAACTTCTGCTGGGTCTCCTTCGCCACGTGGAGGCGCGCGTTGTCGTCAGCAGGTGGACCGAGGCCCGTCGGGGACGCTTTTCTCGGATGGGGGCGGCTAGTTTCTCGAGCTGATTGGTGTAGATGGAGGCGGTGACCGTCCTGCCTTGCGGGAGCAGCTCGAAGTACAGCATGCCCTTGGTGTCCCACCAGCAGCAGAGCACGATCTTTGGACAAGAATTATTGGACAACCTGGTAGTTTTGCAGTTTAATCTAGGTTCTCTATTGATGAATGTTTTGTGTGTTCAATGGCCATGAATGTTTTGAAAAACATTAATATCTCGATGATTTCCTTCTTCTTCCATTCATAAGGGTTTTTTCTGCCTCAGCTGTGCTTATTTTCAAAGCTAAAATTCTTAACGCCTAACGATTGACGGCTAACGACTAACGAGGGTTTTGGCCGGTTGAACTACTAACGGCTAACGAATTATTAGGTTGATACAAAAGTGTCCGGACTTTTCACGACTTTGAGTGAAAAACATTTGCTTTAAAAACAAACAAAGCTCACCCAACAAAATAACTTCTATCACGTTCAAGTATCCTCCGCACACCGATTGGGCAGATCATGATTTTCCGACGCGTAGAACTCTGACTGTTTCGAGTCGAACTATTCTGCTAAGGACATTTTGACTTCGACATCGTTGGTGAACTGTTTTCCATCTATTAAGTGCTGAATCGAGCGGAACAGATGGTAGTCGGAAGCGGCAAGATCTGTGCTATTAGGTGGGCCAGGAAGAACTTCCCAGCAAAGGTCCAGCAGTTTCTGTCAAACACTGTTCGCCTTCTTCACGACAATGCTTGGCCACACGTATCTCTGATAACCCGAAAGAAACTGCTGGATCTTAGCTGGGACGTTTTTTCTCACCCTCCATATAGCCCAGATCTTGCCCTTCCGACTACCATTTGTTTCGCTCGTTGCAGCACTTCCTGGATGGAAAACAGTTCACTAACGATGACGAAGTCAAAATGGCCTTGGAAGAGTTCTTCGACTCAAAACAGTCAGAGTTCTAATCGTCGGGATTTCATGATCTGCCCAATCGGTGGCGAAGGATCCTTGAATGTCATAGAAATTATTTTGTTGGGAGAGCCTCGTTTGTTTTTGAGATTAATGTTTTTTATTCAAAGTCTTGAAAAGTCCGGAACTCTTGCATCAACCTAATACAAACTCTATATTACGCACATACCCGGTGTTTACCGTCAAATTTGCGATGTCTAAGCCGGGCGGCGCTGAGTTGAAACGGATGCGGCGCGGCCGCCCCCTGTATTAGGCATCTTTCATAGTCCTCACCGCAAGCGCGGCACGCGCGTGACGCGCGGGAGGGGCGGTGGACTATGAAAGTTCTTACCGCGCGGCACGCGCGGGACGCGCGGTGGGAACTTTCATAGTCCATCAGCACCGCCATAGGGGCGCCGCCCAAATCGCCGTGGCGGTTTTACCGTTTCAATCAATAAATGCTTCTCGATTTGAGTCCACTCCAACATAAATAAATCTCGGACTATCCTGCGCCACCGCATACGCAAATGCGAGCCAGGAATTTCTGTACAAGTCCCAGTTGAGGCCCGACTTTTACCCGCACCGCCATGGCGGTGCCGCTTGAGATTTCATAGTGGCTTTCCGCTCGTCCCGCGCGTGCCGCGCGGTGAAAAGTTTCATAGTCCACCGCTCGTCCCGCGCGTCACGCGCGTGCCGCGCTTGCGGTGAGGACTATGAAAGATGCCTTAGATTGTCCCCTCCACTGAAGAGATTATGCTAGCTTTCTACCCATATTCCTAGCATATTTCGTCTTCTTCACCTTCGAATCCACAGAAATACGAGCAGTAGGCTGGCGGAATTACTTGAATAAGAGTGGAGAGCAATCTTGTACACGCTGTGTTTCCGCGCCGCGCCCGCTTTAACTCAGTGTCGCCTGCTCATTGTCAGTCATCGCAGGCTTGACGGTACGGTGTCGGGCTGCCAATCACAAATGTGTGGAGGGGAAAAATTATCTGGAGACGAAAGAAGTGAAGTGATTACACCAAAACGGAGCAAAAGGCCTAAAATTAGAAAAGACAGAATATATTCAGCATCTAGCAGTGCCTCCCCCACAGCCCTTAACTCTAGGATCATGAGTATCACCCTAGTTTCGTCCAGAGTTGAGTTGGAAGCGATTCATCCCAAACGGGCACAAAAGACGCAAAAACGCCTCCTAACGCGCTTTCTGACCAAATGCTACAAGCGGTATTGTAGACCCTCTCTCGCTCATATGAATTTCAAAACCCCTTGTTCATTGACAGATCAAAAATCAGCTTACGAAAGCTCACTGTTTTCAACAGTGTCCCGCTCTTGGAAAACTGGAATAAAGTCAAAAAAATTCACCTCTGACGACAGGTTACAGAGAAGCTTATTATTTCACCTGAAATCCGTTATTCCTCTATTTGAATATGGTTTTCGTTGGTTTTTTACGTTAATTTCCCATACTACCAGCCCCAAACCCTCGATTAATGTCATAAAATCGACATCATTTTTGAGCGTGTCTACTGCCTTTGAGAAACATTTTGTGCTCCGATTACGATTCAAAATTCAATTCATTTCATTCGAATTTATACAGTCCTTGTGCATTGCTTAGAATTGAAATTGACTGCAACTGAACTCAGTGGCTTAAAGACAGTGTTCACGATGATCTTAGTTTTTGAGATTAATCGCTAAATCGATAGTTTGGCTCCCGAGTAGAACTAAAATGACGATCAAATTGATAGAAACGCACCAGAAGGGAAAGAAATTCTTTACTCTCACCCCGCCATTTTACTCTCATTGGAACTGTTCGTTGTGACAGTGGAATCCTTTATGGACCCGTCTTTTGCAATTCTCTACTCTCTATAGCTCCGTTCCTTCCTTCGGCTCCTAACTAAATTTGATTAGCCCCATTTTTCACCGGTGACAACCACCGTTAACACGTTCATCCAATCGGACAACTACTCCATGTTATAGAATAATGTCACTGAAATATGACGTTATAATGCGTTTCTCGCCGTTTCTTCGTTATTCTGGTAACACTCGGTTGCCAACGCATTGTTTTGAGTGGAAAACTCGGGAACAAAAATCATCGTGAACACTGCCTTTAATTTATCTTAGGCCTCCTTCAGAGTGTGATCGCAATGCAACGCTACCGTGTGCACGGCGACGCGACAATGCGATCGAGGCATCGAGTCGCCGAACTGCGCGAGAAAACACTTTTTGAGGCGACTGTGTAGTATAATTGATATCCGGAGACAATTCTTCGGATGATAGATCGATTCAGATAATGGCGATTTTAAATTTTCCGGATACATTATCCAAACCTCGAAAATCCGCCTGGATATCCGAAAAGGAGTGATTCGGATACTAAGTATACTGTGTAGGGATGTGGTGCGAACTGATTGTGCGACGCGATCAGATCGGTCTGATTGTGAGGTGTTTCTACTCGACCGCGTCGAAGCACAGTATCGCGCATGTTCTTTTTTTGCAAAAACGGCTTTTGCGGCGTTTTTAGTGCTCACAAAGCGCCGCATCGCCATAACTCACTTGAAATTTGACGAAATTAGATTTTCAGGGGGTTTTCGTGTTCCTCTCAGTCAGGCAAACGCAGCAATATGTGTAGAAAGTCTTTTGGACTCCGGTATTTTCTTTTTGGAAAATACGTTTTTCTTTCTAAAATTCACTTTGACCACAGGTCAAAACATGGCAGATGTCTGCAATCATGACCGTCTGATCAGTTCATAGTGAGATATTTTGTAGTGCAATTATGAAATTTTCTATGAACTTCTGGAGTTGAATCTACCATTTTGTAACACTATCGTGTAGCACTCAATGACATCAATTCAGAAATGACTTCCAATTTGAAATCGGACCACTTTGAAGCTAGTTATGGCCGCTACACTGATAGAGGAAGAAAACAAAAAATATCCAAGTTCACGAATCTAGTAGGGTTTTAAGAACTGCAGTAACTTAAGTCTTAAATGAGGTACATGGAAAAAAAAACGTAGCTTCAGGAAACTATTTTCTGTACCCTACCGTTAGCTGCCTAGGGCACATCTGGAGTGTGCCCTTCGCGAAATTTTTCTTAGTGTGGGTTCTGCGTCAATATTCGCGTTTTCTCAGTACTTCAGCGTCGATCTCAGATGGTGAAATTTCGTACGCAGGGTAAATCAGCGACGCTTGACTCAAATATCCTACTCTCGTGACTACTAGTTTTCAAAATTGTCTACTTCCGGCGAGACCACACCTGAGAAAGTGTGAGCCCGTACACTGTAGCAGTGCTCACCCTCCATCCTAGACGGTGAAAGTGTATACAAAGGGTAAATAAACCCCGCCTGACTCAAATATCCTTGAGATATGCTCTCCTTTTAGCTTTAGTTAATAAATATGCCCAAAGAATACACTTTGTAGAACCCAGTCCAATTAGGTTAATGATTATCTCTTGCAGCTGGTTGTCCCCCTTCCAACGCCCTTCTCCTTACCCCCGGTGGCCCGGTCCCCCAATAAATTATCCTCATTCCTCTCAATCTAAATCTTCAATCTATGATGTTTGTTGGTATTGTTGGTTTATTATTGAAGATACTCCTCAACCGTGTTTGTCATGTAGCAAAATAGTAAAACAACTATATGTGGTCCGAGTGAACGTAGCTGATCCCATGTGTAAGAAAATATGGGTACGAGCATCTATATCGGGCAGAAGGATAGCGTTTGGCCAGGCGCCGGTCAAAACTTTATTACATGGAGGTCCCGGACTAGGTTCTCTGATCCTGTTTCCCAGTAGGTAAGAACCCGGCAAAAGAATTCGCATTTTCCCCCGTACTTTCATAACTTATTCAATGTGTTGAAGACCACCCTTAGTAACGTGAATATATTTCTCAATAATCACTATTTTCTACCCTTGACCATTTTTTTCTCTCCTAAGAGACATTATTCTTAAATGCATGCACTGCGGTTTTTTTTCTTCACCCTTTTCCCCTGTCACGTCAAGATTAGTTATAGTAGTTAGTATGTAAGCGCTGTCACACAAGATGCTCTTTATTTGCGTGGCCACCAGAAGAATTGTTAATAATATAGTGTGACGAAAGCCCGAAAGCTTTCACTCTATGTAAAATTGTTTTTCTGAGCATAAGAAAAGAAAGCCTGGCCAGGTAGCACCTCACCACGCAAAAGTAGTATGTAGTAGTAAACAAATGAATTTCTGTGGATGCTTAACTAGATGTATTATTTTATAAGCGCATTTTTCTACAAGTAAGTCCCTTATGTAAATAACAATAAGAAGTTTATAGTGTAATTAATGTAAGTAACAATAAGACTTCCGCAGTGCACAGAACCCCCTAGATATTCCTTTTTTTAATTCTCAAAATCTCAATAAATCAACATTTTTCAATATCTATTAGTCGGTCTTAGCCTTGCCAATGGAATCAGAACACCACTACACAGCTTAGGATAGTAATAATCCATCTCCATCCAAACCCGTAAACACTCCTCATCTAATTTGCCACCCGGCTGTAATTATTCCCTCCGAGCCACCCGTAAACATTCTCTATCTAATTCGCCATCTTGCTCCAATTATTCATCCCGATCGCGTAAACATTCTATATCTAATCTGCCACCCAGCGTAAGGCCCCGGTCATAGTTGGTGCTAATCTGCATCCCCCCACCCCCCCGCTCCCCGCACCCCCCCACCCCCAACACCCCCCGCACCCCGGTCGATACGTATGTTTAAAATGATGGAGTGAGGTTGAGAAAATCACTCGATGTATCCAACTAGATATGACGATGATTACGTGGCCAACAGGATTGCACCTGTTCAGAGAAATAGTGAAGGCGAGTATGGTGAAGTCACGGAGGTAGCAGTAAGGTTAGCTTTCTAGTGATACGCAATGTTTTATCTTCGACCCACCCACCCGGTGATTTTCTCATCCACGTATTGCATGGATATCGACCGCGTCGGATACATTGAGTGATTTTCTTAACCTCACTCCATCATTTTAAACATACGTATCGACCGGGGGTGCGGGGGTGTTGGGGGGTGCGGGGGTGCGAGGGGAGCAGGGGATACACCGAGTGATTTTCTCAGCTTCACCTCACCATGTTGTTCATACGTATCGACCGGGTGGGTGTTGGGGGGTGTTGGGGGGTGCGGGGGGGTGCGGGGGGGATACACCGAGTGATTTTTGCATCCCATTTCCAATGCATTCTGTGTGTATCGACCGGGCTGGAGGCGTCGGCTCATCCAACTATGACCGGGGCCTAAGATGGCGAGCCTCAATAACCCCGGCTGGTCACCAGTAGCTGTAAAGCAATTAAGATCGCTGGTGCCAGCTGACGAGTAATCTGCAGGCAATAAGATCCATCAAGCGCTCTGCCCCGATCGTAAACAATTACAGTAGAATCTCAATTCGAGCCCCGCCTCTATCCAACCCCTTTTCGTAAAATCACCCTCAGGCCCAGCCACTCGGTATAGCCACCGCCGAGCACTCTCGCCGCCTTTGCTACCGCCACTTTCGACTCTATTTCTACTACTCCAGCCGAGCTAGCAGCATATTCTATTCCATCCGCTGTAGGAATCACAACACCTACGAGCCTACAACAACGACTTCAGCAGCACGCCCGAACAACAAAAAATCAGCTCATGGCGATGTCACAGTCGAACCGGAGGACAGCGAAATACAAGAAATGGTCAACAACTCGGATCAGGATTGACGGTAGACGTACGAATGTATATCGAATGTTGACACCTATGTTTTGCAGTCGATGATGTAACCATGGCCCTTTATTTTTGTATCTCTTGCATTTCCCGCCGTCTCACGAGCCCTTATTTTCCCTCTTTTCTTGATTTTTCCTAAATTTTCTGTAAGTCCCGGGGACCGGGACTTCTAAGAGGGCCGGGATGTAGTGTGTCCCTGGATACGAGTTGTAGTGTGTTCCTGGACGCGAGTAGTTTAGACGTCGTGAGCGAGAGAGCCCAGGCGAGATAACAGCAACCGCCTTCGGCTCCGCCCCTGGTTCTGGCAGAGCTCTCCCAACCACAGCCTTGGCGCGGCTGGCCTGCACTTTTCCCCCGCACTTCTCTTGCCCCATTCTCCTCATGACCCTTTCGTAGATTGCTCAATACCCTGTAGTTCTAATCCCTTTCTTGTAGAGTTTTCCGTCCCATCCGGCGAGCATGCGGCTCACCGGCCCGCTCTTCATCCCGACCCAAAACCTGTTCGCAATTCTCCCCCGTATTGTAATTCCCATGTATCATATTTGCATTGAAATCTCTAGATTTGAATATGTGAATTAAATGAATTAGAATAATATGTGTTCTGTTCCAAGGCAAGACTTACGAAATTGAGCATCAGTATGATTGCAGGCTGTATCAAAGTGAAAACTATTGATACAGTGAGAATATAGAACGGGTGTATGAATAGGCGTTTTCCAGGGCCCGGAGAACGCTTATTACACTGCGCTGAGCACCGTACAATGGTAGAAGAGTCCGTACTACACTAATATCTATTTTAGGCATCTCTAGCTTCTACGTTCACGACCCCAACATGCGCACCTGTTGGATTGTACATATGTATTTACATACAATTTCGCTGTTTTCAGTCACGCACATTGTTCGATGTTTTGTAAATACAAATACTGGTGCATTTGTACATAAAATTGAGTGAGCACCAGAGTTAACCATTTATTTACAGATTTGCATGGCTACCAACTTGTGAAAGCTACCTTGCAGTCAGCTAACCCAAAGGCCCTCTTTAGGGCTAATTTTTGTGAACAGTGAGTCGTTGAAGCTTTCTATTATAGAGAGCGACTTTTTGGAATGGAATTTTTGCAGCTTAATAAATTCCTTTCATTTGCTTTACTGTTCATGGGAAAATCAATTTCTTGATTGCGTCGGAACTCGTCATGTCAGATTTGCGCACAGAATATATTCAGAATATAACACGGATCAGCGCAAAACCAGTTGGGAGGGGGGTCACATGAGATTCGTCCATGAAAATGAAATTTTTTTGCCGATAACAGTTGCGTAATACCGTTATCGGTCATTGTTTTCGTCGAATTCCCATTGAAACACTTTGATTTCTGAAAACGGTACCATTCGTTCTTCACTGCAATCCTGAGTAGGCCCGTCCAATTAGTTTTGCACCAAAACATGGTTACCCTAAGGAGCCGTGTAAGTATACTAAATTAAATGAGCTGAAAAAAATATAGGAAATTTGAAGGAACAACTCACACACGATTTCCACACCATGCCGTTCACCATCACAGCCAGGATGACTCGATACCCCAGGGGCATAGCAGCCGCCATAGTGAACGGCAAGGTCGCGCAACGGCGGACGGGGCGAAAGACGAGCCACACGGTTTCATCACCAGTGTCAATCGAACCGCGATGGTTAAACATAGGGTTTTGATAACTTGAGGGTGACGTTAACACCTCTAAAAAAGGTGACGCTAACTCTTCTAAAAAAGCACAAAAGTATATTGATCTTCTGAACGACTTCCCCAGTAAACCACAATTCGGCGCTGAAATTTTCTCCAGACAATCAGGGCCTATATGGCCTGCTCTTGATTTCAAGCATTTGTCTGAATGAAAAAGAGTTCTCATACTTTATTCGAGAGTGCAGTTCTGTACTTGGACAAGAAGATATAGCAATTCGAATAAATTTGAAATAGTTGCATAAAAACTTGATATCCTCATTTTAAGGGTCCATTCGATTGCAAAACTATACTACACATGTTTTTTATTTACAGCTACGCAAATGGTGTATGTATATCCACGTCTATCTTGTAAGGACAAACCAACATAATATTAGTAGAGTCCAGCCACTCTTGATCCAACCCCATTACTGTATGAATATCAGAGGCGGGTTCTGCCGCTGCTTGTTGAAAGTGAAACCAAACTATGATGTTTTGTTCTCACATTTATGGGTAACCCAGTAAGGCAAAGAAAATGAACATAACGTTCGATATAAAGCGTGCATAGTCTCACTAGTTAAAAGAGCCTCATGAAAACAAAAACATTTCATGAACACCTTCGTGATAGGAAACTAAATGGATCACGTGTAGGGAAGGAGAGAAGAAAGATATACTAGAATACAAGGAATATCTAGAATTTCTCTAAGACATTCTATGAAAAGCAAATACAGGTAAATAAGTGAATTTTGCAGGTTATTTGCTGCACTAGCTGAATAAACAGGAGCCGAGGGTAACCATCAGTAATAATTCTCAGTTGATTCAGACGGAAATAGAGAATGATGCCGAGAGAAGTGAAGAAATAATAGCCACTGGAAAGACTTGGACGCTAGCCAAGTAATGCGGCGTCCATCTGACAAACCCGACAAGTCGTCCGAGAAAGAGGCACTCGCCGCGCGGCTCTTCCGCGCGGGGGGCGGAGACGGACCGCCCCTCATGCTCCGCCCACGGCGGAGTGCCTCTTTACCTATCCCCGTCGTCGTCGGGTAATATGCGGTGTGAATTAACATGCCATCGAGGATGACCTTATACAGAGTTTATGGGCTAATGAGTACCTGTGGTGCATGCGACGCTGATTCTTGGACTTTCCATGTTTCTACGATGTAACAACGAGACTGGAGAGGGTAGCGGACGACTATGCAACTAAATTATGACGTTTTCTGGCGATTTTCAAGTAGGCTCCTGTGTTGAGTTCGCTTTATCCATATCGCAATGCACACAATTTCAGTCAGAATCGAACCTTTCATGTGGAATTGTCTAGATATTCATTCTGCGAATGCATTTTTTCATCACTGCGTAATCTCCCTGAACATTTATTCAAGAATTCAAAAAAACTTCTCCAACTGTCTTATAGTTTCTGCTTCCCATAAAATTTGATTGCTTTCGATTTACACATTGAAATCTAATATGCGGTTTCAGCACTTCTTATATTAGCTCCCCACACGCTTGCGGCCGAATATAATATTTTCTCGTGTATTCACCCTCTGCTTTCAAATGTGAAATCCGAAAGCGTTCTAAATTTATGGAATGCAACAAAAATCAGACAGATGAAGAAAACTATTCGAATCATTGATTCGGTTTTCAGACAAATGGTCAGTGAGATGGCGGCATGATGAAGAAGTGCATTTGCAGGACAAATGTCCAGAGAATTTCACTTTCACCGGTTTGATTCTGACAGAAAATGTGTGTAGTGTGATACGGATAAAACTGGAATGTTAGACTGATTCAATTTGAAACCTGATACACCCGCATTACGACCTCATGACAGATCTTAAAAAATGAAAATCGGGAATTTTAGTCTTCAGGGTGAAAATTGAAAATTTCGAATCTCAGTTTCCACGTGAAGCTGACCAGTTTCGACTGAGTATCCACGGCACATTTCAACTTCATGACAGACTTAACATCAGAGAGAAGGATTTCATTTTTCGGAGTGAACTTCAGAATTTCTAAATTTCAGCTTCAGCGTCAAGCTGACCAGTTTGGAACTTGGTAGAATCTCAACGACATATTTGAACCTCTTGATCAGTCCTAAAACCAGAAAGTTGGGATTTTAGACCTTCTGGATGAAAATTGAAATTTTTTAATTCCAGCTTCTGCCTGAAGCTGACCAATTCGGAAGCTCGTAGAATCGCAAGGACACATTTCTACTGCATATTTGGTCTGTAAACAAAGGAACTAGAAATTTCAGTTTTCTAGAAGAATCTCAAGGTTTCAAACCTGAAGCTTTAAGATATAACAGCTTGAGGGTGAAACTCAGCTCTGCCGGAGTTCGTTTGCCAAGTTTCAGCTTCATGGCCCGTGATAGGTAGTAACTCGAGACGGTACTCATCCCATTCGCTGCCGGCGCGACAGTCTTCTCCGCAACGCGGCGTCGACGATCTGCCGTCGCCGACGAGGTGGGGTCCAATTTTCTCCCTCCCCACCATAAAACGTGCCCACTGGTACTGGCGGCAAACCCTTTTTGGGTGCCTAATGGTACGGACCCTACTTACCACTGAACCACGATACACAATACTTAGTAATATTATTGTCGAGGAGCCAACCTTGTGTTTTTTCACCAATGTACCGAAAAGTTCAAAGAATTTTTTTAAGTTATGAACTATTTTTATCCTTAGTTTGTTTCACGCTTCCCATTCATGATAGAAAGAAGTGAACTTGAAGTGAAAGAGGAAAACGAAGTTTAGATAAAAGCCGCACTTAGATGAACTATTATACAGCATTTAGTAACTAGTACACGAGGATCACCTAAGTTTTATGCATTTTCCGAAAAGCGAAACCGTTTTCCAGCCATCTTTCTCAGATGGCTTTCTAAGCATATCTGATTTTATTTGTGGTGAACGATTATTGGAAAAAAATCTGAAAATGGTTGAATATGGCCACAGCAACTTCTAGGAATGGGAAGTTGAGCTTAGCATGGGACTAAAGCACGTGAAATTTATAAAGGAGACGTGTTCATGACAGCTACGTACAATTTGATTTTAATCTCTCACTAATCTTCGCCAGGAATCATTGAAACATCAATAAAACCTTCGAACGTTTCGCCTGTCATTCCTATCAGCTGGCAGCGGGGCTGGGTGGCCGCCAGCCGGCGGGTGCAATTTTTCCCTGCCACCTAGACAACGAGATACCCTCTACTTTCCCACAACTCACACTAAGTTCGGCAGCAGTTCGGAATGCGTTCAGTGTGTGCGCTGCGGTTCGTCTAACACTTTGTGCTGTGGGTGGCCGTTCATGGGTGGCAGCCAGGCGCCGGTCAATCAATGTAAGGCGTCGTTTATACTTCCGCCGCCGAGCGGCGCGGCGAAGTGCAATCCTATGATATCGATCGTGCCGCGCCGCGTGATCAATATTACAGAAATGCACTGTGCCGCGCCGCACGGCGGCGGGAGTATAAACGACCCCTATAGGGAATAATCGGTCATCGCAATCATATGTTTTCTCCCACTGGCGAACAATTTCAGTGTTCTCCTTCTTCTATTCCTGGCTACTATTTCATATTCGATATTCTCTGCTTCTATTCGACCTCTGCCTACAATCAGGGTGAGTTTTTTTCTATTTCCATTGATTAATCATTTATTTTAATCCATATAAACTCTCATCATCAACATTCAACACTTTAAAACTAAATGCTAAGAAAAAACATAATTAAGTAAATACATTGTTAAGGACCCAATGACCGCGGTATCGACCCACCTCCTCTTCGCTCCGCGCGCCATTTCTCTTTCCTCTGCGGCGGTGAGCGAAGTCACCACCCGTTTCTTGCAGTCAGCCACCTCACAAAAGAACGCTCCCTGCTCCCAGGGGGGACGTCCGGTTGTATCGCCGCAGCCTGACCCCGTCGCGACGCGGCGTCGCACGGCTAGGTCGCGGACGAGTTACCCTCCGCGATACGAGATTTGAATCTTAAAGGACGCGCAGACCCTGTTTACTGCAATTTTATTCGAGCTATTCTGAGTGATATTCACTGTTATTCTAGTCTTCGTCTACGTTTCTAACTGATATTCACTATTATTCTAGTCTTCGTCGACGTTTCCATCAAAGCCGTGCTTTTCTAGACATTTTGCGATTAAATTCGCGTTCTCTAACATGTGTATTTTATCGCAGAAAGTTAGAAAAATTCTAGTGCTCCTTCACCTGTAGGTTGAGCAGCAGTTTAGGAACCAGCTAGAATTTGTAATAGGTTTCCTGAATTGTAGTGCGCGCGAAGCCCGCACCAGATTTGGTTTTGAATCGGCCACGCGCGCAACCCCTTTTTCGAAATCTCAGTTCAGAGTGAACCTAGAAATTAGCTCTAACCTGTATTAAAAAGAGCGTAAAAAGTTGGTGTTACCGCCCAGAAATGGTCCGAAACGGTTCTCTGGTTTTCGAGAAAAAAAGTTAAAATCCGCTCGTTTTTGTTGTTAATCTCCCTTTTTTTACGGCGTTCACGATCTTGCGGGTAAACTTAAAATCGAGCTAGGAAGCTCATTTTTGGACAGGAGGCTTGAAATGGATGCAGTTCGCTCCTATTCCATTTTGAAATTGATACCTTAACTTTGAAGGGTACCTCCAAATCGTGGTGTTACATACTAAATTAGCCGTGGAGCACGAAAACTGCTTATTTTCTGCTACGGCTGTGGAGACCGGGGTGTGTGGGTGAATCTGCAGCCAATCAACACAGGTCGTCGGAGATAAGTGTCAGAATTCTGAACTTGTCAGAATTCGTACTCATGACACGTCATCGATCAATAGTCAATATTATCGATTTTCGCGCTTTTTGCACAAAATGCGGCCAGTAGTAGTGATACTGAAGGGATTGGTTTTCTTGGTTGGGAAATTTTGCTCATCAGTCATTATGGATAAATACCAGTCAAAATATTGATTTTTTTTGCCTGTTGCACAAAATGCCGCAATGATTTTTGATTGCTGATGGTTCTAAGTCACTTGCTTGCGGAAGTCTTCTCATCATGCAAGATTAAATATTAATGATCAATAATATCAATGAGTGGTATTTTTTATGGTTCTGGGTCAAAAGTTTTAAAATTGGTACTCATACTACAATATCGTCTGTTAGGTGTTTCATCATTCCAGAATGGAAATCGTTGAGCAAAATTGAGGTCAGAAAGGGAACCTTCGGGAAAAATATGTGAAATTTCTGAAAATTTAGCTTCCTGGCAAAAGTAACGATTCGGTAATTTTGAAAAAAAAAACTTCTAAAATATCTTGAAATATCCAAAAAAATTTTTTGGCGTAAAATAGCCTGGAAAAATAAATAAGTCAGGAAATGAAGTGAAATAACCAAGATGCGATTTGGTGGTCGATCATTTCACAAGCTTCTCCGTTAAACTTATCAAAACGAAATCAAGCGCGCAACGGAAACATTAAGCCATTTTGAAAGCTGTAACAAGGGAATCAGCATAGGTTCAGCTAGGTGAACGCGGAGCTCCATTCCATATCGTGCTTGATTTCGTATTGATAAGTTTAACGAAGAAGCTTGTGAAATGATCGACCACCAAATCGCATTTTTGGTTGTTTCAATTCATTTCCTAGCTTTTTTATTTTTCCAGGCTATTTTACGCCAAATCATTTTTTAAGATATTTCAAGATATTTTTGAAGTTTTTTTTCGAAGTTACCAAATCGTTACTTTTGCAGAAAGCTAAATTTTCAGAAATTTCCTTCTGATAAGAACAATACTGGTCGAAAGCGCAAATCCTCCTCTATCCGACGCTTTTTTTTGGGTTTTCAGCCAAACTTGGCGGTTTCCGAAATTGAAACTGAACTTTGAAGGGAATACAGGGTACCAATTGACCGTCTGCTATTTTTTAGCAGCCAAAGCTAAAGCTGCGAAAATTGGTAGGACAACTGAACCCACGACGTATGCGCTAGATCAAAATATGCACGGAAATTCACAATAGAGCGGGATTTGTATACTTTTCCCAACCTTTAACAAAGTGCTTGTAAAAGGTTGGTAAAAGTATACCACGGGAACGGCTTATTCGGATTTTGTTCTTTTTGTTGATTTTTGAAAACGAAATAAAAAAAGGATAATGCTGAATAGGTGAAAAAATAAGTATTTCTCAAAAAGGTGAAGTAAATATCGACTAGCAGCAAATTTTGCGGCTCATACTCGTCAGGACAGAAAATGTGGTTGTCGGAGAACTCGCACCCGTCCCGAAATTCACACCCACCTTAAACATCGCAACAAGCGAGGGCCCCCCTTTCCTTTCCAAATCAAAGGACCAAGTAGTCCGGAGGATTGACAATCCACACAAAGTCGGATTTCCAACTCGCCTTATTTTGCATGTATAGAGAGAGTTACCTAATACCCAGCGGGGGTACTTCTCGTAAAATTAGAAAATGCCGATGTAACAAATTCACAAAAAGCGAAAAAAAGCTAAGAATCAGCTGAATCGAGGGATTCCGCGAACACTATTATCAACTCAGACAGTAACACCGAAGGAATCGGGGGCGCGTGGTGGGCCGAACAACTCCCATCTCGCTATACGACCGCTATCGTTCTGGGAGGAAGCCGGCAAAGAGATACTGCTTTAGTGCTGCCCGCGATCCGACCGAGGAACTCCGCATAGCCCCAGGGAGCGTTTTGCTTTACGCACAATTGCCTGCCATGCTCCCGCTTTCCACTTCAAAAGGTCTTTTAGCGCCGTCGGTCCAACAGGTCTTACTATATGGGTCCAAGTGCCATATCGATACTCTGGAACTATCAGCTCTACTCATCGCAAACTTCTGTATCTCATAAGTCAACTCTTGCAATCTGGTGGAGAGTTCCATTTTACTGAAAGGATTCAGTGATCAAATTTTGCTTATTGAGCAACAGATAAAGGCCAACGAAAGCGATGTCTGTCGAGAGAGGTTTGTCAATACCTCATGATATTGAAGTCTGACCACAGACTTCCTACAGTTAGACGAAATTCCATTCACGCTCATAGCCATTACGACGTGACCCAGAGAACTGTTTTCCCCTTACGTAAGTTTTTTATGAGGTGAATATTTATAGATTGTGGATTAATTTGGCTTTAAAAATTTTCCAATATCAGCAGCCGATCTGCCGGTGTCACCTAAACACCGTTTTCAATAATTGTATTTCGCCATAACTCACCGCTCCGCTGCTGCGTGCCGATATCGATGAACCCTGTCTAAGCGGAATATTTAAAATATTGGGCAGTTCAAAAGCTTTCGACGCCATGTTTAAAAACTGCCTTTCAATGCAGTAGAGTGGCAAAACTCTGAATTCGGTAGGCCCGTAGTTGAATTAATTCTTTCATTCGAAATTATTCGATTATCGATATTCATTCATTCGAAATAGAGAATCGAATATATTCATTCATTCGTTCATTCGAAAAATTCGAAGTCGGATATAGTCATTCATTCGTTTATTCGAGAATTTTTAAGTCGAATATAATCATTCATTCGTTTATTCGAAAACTTTAAAGTCGAATATATTCATTCATTTGTTTATTCGAGAATTTTAAAGTCGATATAATCATTCATTCGTTTATTCAAAAAATTTAAAGTCGAATATATTTATTGATTCGTTTATTCGAAAAATTTTAAGTCGAATATATTCATTCATTCATTCATTCGGTCTGTTTAGTCAAAAAGCACAACTATAATTGATAGCTGATACGTGATTGACCCAGTCGCCACGCAGTGACCGCTGAAACCTTCCGGGGGGGACTGCTACTGGCCCTGTTATATGACGTGAGCGGGTGATCCAATGGGTCGGCTGGTCCAGGAGATTTTCACCCCTTCCTGGTCGTCTTTCTTCGTAATTCCGTTCTTACTCTTCTCAGATGGACCCAAAGATTACGTTGTTTCCCAGAAAACAGTCAAAATTTTCCCCTTGATCGTTGCCTTTAAGTGGGAAATAAAATCGACTTTAACCCATTCACGACCGCGTGTCCCACCGGTGGGACACCCTTTTCGAAAATCGATTTCTCCACCGCGTGAAGAAATTCCTAAAGCTATTTATGGTCAATGTATTAACCTATTCTAGACTCGACTATGAACTTCGTGGTCCGCTGGCAGCTTCACCACTACAATATACCTGACCCTTCGAATGCGGAGAGGTCGAAAACCGTAAACTTGAGTACAGATCGCATTTTTACAAGCAATAAATGACTAATTTTTTCTTTTTCCCATTACTCGAGAAATAATCCTTACTTATAAAAGTAGTCAGATCGTGTAGCTTTATTTAATATACCGTATTTCCTCTAATAGAAGTACACCTCTATTTGAAGTACACCTCTATTAGAAGTACAAATAAAATAGAGGTCCGAGTATTAGAAGTACACCCTCTATTTGAAGTACACCTCTTTTAGAAGTACACCTCTTCTCCGAATGGACCTCCGCTACACGGGTAAGAGCTTGGCAGCTTTAAAGGCACAGTCCAACCTCGAAATCGGTTTTACGTTTTCCTGCCTTTCTTAATAAAGGTCCCACGCTGATTCGAACAATGTCTCTGGAAGCGTACAAGACCTTCTGGGAACGGAGTTATGGTCCCTCAAAAATTCAGCTAGGAAAGCTTGGTGGACGAGTTGTCCGAGGCTTGTAACTTCCTTCATTTGCGACCGAAGTATGCGAGCCGAACTGAGCAAAGAGAGAGGTAGAGAATGAAGGGAAGAACGGGGCAATTGATCAAAAACAATAGCTCATCTCGCCACTGTGGAGCTCGAAAGATAGTAAAAGGGGCGTGCCAAAGTGGCTTCTCGAAGTGGGCGCCCCAGGGTGGCTTCCTCCTATATCTCGCTTATTCGGAGGAATTGAGAGCTCGCACTTGGCAGGTGCTACATATATGGGGTGGGTCTACTTCACAATTATGTGGAAATCCCAGATTTCGATGCTGAGCTTGGACTGTGCCTTTAATGTGGCATTTGAGAGAGACCAGTTTGCACGAGATGTTTTTCAATATTGTGAGGTTCAAATATGTACAGAAAAAAAAACTATCGGCCATCGTTTCCCGGTCAAAGATTGTTTGTATGGGACAACTTCTGGTAAAACTTCAGCGAACTTCAAATTACCAAGGAAAGACACAGAGCTGAACCTTCTTATTGTTGCTATTCACGGCGAATACACGGAATTCATTCAGATAATTTACAAGAACTTTGATCTGATTGGGTTTTAATCATTCTAAGTTGACTTGTTTTGACACAAGACGTTGACTTTAACAATCCTTGAAAAGCCAAGATTCCCCAGCGTTATGAAGACTGGATCATTCATGTAGAGAAATCAATCATACGACGAGGAAATCAGGGAACACCAGAGGTAGACTTTACCCAAAGTGATTTGAGGAAGCAAAGAATTCGCGTCAAAGCTGTTGTCAATTGACTACTTTCTGAACGACCTAAGTCGCTCAAAAGCCGCACGTTTTCAACGGCTCCGGACTATGGAGAAAGGCTATCATTTCCATTGTTTTTAAGCCTAACGGTTCAATTTCTACTAATCTCTCCCTTCATCACAAAGTACATGTTAACAAAAGCAATATATCACTTATACCATTTTTGGAAGAAGTTCACTTGGGAGGATGTGAATAATGGTTTTCGAAATATGATATCGGTGACTTTGGCAGCCCTATTTCGATCCAGCCTACTGTGCTTCTCTGGGCCAAATTCCGGTCTGCAATTGCGTATCGACACGCTTTGCGGCTGCACGCTCCCGGGTCGGAAGAGTTTCCAGCGCCGCAGCCGCCGATCTGTTGACTCCAGGAGGGTTTCGAAATCTGGAAACTAAAAAGAATCAAGAAAACTGTATAAAAAAGCCGCATCGAGTCGGCTTTAGAGCTGGAAACTTGACCGATTCGAAAGCGTACGGCCGCAAAGCGTGTCGAGACGCAATTGCGGACCGGAATTTCGCCCAGAGAAACATAGTAAGTGGCTATGTTTTCGTGGTTGCAGTCTGAAGAATTTCGATGCATACAAAATTTCGATGTGCGACTAGAAAACTCTGCCGAAAATGCGAACTGTCTACCATCGTGCATTTAAAAATTGCGCCGCATAATAGAAGTACACCTCCAATAGAAGTACACCAAAAAGAGAGGGCTGAGAAATAGAAGTACAGCCTCTATTTGAAGAACACCTCTAATTGAAGTACACTTAAAATAGAGGCCTGAGTATTAGAAGTACATGTACTTCAAAAAGGGAAAATACGGTATCTTATAAATATGATTACTGATACTGCGCACCATTCCCGCGTTGAAATCGCCCGTATTTTGTTCACAGAAATTATTTTATGCAAATGTCCCCAATGTGGAAAACCATTTGGTCCTTTTTTGGAAGTCCTGCTTGGTTAAAGTTGGTGTACCATCGTAGGGCGGGGCTCCAACTTTGGTGAAAACTACCTTGGAGAGAAGCGGACGAGAAAAATGGGGACGTGCCAGAGCAGAAAACGAGCGAAAATTTAGAAAACGGTCATTAAACTAATGATTTCTATATAATAATAGAACAATTTTCTACGTCTGAATGTAAAAAAATGAACGCTCAAGGTTTTTTTTATCAAAAATCTAACCCTAGAAGGTGCCGAACCCGAGAGGTGAGGGAGTGGCCGAGAAAAGAATGGGCGAAGATCCAAAAAAAGTCATTTCCATCAGCATTCCCAGTAAATAAGAAAATTGAGGAGTAGTTTCTACGTCTAAATCCCAAAAAGATTGCTAAAAATTTTTACTACAAAAAAAAACTCCTGTCGGAATGCGATAGACCGCAAGAGTGAGGGGGTAGCTAACGCAAAAATTAGTGCAAATCTGGAAAATATAATTTCTCTAAACATTTCCTGTCCATTGAAGACGAGAAGAATGTCTATCAGGGTAATTTACGATAATTGATGTTTCAAAGCGCTAGAGTTCAACGAACTCAGGTGATTTTGTGAATGGTCTTATCTACACAGTCAAATTTTTAGGAGGCCATTCCTCTGAAAGGAAAGAGTTATGGAAGCTTAAACTTTGGCATCATGATTTTGACGTCAACAGTCGTACGTTGAGCAAAAAAAACGAAAATCGATTTTTTGGTGGCGTGCCATTCGAGCAAAAGTGGCCCACCGGTGGGACACTGTATACGGTGACGCAATATTGCACGCGGTCCGAACGTGCAGCCACCCAAAATTTGGCGTGGTCGTGAATGGGTTAAATTATATTAATGAGGGGGCGTGAGACGTTTAGGCCGAAAAGCTAGAGTGCAGGCAAATAAGAGAGAGGGTGGAGAAGTAGTTACAACGTGGAAATCGACTATAATGTTGTATGATCGATCACTGGTCGCCGCGACGAACACATGTGGCACGCACGCAAGCGAGGAGGTAATGATAGTCATGAACATCGATCAAGTCAGATCACGTTAGATCGCTCTCGACCAGTGATCGACGATACACTCTCCAGTTCTAGATGTGAATTCTGCCATATCTAAGGCTTCTCACTCCACAGGTTTGTGTGATAATCTTATTTAATGACAAAACGAGAAAATAGCTTCCTCTGCGTTTCAACCCCGATATTGGCCTAAGCGTCCACCACCGGAGAAAGGGAGCGCTAAAATAAGGGGTATGTTGGTCGAATTCACAGCGCGGGAGCAGGTCGGCTTTCACACGTGACGCGCGCATCGAAAAACCTCTGCGTTCATTTCATCGTTGGGGCGCGTTAACCGTGGGCCCTCTAAAAAAAACCAGTTGGCTCGGCTCGTTTAACGCGCTCCGACAACAAGGTGCACGCAGCGCTTTTTCCCCTGCGCGCGTCACGTGTGCCATTCGAAGTGCTCGCGGGCTCTTTATTCGATCAATACCCTAAAAAAAAGAGAAAAAGGCGAAGAAGACGGAGATGGCAAGAAATGCGAATAACACTAGAAAGAATTGGATGACCAAGAAGACGAAGACTAAGAAGAAGAAGGAGTGGATGATAAGCAAAATGAAGGAGACGAAGAAGGCCAAGACGAAGAAAGTGGAGGAGACGAAGGGGAACGACGAAGAGTTAGGGAGAGAAAGAACCCAAAGAAGAGAGTACAGAAGGGAATTTAAACGAGTTTTAATTAAAGTTGAGGCCGCAATAAAAAAATCACCGCCTTTCGAATGTATTCGTAATTTTCCCACATGTTATCGCTAACAATGAAGGCAGCACAGAGAAAAAACGTCATGCAATCGTTAAAATCGTTGCGAAAAAGTCAAACACTAGAGGGGAAACCAATGAAGATGAAAGCAAACTGGGTTAAACAGTTGGTTGCGTGCAATGGCTTTGATCGTTAAGGGCATCGTACGCGCAAAAAATCTTATACCACTTTTTGATGTTTTTGTGTAGCTTGGCCTCTCTAGTGAACAAAACATGTCGAAAGGGCCCACGAAAAACCTTCAACTGGAAAGAAAAGTCAATCGGTACACATTGTTAGTATGAATTTAAATTTCGCGCCAAAATCGTTTTTGGAGATTTTCTGCATTTCGAGGCTTCGCCACTGTCATTTTCAAAGTTTTTCTGCATGTGGAGTTTGTGCCGTAACTGTTTTGCATGTTATTTGACTGTCGCATCAACATTCCATGAAAAAGTGCTAGATGACTGGTGAGAACTGGCGTCGGCTCCTCATCTTTAACTCCTTCCAACCTCATACTCTACGTTTTTGACGCGCCGAAACTCACCTGTGTGGTGTAACGGGCTCATTCATGAAATTGAGCATGAAAATAGGAAATTGGTTTCCAGCGCGAACGATGCCTTTAATACTTTTTCAAGGAATAGAACAGAAAAGCCATTGAAGATTTCGTACCATTCCCAACAAAGACGGCTGACAGTAGACAGCCGAGACTACCGGAAATTTATTAATACTCTTTGTAATACGCAACGGGGATCGATGAAAATAGCATGTGGCAGGCGGTCGAATCCGTCGTAAACATTGGTCGTAAGGAATTTTGAAATTCTATACGAAATTGTAACAATGTGCAGGTATGCAGTAGCGAGTGACACTGACGCTTTTCCGAGTATGTTTGAAGATTTCTAGACTCTTTCATCCACTTAACTAAGAACGCACACTTTTTTACGAGCACATAGCTCATCAACATCGATATAAGCCGGGAAGCTTTTGTTTGCTACAGGTTTTGCAGGTATACGGATATCTTTTCCTTCAGTGGTTCGTCCTTTACTTCGTCTTGGCCCCATTTCAGTGTCTAATAGCTAAATCGGCTATCATGAATGATTAAAGAAATCAGGAATGATTGAAGGGAATATGTAGCATGACTGTTCGAGTGCAGTACCGAACATATTTTTTCCTAACATGCGTCTCCTAGAGGTTTTCGTCATAACTCGCTCCAAAATTTACGAACCCCGATTTTGAGGATTCTTTTGAACGAGAGTGCAGCGGCTTGCAGAAGCGGTTCTTCGGCTCCAATATTTCGGTAAAAGTGTGTACTTTCTTCAGTAAAGAAGTGACTGAAATTTGTTATAATTATGCAGTCATTTATACTCAGCAGGCAACACGCATAAAAAGACATAAAGGCAAAACAGAAAGGAATGAGAAGGTGAACAAAATTAATTAAAAACACACTCGTCAGCAAAAGTTAGGTGAAGAAAAGAAAAAAGAAGAAACAGAAAGGAAAAAAAGAAAAAAGAGCCTCGGAGAAAAAAGGTGATCTGAAGAAGAGCTGTATGGTTTTTGAAAAGTGATTAAGCGTTTTCTCCTATTCATGAGTGGTGTTCTTTGAGTTAAAAGGTACTACTGAAGATAATAATAATAGATTTTGTCCAGATGTATGTATCTGGTTGTGATTTTGACTAGAGAAACAGCTGCAACACGATAGCCGAAGGGAAAGCGGCCGGTCAGCTTCGCCGTTGTAATCCTTCCATGAAATTGCGAAGTTGCACTGAAGCACACATGTTATCGCAGTTTATGCAGAAACCTCGGAAAATGCTTTGAATTAGAAAACTTAGAAGTGTTTTTCTCAAGACGATTCACGAGCCTATTAATTATTTAGTAATTCGTACGTCGCCTAAAGGCAGTGTTCACGATGAGAATCGTTTTTCTGCTTTTCTGCCTATCTTGAAGACGGTCCCATGCCGATTCCAATGCTGTTTTTGAAATTGTACAAGACCTTCTAGGAACGGAGTTATGGTCCCTCAAAAATTGAGGTAGGGAAGCATGGTGGACGAGTTGTCCGAGGCTTGTAACTTCCGTCTTTTCCAGCCGATGTATGCGAGCTGACCTGAGTAAAGAGAGAAGTTGGGAATAAATGGAAGAATGGGGCTATTGATCGGAAACCATCGGTCATCTCACAATCTCGAGCATTCATTTGTTCACGTCGGTGGGCATGGAAAGTGCATCTGGGGTGTGACGAGCTGACGAGTGTCCAACTTTGGGGCCGTAGGGGACCATTCCAAGCTAATTTATCTTAGTTTTTTCAACGTTAGGATTGCGCTAGGCCCCGCAGCGGCTGATCTCCACCAAAAAATCAGACCTGGCTTTTATTGTGAACACTGTCTTTAAAGGCAGAGTTTACGATTACATATGATTGTCCAGTTTTTCATGGTGAAGTGTTCTTTGGTTCACTGCAGTACGACCTGTCCCAAAAAAAACACGGAAAAAGCCCTATTTGAAGTTGAAAAAACATTCTAAAAACCACCGATTTTTAGCTGCTGCACGACGCTAGTGATCTTTTGTAGTATCAGGGGTCGTCAAGTGGGTCGAAACTGATATTCAGTAGCTGACTTCTGATCGTCGACTTCGCCTTTCTTGAGCTTCATTGTTCACATTTAGTTGACACTAACAATTCTGTTTTTGTTTTCTGTCGAAAACTGTTTCTGTATGCTCTAAAACTTTATCAGCTGCTGTGCACGTTGCAGATATTGACCAGGCACAGCACAAAACCACTTTCTATGGGCGAAGCTGTGCACCTGCGCAGGGATTGGCATCTTAGTGCCTTAATAACCTTATTTAAGCGCGGTTCTTGCCGCGCAACCTTCGCAGTTCTTCAGTTGTTTTCTAAAAAAAAACGGATTTTTGCAGTTTTCTCACGAACGATTTTCGCCGTTTTTTTCCATCGTGAACACTGCCTTCAATTCAAACGTGATAAACAATATTCTAAGAATCCTAAGTATCACTAGCGTTGAGTGAGAAGCTATAGGAACCAGTATTTCCACGTTGCTTATCTTGTAGAGAGCCACTCTCTGATCACAATAGTATCTCGGAAATCGCCCAAGACCCCTTCTACGAACGGAGATATGGCTCCTTGAAAATTCCTGCATCTTGAGGTCGAAAATTTGGGTGGACGAGTTGTCTCAGCCCTGTACTTCTCTTCATTCGCAATTGCTGCACGAGAGCAAAACAGGATAAGGAGACAGTCCGGCAATGGACTGAAGAACACGACATATTGAGAATTCATCCATCCATTGAGACGCTATCGAGTTCGTAAATCTGTTAGGGGGTCGGGCCTGTGGTGGTGGGCGAAGGAGGTCGGGCCTGTGGTGGTCGCCCATATCTCGTTTATTTGAAGGAATTGAGATCTCGCACTTGGCACGTGTTATACAGGGGCGGCATGCATGAACGCTTATGAGGAGGTCAGGGAGCCGCTCCGCGTACTACATGCGGAGCGTCAATCCAGAGGTGACCCGAAAAACATGCCGTCCCTTTAACGTTGGGACGCAGCCTCACTAAGTACAGCGAGCCCCTCGCCTAACGGCTGTTTTTCGAACCTATCCTTATCTCAAACGGCTTTATCTTTGCGAATTGCTCAAGCCAAACGGAAAGGTTAATCAAAAAGTATCTAATTATACAGAATAAATAAAAAAATAGAGGTTAAGCACGATTAAAATAAAAAAAAACATTTAGGCGGGAAGTTCATCGTGCGTCGTGAGGTTGCGTCCTTAAACAGTCGGGACGGCATGTTTTTCGGGTCACTTTTGGCTCGACGCCTCGCTCGTAGAACGCGGAGCGGCTCCCTGACCTCCTCATTAGCGTTCATGCATGCCGCCCCAGGAGGGGTCTGCTAGACAATCAAATAAAAAGCATCAAAGTCATGTCTAAAAGTGTACTGTGCCTTTAGGAGAGGCGAAGGTAATTCAATATTGCTCGGATGAGTCCGGGCGTAGCAAGCAGCAGAACGGTCGGTCAAGGCAAAACATACTAATGAAGAGGAGATTCTGACATGATAAGCGCGATAAACCTTACTCCGACCGACTCGAAATTAGAGTTTAGGCTACAGATCCTGCTCTACAAATAAATCTAAGTCTACAGAGGTGAAGAGTTTACACTTTGCCTGTGTATGGTAATGTTCGTGATGCCCCTTAAAGGCAGTGTTCACGAAGAAAATCGTTTTTCTGTTTTTCCCCCTATCTTGAAAACGACCCCATGCTGATTCCAATGGTGTCTCTGAAATCGTACAAGACCTTCTGTGAACGCAGGTATGGTCCCTCAAAGATTGAGCTAAGGAAACATAGTGGACGAGTTGTCCGAGGCTTGTAACTTCCGTCTTTTGCAGCCCATGTATGCGAGCTGACCTGAGTAAGGAGAGAAGCTGAGAATGAAGGGAGGAACGGGGCTAATGATTGAAAATCATCGCTCATCTCACGATCTCGAGCATTCATTTGTTCACGTCGGTGGGCGTGTGATGCGCTTTCGGGGTTTTCAATGCGCTCGAAGTTGCAACTTCGGGCTCTTTTTGGGCTCTTCATGGCTCGTTTTCATGCGTTCTTTCGACGTTAACGTTACAGAGTGTCCCTCCACTACCCAATCCAAGTGGAATTTCGAAAACTATTTCATCGTGAACACTGCCTTTAAAGGCAGTGTTCACGAAGGAGTTTCCCTTTTTTTTTGGCTAAAACGTAAACTTTGGGTTCCTATAAGAAGATTAAGAACGGAAGTGCAAAGAAAAACGGCCGTTAAGTGGGTGAAAATCTCGTGGGCCAGCAGACCCATTGGGCCACACCGCCCACGTCCTATAACAGTTCCCCTGAATTTGTGGTTTAATGAGCAATGGTTTCCGATCAGAAGCCCAGTTCTTCCCTTCATTCTTAACGTCTCTCTTTACTCAGGTCAGCTCGCACACATCGGCTGCAAAAAACGGGAGTTACAAGCCTCGGACAACTCGTCCACAATTTTCCCTTGCCGAATTTCGAACAACCATAACTCCGTTTCCAGGGGATCTTGTACTATTCCAGGGACATCATTGGAATCAGCATGGGACCGATTTCAAGATAGGCGGAAAAACAGAAAAACGTTTTATATCGTGAACACTGCCTTTAACAGATGTACTCTACTTTTATCATAAGTCACAGCTTTAATCGAGATTGATTGCTCGCTCTTTTTATTGAAATCCATATTTGAGAAAAAGTGCATTCAAATTCAAAGCTTGTAATTTTGGTGAGGTTTGTCATGCTCTGTGACATATTGCAGTTTCATAGCTCTAAAACATTTATGAAAACCGTATCTGCAATTTTGCCGAGTTCATACTACCTGGTCCAGCGAATGGACAGGTCAGGATTTTGGCGGCCACCCGTGGGGCGTTCATGACATTTCCCATCAGCGAGGCTTCGATCGCGATCCGCGAACGTTTTCGCTTAACTATAAATTCCGAGGCGACCGCAAAACTCTTTATGCAAATAGTAATATTTTCACTCTTGTTTGCTCAATGCTTGACAACGTACTTTTTGTGTTGCTCTGCTCGACTTATAACACACCGAGAACAACCACCGAGAACATGTTCATACAACCGGACAACTACCCGAACGCTTGATTAGTACTTGAAGACAGTGTTCACGATGATTTTCGTCCCCGAGTTTTTCACATGAAACAATGCGTTGGCATCCAAGCGTTAACAGAATTACGAAGAAACGTCTTGAAAAGCATTAAAACGTCGTATTTCAGTGGCATTAATCTATAACATGGACTAGTTGTCCGGTTGGATGAATATGCTCATGATGGTTGTCACCGGTGGAAAATTGGGTCAATAAAAAAAGAAGAATATTTCATGCAAAGAAGGATTAGCTAGGGCCCTGAGGAAAGAATGGAGCAGTAGAGAGTAGAGAATCGCAAAGGACGGGTCCACAAAAGATTTCATTGTCACAACAAACACTTCCGGTGATACTTAAAAGCAGTGTTCACGATGAGAATCGTTTTCCTGCTTTTTTGCCTGTCTTGAAGACGGTCCAATGCTGATTCCAATGATGTCTCTGAAATCGTACAAAACCTTCTGGGAGCGGAGTTATGGTCCCTCAAAAATTGAGCTAAGGAAACATGGTGGACGAGTTGTCCGAGGCTTGTAACTTCCATCTCTTGCAGCCGATGTATGCCAGATGACCTGAGTAAAGAGAGAAGTTGGGAGTAAAAGGAAGAACGGGGCTATTGTTCGGAAACTATCGCTCATCTCACATTCTCGAGCATTCATTTATTCACGTCAGTGGGCGTGGAAAGTGCATCTGGGGGTGACGAGCTGACGAGTGTCCAACTTTGGGCCCATAGGGGACCGTTCCGAGCTCATTTTTCTTAGTTTGTTCAACGTTATGGTTGAGCTAGGCCCCGCAGCTGCCGATCTCCACCAAAAAATAGACATGGTTTTTATCGTGGACACTGCCTTTAAGAGGCGGGGTGATACTTCAAAATTTTGTGTACTTCTGGAGCGTTTTCTCAATTTCTACGTCATTTTAGTTCTACTCGGGGGCCACTTAATCAATATAGAGAGTAAACTCAAAATTGAAAATTATCGTGAACACTGCCTTAAAGGCATAGTTCACGATAATCTTCAATTTCGAGATTAATCGCTATATCGATTACGTAGAACCCTGGCAGAACGAAAATGACGCAGAAATCGAGAAAAACACCCCGGATGTACACGAAAAATTTTACTCTCATGAGAACTGTTCATTGTGACAACGAAACCTTTTGTGGACCCGTCCTTTGCATTTCTCTACTCTATGTTGTTCCGCTCTCGCCATCGGACCCTAACTTATACCGTTTCGCATAAAATATTCTTCCATTTTCGAATGACTCAATTTTTTATCGGTCACAACCTCCGATAACATTTCCGTACAGCCGGACAGCTAGTCCGGACGAGAAAATAATCTCACTGAAATAAGGCGTTTTAGTGTGATTTCCGCCGTTTCTCTGTGATTATGGGAACAATTGGTGGCCAAGGCGCTGCTTTGAGTTGTAACATTGTTTTTAATGCATGTATACTGGGAAAATCTATTCACCGGCTGATCCAGTTTCTGCGCAACACCTTGGAATCCCACCTCAAAGTGAGTGGCATTGATGTTGAGGGCAGAGCGGTTCTGACGCCCATGAGATTGCGAGCGAGTTTTATGAGGATGTTTTCGCTCTGCCTCACACTACAGACATATCCGAATGGCTACTAGTTGTGTTGCTATATGAGCCATAACCATGTGGACCAACCAGGCTGCTCCTTTATTCAGTATTGTCCGCTATCGCTCCAACTCATTCGTTTCTTTTTCTGCTTGATGATGGTTTTTTTCGCGTACTGGTAAGGAGCACAAAGGCAGATTTGCCGATCATAGGCTGGTACTCGAAGTATCATTGCTCAGCTTAAGAACAGGAAGAATATACGATTATTGCACTTCCAGGATCGACTGTAGTTTGCCAACGACACAAGGCATAACTGGTTAGAATTGTATAGAAGAATAAATTTCTGGAAGCCATAACAGCTTTAACGGCAGTGTTCACGAAAAGAAAACCGTATTCCAGTGCTCCATGTTTTTTAGAAAGTCCACTAAGCAGAGGTTAATACTGGAAAGTCCCCACAGAACACTCAAAGGCCGGAGGAAAACTGTTTAAAGAAATCTCTGAAAAAAAGTTACGCCTGTTTGTGTGTATCGAGAGACTGCAACCAACGCGTCAAACCTTTCGTCGAAATAATTTTGCGCTTCAAAATTTTTGGGTAAGTAGCTTTGTTTACTGTTTCTTGTACCGAGAACTCTTCAAAAATAAGTGGGGTCAATGAACACGCTGAGATGTTAGAGCCTTTTGCGATAAAGAATATTCAAAAATTTGGTGCGTTCCTCTGTTGAAGCCAACGCAGAACAACTATTGTATGAAGTGGAATAGTTGATCAAATCGTTTCACCCATTTCCTGGCCGTTTTTCTCTGAATGGTTTTTTGTTTTTCTGCCAATCTTGAAAACGGTCCCTTGCTGATTCCAATGATGTCTGTGGAATTGTACAAGACCCTCTGGGAAAGGAGTTATGGTCCCTCAAAGATTGAGCTGTGGATGTATGATGGACGAGTTGTCCGAAGTTTGTAACTTTCGTCATTTGCAACCGATCTATGCGAGCCAACTTGAACAAAGAGAGAGGCTGAGAATGAAGGGAAGAACGGGGCTATTGATCGAAAACCATCGCTCATCTTGCTACTGTTGAGCTCGAAAAGTCGTAAAAGGGGAATGCCAAAGTGGCTTCTTGCTCTGGGCGCCCCGGAGTGGCTTCTCCCTATGTCTCGCTTATTTGGAGGAGTTGAGAGCTCGCACTCGGCAGGTGTCATATAATGTGGGTCAACTCCACAATTATGCGGGAATATAGGATTTCTTCCCTGAGCTTGGACTGTGCCTTTAACGGCGCAGGCGCAGTCCAAGCTCAGGACCGTTCTGCTCCACTCCAAACCCACCATTTACCAGTATTGTAAAACTTCCCTGCACGTCCTCAGATAGAACTCCAGACGCACGGGTTGATATTTCTCATGTAAGAAACCTAAGATATCCTTTATTTTCGGGGGTGGGTGCGACAGGTGACTTATACGGCCTTATGGGGGTCCGAATCTAAGCTTATTTTCACCCTGGACAGGTGAGAATAACAAGCCATGCTAGGGCGGTAAGAATTCGTCAATAATGTATAGCCGTTTTCCCTCATTTTGTGCCGGTTGAAGCAAAGCTGATCGGGCTCATCATGTAAAAATCTCGCAATCATTGATATATTTTGCAATTTGTCGCCGCTCCGCTGCTTGCTCCTTCCGGACTGATCATGTAGAGATAAGCTTTGGTTTGGAAAATGAGGGAAAGTGTTTTAGTCGGTGTTAATTCAAAAAGTTGATAAACGATGAATCGGTCAAAAATCATAAAAACACGTGTTAGAAGAAAAGTTCTTTTCAAGATGAACTCCCAAGAACACGGATGAACGGGTTTCCCAGCACCCTTCGTAAGTTAATCATAGCGAAAATCGCGAAACACTACGCC
This sequence comes from Aplectana chamaeleonis, assembly GCA_029168955.1. Lineage (NCBI taxonomy): Eukaryota > Metazoa > Nematoda > Chromadorea > Rhabditida > Cosmocercidae > Aplectana > Aplectana chamaeleonis. The sequence goes on from JAPDOI010000192.1 coordinate 1,024,992, forward strand.
GGACAGCGGTTTCGTAAAAAACTGAGGTGTTCATTAACATTGAAACGCATTCTTGCGAGCACTTGATATAGACGAATATTTGCCACTGTCGATATGTAGTCGGCCTTCAAGAATATTTGAGTGCACGAAAAAATGGTCGAACTTCGATATTAGTCTACCAACGGCCGATTTCGACTCTCCGACAATTCAAATAAGTCGATATCCGAGCACCGATTACATTTGTATAGAGTGTGATAATGGGCGCTTCGAACAGACATGCACGATCAATCTGTTTCCTTCGAACTTCTTCTGTAAGAAATTATTATTTATGGTTGAATCGGGCGTTGTCCTGAAACAAGTTGCGTGTGGTTGAACGGCAATATCTTCAAATAGCGCGTGTGCTAAAAGTCGGTGCCAACTGGATTTTCCAGACCTGCACCTTTCCAGTTTTGGCTGCAGCTCCGGTCTTTTTCGTGGCTGCCGTTTCATTGCGCACTTGTGGATCCGCATTGTTTAGGAAGTCCGACAATTATTTCTACTGAACATTGTCACCAATAGTATTTACCTGTCGTAAACTCTTGCACGCTATGGCAGCACCAGTAATTCATCCATTGCTTAGTTAAGATCGTTTCCTCCGATTGGAGATGGAGCGAAAATGACGCTCAACATAGCAAGCGGTTTTCCGGTTCTTACGCTCTTCGCAGTCTCCTTTATCTCTACATAACTGGACTATTGTTATTTCAAAGCGCAAACAATGGTGTGTCACTGACGGATCAGGATCACTTAATCCATCATCATTATTATTATTAATATTATTTTGATCTTATTAGAATACTTTTTGCCTTTTCATGGCATGATATATGGTCACAAGATATCACTTTTTTTCTAAGTTTCTGAGTTGATCGCAAAACTCAGATGTCAGGCAAGACTCGAACCTGCACTGGGTTCGAGTCTTGCCTGACATCCGGGTGAGAGTTTTACCATTATTTTACATGTACATGTCATATTACATTACGTGTAATTATAACACCCTCCCCGAAAAGCGTGCAATGCAAGTTCGAGTTCTGCCTGACATCTGAGTTTTGCTTTCAACACAGAGACCTTGTGATATCTTGTGATTATTATCATTATTATCATTATTATTATTTTTATTATTATTATTATTATTATTATTATTATTATTATTATTATTATTATTATTATTATTATTATTATTATTATTATTATTATTATTATTATTATTATTATTATTATTATTATTATTATTATTATTATTATTATTATTATTATTATTATCATTATTATTATTATTATTAATATTATTATTATTATTATTATTATTATTATTATTATTAATATTAATATTATTATTATTATTATCATTATTATCATGATTATTTTTTAGTATTATACATTATTATTATTATTATTATTATTATTATTATTATTATTATTATTATTATTATTATTATTATTATTATTATTATTATTATTATTATTATTATTATTATTATTATTATTATTATTATTATTATTATTATTATGATTATTATTATTATTATAATTATTACTATTATTATTTCAAAATTGATCTATTGCGAAATATTCAAAATGAGCCTTCAAAAATCAGAGCGACTGAAAAAGTTGTCGGTTAGCTTTCGGTGGTTAGCACCGTCGTCAAACCTGAAAGCAAGCATGTCAATTCCAAAATATTGATGCACAAAATGCGCTATGTAACGAACCAATGTCTGCTTTTGGAGCGTCAGGGAATACGAACACACAACAGAACGATTGAACGGCGCTGCGAAACTATGTATAAATGGTCATTTTCCCCCCGTCCATACCCTTAAATAGCTGCCGCTCAATTCGATGCCCATAGAGTGATACTACCATATCCAAGAAAGTGGCGTGATACTGTAGTCACGCGAGGAATTGACGACAATCACCCATTTCGTCCCTGCAATTCATCTCGGGTGATAAGCGTCTAATTTTCAGAGCTTCAAGAACTTCCCGCTCCAGTGTGTTTCCTAATTCACGGTGTAGAACGGTGACTGCCAGTTGAGGAGCTGGATCCTGTGCATGTTTTCGTGTCCGATGCTTTGAAAAGCTGCTAAGCGGATACGATGCCGGATTTTGGAGAGCCCTCCTGTGCTCATCTAATCGCTGCCAAAGAGGCCTCATAGTCTCACCCCAACATACATCTCTCTGCATCCCTGACATTCGATGCGGTAGACAGTGCCTTTGAGTTGGCATATTTTGCTGCGACCACAGTACGTGCACCCTGTCCTGCCACGTTTATCCTCATAAATCCTAGAAGCCGTTAGCAGTTGTTTCAGATTAGGTGGTGGGCGAAACACAAGTTTGATCGGAAGCGCTGAATATTTGACGACAACATTGACTGCTTTAGCAACTCTATCATTCACCAATGGTAGATTCATCGGTATGATATCTAGCGAAGAAACCGGTCTCCACGTTCAAGAACTTTCGGTAGTATTCCCATTCTCCTTCAAAATATTTTCTACCATCAATTCGGTGTTTTCACATGTCTGATTACAAATCCTATCTTTTGTGGCCCCTGTCAGAGTTGGTTGAGAAAATCACCGTGGCCAGCCCGGTCGATGCGTATGAGAACCATGGATGATGAAGGTTGCTAAAAACACCAGGTGTATCCATGTGTGTCTGACGCGGTAAATATGTAAGAAATATGTGGAACGATATCATGGATATCATTCATTTCTTACCTGATATCATGTGAACATCGGTCGGGTCAGCCACATCGGGTGTTTTTTGCATCCCACCTCATGCATGTCTTTCATGATTATCGACCGGGCTGGCTACACCGATCATCCAGCTATGACCGATGCCTTTCTTGAGGGCAACCCAGGGGCACTTGATCTCCAGCACCGCTAGCCAGGTTTTCACATCTAATTCTTATATAAAGGTATCGCTAATGAACATTTTCCTTACTTTATGAATACTTCAGTCATATCTAATCGCCATTTTTCTTGCTAACAATTCCTCTTTTTTCATACTTCATCATGTATGTTAATTTATAACTTATACTAGTAAAATTTTGTACTTCACAATACTATTCTGTTTAACATTGCTCAAAACCCTGACTTTTCTAACTGTAAATTCTCATCATGTCTAAGAAAATAGTTGACATTCTTATCTAACTTCGATTCTAAACACATTGATCACGAAGCTTGTCTTCGTCCGTCACGAAATGTGGTACGCACCAGTGGTGAAGCATCTAGTTGATGCATTTTCTTCGTATTAATTCAATTTTTGTTTGCTCGAAGTACTGTGCTTATCTGGGCCAAATTCCGGTCCGCAATTACGTCTAGACACGCTTTGCGGCCGCACGCTGCCGAGTCAGAAGAGCTTCCAGCGCCGCAGCCGCCGATCTGCTGACTCTAGGTGAGTTTTGGAAACTATAAACTAAGAAAAATTGGAGAAAATTGTATAAAAAAGCCACATCGAGTCGGCTTTGGCGCTGGAAACCCGACTGACTCGAGCGCGTGCGGCCGCAATGCGTGTCGAGCCGCAATTGCGGACCGGAATTTGGCCCAGATAAGCACAGTAACTATAGCTTTGTCCTCTCAATTGGAGCCGGTTGAATTAGAGCTCATCGGGTTGTCACCATGTTGAAATCTACTTGTCACGTGGGTTCCACCGTGGCTGACCGCTCCGCTGTTGCTCCTCCCGGACGTTTGTGAGCGGGTAGGGCTATACGTTTTAATTGTAAATTATCATAATTCTTTGTCAGTCAAGGATTATTGCACACATCGATGTTGAAGCATCTACATCTGGATGCATTCTCTTCTTCTCCTCCTCATATGTATAATGTAACTAGTTTTTGTTTAAACCTCTTCAATTATTAATATGATTTGCGATTCGTTATTATTTTCCTTCTCGTTATATATAAAGGATATTAATTGTAAGCCGGCAAATAGTTAACCCATTTCCTTTGATCATGACTCATCTTTTGATGTTAGCTCTTAAAATACATTTTTGGCAAACCAGCCTTAGTTCTCTTTTCAGGTACAATTTGGGATTTAGATGCAATCCCAGTCCAATTCCTCCACAGATTTATGGAGGGCCATACCTCTGAATGAAAATAGGAACTGGTACTGATGGGGTTATAAGCGGAAAATGTCAAGAGGGATCAGTTTTTCGCGCCACCCAGTACTAAGTCAAAACCTTGGGGCTTGACAACCCCGCCAGCAGCCCTGGCAAACCCGTAAGGGAGATTCCTCTCTGTAAGGGGTTTGGCCGCCCACTTACTTAGATTTTGGTCAAAAACTCAGGTTCCAAATCAAGCAAAAATCTACTTCTCTCTGTCTTCCTTCACCAAGTATAAGAATAGAGCTAACAAATATACCATAAAAGATTTTGATAATGATCAAAAAGGTGAAAAATGTTTGGCTAAATGCACTGTTGGTAGACTTACAAACTTTGATAACTATATTGATTCCACCGTTACAAAATTATGTATTAATACATTCAAGACTAATGGCGCTAACTGTAGGTCTAGAGGTGTTGTATATTGCTTACAATGCTCTAGTTGTAATTTACAGTATGTTGGAATGACAACTAGGAGTTTGAAAGAGAGAGTAATGGAACATCTACGCAATATTAACAACCATAAAATATTTACTCCATTATACACACATTATCATAAATGTAAATCCAACATAATTGTACACATTTTGGACTCTTGTCCAGAAAATACGGATAGAAACATTTTACTGGAGAAGGAAGATTTTTGAATAAAACTTCTCATGACACCATACCCCTTTGGACTTAAAGACAGCGTACACGCTCGTAAACGTAATCGAGATAACTACGGAATTAGAATGGTATGGCACCGAACACAACGCCAACGCATTTCGAAGCTTCAAAAACGACCCACAATGACGCTACAGGAGTGGGAATTTGGCCCCGCCCCTGTATCTGCCCGCCTCCTGTATTTGCGTCCTCCCCCAAAACAGGGCTGCTGGGCCATTCCCACCGTCGGCGACGTTTGTAGGTGGTGGAATAGGTACAATAAGTAAACCACACACATCGATGACGTTGGAAACGCCCCAGCACCCCTGTTTTGGAGGAGACGGCAAATACAGGAGGCGGGCAGATACAGGGGCGGGACCAACTTCTCACTCCTGTGGCGTTATTGTGGGTTGTTTTTGGAGTTTCAAAATCCGTGAGCGTTGTGTTCGGTGCCATACCATTCTAATTCCGTAGTTATCTCAATTACGTTTACGAGCGTGTATGCTGCCTTTAATGATAATATTAAAGGATATGAAAATATCTCAGATATCAGTAATCCACTTATGCATAAAGTCAAACATCCATTCTTTGCACTCAAAATTACCAAGGAACGGAATAATAGAGGTAGAAGAAAAAAGATAAATCGATTAAATTCTTTGGATGTTCAAAATGTTATCGATTACATAGAGAAAGAAGGAAAAGATGGATTGAATGCTATGAAAATATATAGTTTGATAAAACACATGAAGAAAAGAAATATACGAAGGCTTATAGAACTTTCACAGTCAGATTCTTTCCTATCTAGTGTCACCAACAAAACTAAGTTTCTGATTCTGTGCCTTCTTACTCATTTTCACTATCACTTGGAATGTAACGAAAGGCTTAAAAATGAACAAGAAAATTACTACTACTTCTTGAGAATGAGTTATTTCAATAACGTTTCTGATCGGATTAATTTCAATAGAATTTTCAACAGCATAGATTTGCCTAACCTTGTTCCTAACACTGAAATAGAACGTTATAAAAAAGTAAGAGTGGTTCATACTTATGATAATCCTTGATCTATCATTGTTTTCAACTATAATAAAATGTTAAAAACTTTGCATACAAGTAGCATCCAAGAAATACTATCAGATGGATGCATTTGTGAATTCTATCAAAAAGGGGTCTTCCAAGCGAAAGAGGTTTGGTTCGAGTCAGAAACGTTCCAACAAAAAGGGAACAATAGGAAAGTGAAATGAAGAGAGTGTACAAAAAGAAACAATATAATTTCAAGGCGATATTCTTGGTCGACTCTTCCAAACAGCGAAAACAAACCGTTGTGGTGTTCTACACGGAAGCACTTTTAGAAACCTGAAAATGGTTCTGACTACGCAAGAACCATTAAAATGTATATGTATGTAAACCTAATACTGTGCTTATATGGGTCAAATTCCGGTCCGCATTTGCGTCTCGACACGTTTTGCGGCCGGGCGCTGAGTCGGAAGAGTTTCCAGCGACGCAGCTGCGGATCTGTTGACTCTAGGTGGGTTTTAGAAACTGGAAACTAAACAAAATTGAAGAAAACTGTCTAAAAAGCCATATCGTGTCGGCTTTGAGCTGGAAACTCGATTGACTGAGCGCGTGCGGCCCCAAAGCGTGTCGAGACGCAATTGCGGACTGGAATTTAACCTACATAAGCACAGTACTTACCATCAAAACAGAAGATGATTTCGAAAAAGACCTACACTGATGGTTAGCTTCAGATGTAAGGAGAAGCGAATTTATAGTTATAGAAGTACAGCATCAAACGAGAATATTCCCATAAAATCTCATGGAACCAATAGAAGCCGTTTTCTGAAAACACTAAACTCTTCCTCGTAAAAACCACAACGGTTTGTTTTCGCTGTTTGGAAAAGTCGACCAAGAATATCGCCTTGAAATTATATTGTTCACTTTTGTACACTCTCTTCATTTCACTTTCCTATTGTTCCTTTTGTTGGAACGTTTCTGACTCGAACCAAAACCTCTTTCGCTTGGAAGACCCCTTTTGATAGAATTGTTCACTTTTTATCGATATTACGCAGTAATATCCCATGTATGTAATTCATGCAAAACTAGCATACTTCATTACGCTTACTTATTTGGTGCATACATAGGCTGCTAATATACACCGACTTCTCGTCTTTGTGAAAGAGTTATAATTACAGAAATTTACATTAACCGCCTCTGGAGCACCTGAATAGTTCAATTCTTGATACATTATCGGCGATCCTTCTGCAACTGCAGTGAACGCAAATACTTTACTTACTGTCAATATGTGCGCGAAAGATTCATAAAGCCCAGCAGAAGTAAAGACGACGTCTCGAGGACGTCATCAGAAGCCAGATGCACTTTTCACGACGTTTCGATGACGGGACTATCATAGACGGGGGGCCACCCAGCAAACAAGACAGAAATCAAATACAACACCTACAGAAAAAGCTATCAATCGAAGTAGACTCTGTTTCATTCCAAGTGAACTCATGTTTTCGGTTATCACAGCGCGGAGTGGTGGCTTTTCCGTCGAAACTCCCTTATCACTAGTTATATTTGATCAAAGCCCACCGCTTCGCTGGTGGTGATAATCGAAATCAACAGGTCACTAGAGATGTACCAGAGCTTATTTCTATAGAATTTTCATAACAACAATGATTGATAGCAGTATCAAGCATCTTTCGTGGAAGCTTTTGGTCATTTCAATACATAAATCTTGGAGCCCCCCCCGTCTGAGATAGTCCCCCGATGACGTCATCAGAAGCCAGAAGCACTTTTCACGACGTCCCGATGACGTCATCAGGAAGCCAGAAGCACTCTTCACGACGTCCCGATGACGTCATCAGAAGCCAGAAGCACTCTTCACGACGTCCCGATGACGTCATCAGAAGCCAGAAGCACTTTTCACGACGTCCCGATGACGTCATCAGAAGCCAGAAGCACTTTTCACGACGTCCCGATGACGTCATCAGAAGCCAGAAGCACTTTTCACGACGTCCCGATGACGTCATCAGAAGCCAGAAGCACTTTTCACGACGTCCCGATGACGTCATCAGAAGCCAGAAGCACTTTTTCACGACGTCCCGATGACGTCATCAGAAGCCAGAAGCACTTTTCACGACGTCCCGATGACGTCATCAGAAGCCAGAAGCACTTTCACGACGTCCCGATGACGTCATCAGAAGCCAGAAGCACTTTCACGACGTCCCGATGGCGTCATCAGAAGCCAGAAGCACTTTTCACTGACGCCCCGATGACGTCATCAGAAGCCAGAAGCACTTTTCACGACGTCCCGATGACGTCATCAGAAGCCAGAAGCACTTTTCACGACGTCCCGATGACGTCATCAGAAGCCACAGGCACTTTTCACGACGTCCCGATGACGTCATCAGAAGCCAGAAGCACTTTTCACGACGTCCCGATGACGTCATCAGAAGCCAGAAGCACTTTTCACGACGTCCCGATGACGTCATCAGAAGCCAGAAGCACTTTTCACGACGTCCCGATGACGTCATCAGAAGCCAGAAGTACTTTTCATGACGTCCCGATGACGTTATCAGAAGCCAGAAGCACTTTTCACGACGTCCCGATGACGTCATCAGAAGCCAGAAGCACTTTTCACGACGTCCCGATGACGTCATCAGAAGCCAGAAGCACTTTTCACGACGTCCCGATGGCGTCATCAGAAGCCAGAAGCACTTTTCACGACGTCCCGATGGCGTCATCCGAAGCCAGGACGCACCGACGTCCCGATGACGTCATCAAAGCCAGAAGCACTTTTCACGACGTCCCGATGACGTCATCAGAAGCCAGAAGCACTTTCACGACGTCCCGATGACGTCATCAGAAGCCAGAAGCACTTTTCACGACGTCCCGATGACGTCATCAGAAGCCAGAAGCACTTTTCACGACGTCCCGATGACGTCATCAGAAGCCAGAAGCACTTTTCACGACGTCCCGATGACGTCATCAGAAGCCAGAAGCACTTTTCACGACGTCCCGATGACGTCATCAGGAGCCAGAAGCACGTTTTACGACGTCCCGATGACGTCATCAGAAGCCAGAAGCACTTTTCACGACGTCCCGATGACGTCATCAGAAGCCAGAAGCACTTTTCACGACGTCCCGATGACGTCATCAGAAGCCAGAAGCACTTTTCACGACGTCCCGATGACGTCATCGGGAGCCAGAAGTACTTTTCACGACGTCCCGATGACGTCATCAGAAGCCAGAAGCACTTTTCACGACGTCCCGATGACGTCATCAGAAGCCAGAAGCACTTTTCACGACGTCCCGATGACGTCATCAGAAGCCAGAAGCACTTTTCACGACGTCCCGATGACGTCATCAGAAGCCAGAAGCACTTTTCACGACGTCCCGATGACGTCATCAGAAGCCAGAAGCACTTTTCACGACGTCCCGATGACGTCATCAGAAGCCAGAAGCACTTTTCACGACGTCCCGATGACGTCATCAGAAGCCAGAAGCACTTTTCACGACGTCCCGATGACGTCATCAGAAGCCAGAAGCACTTTTCACGACGTCCCGATGACGTCATCAGAAGCCAGAAGCACTTTTCACGACGTCCCGATGACGTCATCAGAAGCCAGAAGCACTTTTCACGACGTCCCGATGACGTCATCAGAAGCCAGAAGCACTTTTCACGACGTCCCGATGACGTCATCAGAAGCCAGAAGCACTTTTCACGACGTCCCGATGACGTCATCAGAAGCCAGAAGCACTTTTCACGACGTCCCGATGACGTCATCAGAAGCCAGAAGCACTTTTCACGACGTCCCGATGACGTCATCAGAAGCCAGAAGCACTTTTCACGACGTCCCGATGGCGTCATCAGAAGCCAGAAGCACTTTCCACGCCGTCCCGATGACGCCATCAGAAGCCAGAAGCACTTTTCACGACGTCCCGATGACGTCATCAGAAGCCAGAAGCACTTTTCACGACGTCCCGATGACGTCATCAGAAGCCAGAAGCACTTTTCACGACGTCCCGATGACGTCATCAGAAGCCAGAAGCACTTTTCACGACGTCCCGATGACGTCATCAGAAGCCAGAAGCACTTTTCACGACGTCCCGATGACGTCATCAGAAGCCAGAAGCACTTTTCACGACGTCCCGATGACGTCATCAGAAGCCAGAAGCACTTTTCACGACGTCCCGATGACGTCATCAGAAGCCAGAAGCACTTTCACGACGTCCCGATGACGTCATCAGAAGCCAGAAGCACTTTCACGACGTCCCGATGACGTCATCAGAAGCCAGAAGCACTTTTCACGACGTCCCGATGACGTCATCAGAAGCCAGAAGCACTTTTCACGACGTCCCGATGACGTCATCAGAAGCCAGAAGCACTTTTCACGACGTCCCGATGACGTCATCAGAAGCCAGAAGCAATTTCACGACGTCCCGATGACGTCATCAGAAGCCAGAAGCACCTTTCACGACGTCCCGATGACGTCATCAGAAGCCAGAAGCACTTTTCACGACGTCCCGATGACGTCATCAGAAGCCAGAAGCACTTTTCACGACGTCCCGATGACGTCATCAGAAGCCAGAAGCACTTTTCACGACGTCCCGATGACGTCATCAGAAGCCAGAAGCACTTTTCACGACGTCCCGATGACGTCATCAGAAGCCAGAAGCACTTTTCACGACGTCCCGATGACGTCATCAGAAGCCAGAAGCACTTTTCACGACGTCCCGATGACGTCATCAGAAGCCAGAAGCACTTTTCACGACGTCCCGATGACGTCATCAGAAGCCAGAAGCACTTTTCACGACGTCCCGATGACGTCATCAGAAGCCAGAAGCACTTTTCACGACGTCCCGATGACGTCATCAGAAGCCAGAAGCACTTTTCACGACGTCCCGATGACGTCATCAGAAGCCAGAAGCACTTTTCACGACGTCCCGATGACGTCATCAGAAGCCAGAAGCACTTTTCACGACGTCCCGATGACGTCATCAGAAGCCAGAAGCACTTTTCACGACGTCCCGATGACGTCATCAGAAGCCAGAAGCACTTTTCACGACGTCCCGATGACGTCATCAGAAGCCAGAAGCACTTTTCACGACGTCCCGATGACGTCATCAGAAGCCAGAAGCACTTTTCACGACGTCCCGATGACGTCATCAGAAGCCAGAAGCACTTTTCACGACGTCCCGATGACGTCATCAGAAGCCAGAAGCACTTTTCACGACGTCCCGATGACGTCATCAGAAGCCAGAAGCACTTTTCACGACGTCCCGATGACGTCATCAGAAGCCAGAAGCACTTTTCACGACGTCCCGATGACGTCATCAGAAGCCAGAAGCACTTTTCACGACGTCCCGATGACGTCATCAGAAGCCAGAAGCACTTTTCACGACGTCCCGATGACGTCATCAGAAGCCAGAAGCACTTTTCACGACGTCCCGATGACGTCATCAGAAGCCAGAAGCACTTTTCACGACGTCCCGATGACGTCATCAGAAGCCAGAAGCACTTTCACGACGTCCCGATGACGTCATCAGAAGCCAGAAGCACTTTCACGACGTCCCGATGACGTCATCAGAAGCCAGAAGCACTTTCACGACGTCCCGATGACGTCATCAGAAGCCAGAAGCACTTTTCACGACGTCCCGATGACGTCATCAGAAGCCAGAAGCACTTTCACGACGTCCCGATGACGTCATCAGAAGCCAGAAGCACTTTTCACGACGTCCCGATGACGTCATCAGAAGCCAGAAGCACTTTTCACGACGTCCCGATGACGTCATCAGAAGCCAGAAGCACTTTTCACGACGTCCCGATGACGTCATCAAGCCAGAAGCACGTATCCCGACGTCCCGATGACGTCATCAGAAGCCAGAAGCACTTTTCACGACGTCCCGATGACGTCATCAGAAGCCAGAAGCACTTTTCACGACGTCCCGATGACGTCATCAGAAGCCAGAAGCACTTTTCACGACGTCCCGAAGACGTCATCAGAAGCCAGAAGCAGCTTTCACGACGCCCCGATGACGTCATCAGAAGCCAGAAGCACTTTTCACGACGTCCCGATGACGTCATCAGAAGCCAGAAGCACTTTTCACGACGTCCCGATGACGTCATCAGAAGCCAGAAGCACTTTTCACGACGTCCCGATGACGTCATCAGAAGCCAGAAGCACTTTTCACGACGTCCCGATGACGTCATCAGAAGCCAGAAGCACTTTTCACGACGTCCCGATGACGTCATCAGAAGCCAGAAGCACTTTTCACGACGTCCCGATGACGTCATCAGAAGCCAGAAGCACTTTTCACGACGTCCCGATGACGTCATCAGAAGCCAGAAGCACTTTTTCACGACGTCCCGATGACGTCATCAGAAGCCAGAAGCACTTTTCACGACGTCCCGATGACGTCATCAGAAGCCAGAAGCACTTTTCACGACGTCCCGATGACGTCATCAGAAGCCAGAAGCACTTTTCACGACGTCCCGATGACGTCATCAGAAGCCAGAAGCACTTTTCACGACGTCCCGATGACGTCATCAGAAGCCAGAAGCACTTTTCACGACGTCCCGATGACGTCATCAGAAGCCAGAAGCACTTTTCACGACGTCCCGATGACGTCATCAGAAGCCAGAAGCACTTTTCACGACGTCCCGATGACGTCATCAGAAGCCAGAAGCACTTTTCACGACGTCCCGATGACGTCATCAGAAGCCAGAAGCACTTTTCACGACGTCCCGATGACGTCATCAGAAGCCAGAAGCACTTTTCACGACGTCCCGATGACGTCATCAGAAGCCAGAAGCACTTTTCACGACGTCCCGATGACGTCATCAGAAGCCAGAAGCACTTTTCACGACGTCCCGATGACGTCATCAGAAGCCAGAAGCACTTTTCACGACGTCCCGATGACGTCATCTGATGCCAGAAGCACTTTTCACGCCGTCCCGATGACGTGAACACCAGCCAGAACCCCTTTCCCCGACGTCCCGATGCCGTCATCAGAAGCCAGAAGCACTTTTCACGACGTCCCGATGACGTCATCAGAAGCCAGAAGCACTTTTCACGACGTCCCGATGACGTCATCAGAAGCCAGAAGCACTTTTCACGACGTCCCGATGACGTCATCAGAAGCCAGAAGCACTTTTCACGACGTCCCGATGACGTCATCAGAAGCCAGAAGCACTTTTCACGACGTCCCGATGACGTCATCGAAGCCAGAAGCACTTTCACGACGTCCCGATGACGTCATCAGAAGCCAGAAGCACTTTCACGACGTCCCGATGACGTCATCAGAAGCCAGAAGCACCTTTTCACGACGTCCCGATGACGTCATCAGAAGCCAGAAGCACTTTCACGACGTCCCGATGACGTCATCAGAAGCCAGAAGCACTTTTCACGACGTCCCGATGACGTCATCAGAAGCCAGAAGCACTTTTCACGACGTCCCGATGACGTCATCAGAAGCCAGAAGCACTTTCACGACGTCCCGATGACGTCATCAGAAGCCAGAAGCACTTTTCACGACGTCCCGATGACGTCATCAGAAGCCAGAAGCACTTTTCACGACGTCCCGATGACGTCATCAGAAGCCAGAAGCACTTTTCACGACGTCCCGATGACGTCATCAGAAGCCAGAAGCACTTTTCACGACGTCCCGATGACGTCATCAGAAGCCAGAAGCACTTTTCACGACGTCCCGATGACGTCATCAGAAGCCAGAAGCACTTTTCACGACGTCCCGATGACGTCATCAGAAGCCAGAAGCACTTTTCACGACGTCCCGATGACGTCATCAGAAGCCAGAAGCACTTTTCACGACGTCCCGATGACGTCATCAGAAGCCAGAAGCACTCTTCACGACGTCCCGATGACGTCATCAGAAGCCAGAAGCACTTTTCACGACGTCCCGATGACGTCATCAGAAGCCAGAAGAACTTTCACGACGTCCCGATGACGTCATCAGAAGCCAGAAGCACTTTTCACGACGTCCCGATGACGTCATCAGAAGCCAGAAGCACTTTTCACGACGTCCCGATGACGTCATCAGAAGCCAGAAGCACTTTTCACGACGTCCCGATGACGTCATCAGAAGCCAGAAGCACTTTCACCAGCCTGCGTCCCCCCTACCAACTTGCTTGCCTGAAATTGACCGCCTGTGATCATTGGCAGTGGGTACTAGCAGTGAGGAATGAAAAGCGTGACGGCCTACGGCCTACGGCCTACGGCCTACGGCCCACGGCTCACGGCCTACGGCGCACACCATGAATTTTTCCTAAGCTTTCGGGCTCACAACTTTGTTATTTGTGAACCGATTCGGCCCAAATTTTGACAGCTGGTGTCTTTTGGACCCCTTCACTTATATCCAGAAGGAAATCTGCAGACAATTTGTTTTAATGGTTTTATAAACTACTTTATAAAATTAGAAGTGATCACAAGGCCTAGGCAAAACCAAACCTCTCCAGCCGCTTCGCGGCTGGAGCGATATGGTCGGGATGAATATAAAGATTACATTGATCCCCATCATCAACACATCATAACAGGGAATATTGATATAATAAAAAATTCAATTCTCAAAGAAATTTTGAATAAAGGAACTAAATACAGAATAGAAAAGATGAATAACAGGAATGAAATAACACAAACTTATTTCGACGCCACAGCGAAATTCATCAATTATATGAAAAATAAGTACAAGCTAGATGTTATGAAAATAAATAACTTGCAGTTGCACTTCAAAAAACAGTACAGAAAAAGACTCAAACCAATACTACAAGGACTTCCTTCCGTAGGTTCGTTACATCGCGCATTTTGTGCATCAATATTTTGGAATTGACATGCTTGCTTTCAGGTCTGACGAAGGTGCTAAGCACCGGAAGCTACCTGACAACTTTTGCAGTCGTTCTGATTTTTGAAGTCCCATTTTCAATATTTTGCAATAAACTTTTATTTTTTTTATTATTATTATTATTATTATTATTATTATTATTATTATTATTATTATTATTATTATTATTATTATTATTATTATTATTATTATTATTATTATTATTATTATTATTATTATTATTATTATCTATTTCTCAAAATGCTTTGGAGTTCCTTGGGCTTGGACCGTCGTTCTCACTAGCCCAGACAGTTGGACCTGTAGCGTATCGAAACGTGGCGTGTGGTCTTCATAAATTGCGTGACCAACTAAGGATCAAGGCACTGCAGAGCAACCAACAAGGTGTCAATGAAAATACTGGACAGACTTCACTGTCCTCAATACCCTTTCCGAAATCGTTCTACAGAGAACCCGATCCTGTTCCGGAAGCCGACGTAAAGTTCAGAATTCTCTCAGCGGGTGTCCTCAACGTTTACAACAGTAACAGACGTGAAAGAATCTCCATTCTGACGACTGCGCAGTGGGAAGGCATGAAAGAAGTGAAACAACTAATAGTGGGACAGAATGTGCGTCTTTCTGTCAGTGATAAGGGAGGGGAATTCGTACTGTTGCCTCAATCTCTTGATCGTGAGATTACTGAACTGCATTTGAGTGATATCTCCGTGTACACCCCCCCCCCACACGGAAAAAGATTACCTAAAACAATGCAGGAAATTAAACGAAACATGGAACTCGGTTGGAAGATCAGCTGGCCTGAACGAAAAACTACTGAGACGTCTCAAACCCGATACACCAAGATGCCCAGTTTTCTACAGCCTGATTAAAACACACAAGCTGTCCCAGGAAGAGCTCCGATCAGCCAGTGCTAGTACCTATAAAATTAGACCCATTATAAGTTGTGTAGGAGGACCGACAGATAAAATATCATGGCTAATGAACAAATTCGTAGGACAACTCTTACAGTACATTCCAGCATACCTCATCAACACAGGCCAGTTTCTGAGCCGACTTCGCTCATGCTCGCTTCAAGAGAACTGTGTTGTAGAATCATTCGATGTCACCGCACTGTACATATACAAATGTAGACAACTGTGCGGCCCTTCAGGCTGTTTCAGAGATGTTGGATGAATACAGTAGCCGGATTGTGACGTTCGGTCCGAACGAGACACATATTATGACTCTCATGAAGTCGTGTCTGGAGTGCAATATCTTCAAATGGAGTGGAAGTTACTTTTCACAATAGAGAGGACTAGCAATGGGCCAAAGGTTAGCCCCTGTCTTGCCGATCTGCTTCATAAGCAGAATAGAGCTGCAGGCGATAGAGCGAATGCCAATAATGTACTGTCGCTATATCGATGATTGCTGTGTGATTACTTCGACACAGGCCGAAATGGATGTGTTGTTCAATGTGTTGAACGAGCAATCACAGTACATTAGATTCACAAGAGAGGCACCTCACGAAGAATGGCTCCCATTCTTCATTACACAGATACACGTCTCAGGAGAAGCTTATCAGACGAAGTGGTATCGTAAGGGCAGTTCTAAAAACATCATCATTCACACAAACTCGGCTCATCCTAAAGCGGTCAAACACGCAGTTGTCCAAAATATGATCAGAACTGCGACAGGTGTGAGCTCTGGGAGCGCAGAACGTGAAGAATCGTACAGGATAACCCGCGAGATTGCTGCTCAGAATGGTTACAGTGAACTTCATCGCAGATAAGGACTAAGTGGGCGCAGAGCAATGTCATTTGGGAATAAAATGGCTCTTCAGCTGCCGTTTATTTCAGACACAGTCAGCGCTTATTTCAGACACAGTCAGCGCTTCCCTGCATCACGGAAACTTGTAAAATTTGTCCTCATGGAAGGGAGGGGGGTTGTGCACAGAGCGGAGTCGTATCCTATCCTACTAACTATACGTTTGCTTGGTGTGTGTTTGTGTGTGTGTGTGTGTGTGTGTGTGTGTGTGTGTAAGTGTGTGTAAGTGTGTGTGTGTGTGTGTGTGTGTGTGTGTGTGTGTGTGTGTGCGTGTGTGTGTGCCGAGTGTGTGTGTGTGTGTGTGTGTGTGTGTGTGTGTGTGTGTGTGTGTGTGTGTGTGTGTGTGTGTGTGTGTGTGTGCGTGTGTGTGTGTGAGAGAGGTAGAGAGAGAGTGAAAGGAAATTCGGTCGGTTTGTTTTCAGAAATGAAGCAATTCGGTTTGTTGTTATGATGTGATGGAGTTTACTGATAACACGATATCATCAGTTTCTAAGTAAAACGTTGCTGAGCGCCTTCATGGGCGGCAGCATGTGCAGTAGGAGCCCTGGGAAGGTAGACGGGACTTCACTGGGAGTGCGCCGGGCGCCGAAACAAGGAGGCGCGACTCCACTAGGAGTGCGCCGAACGCCGGGAAAAGTGTGTTGGACCCAACTGGGAGGGCGCCGAGCGCCGAGAAAAGTGTGTTGGACCCAACTGGGAGTGCGCCGAGCGCCGGGAAAAGTGTGTGGGACCCAACTGGGAGTGCGCCGAGCGCCGAGAAAAGTGTGTTGGACCCAACTGGGAGTGCGCCGAGCGCCGGGAAAAGTGTGTTGGACCCAACTGGGAGTGCGCCGAGCGCCGAGAAAAGTGTGTTGGACCCAACTGGGAGTGCGCCGAGCGCCGGGAAAAGTGTGATGTACCCAACTGGGAGTGCGCCGGGAAAAGTGTGTTGGACCCAACTGGGAGTGCGCCGAGCGCCGGCAAAAGTGTGTTGGACCCAACTGGGAGTGCGCCGAGCGCCGAGAAAAGTGTGATGTATCCAACTGGGAGTGCGCCGGGAAGAGTGTGTTGGACCCAACTGGGAGTGCGCCGAGAAAAGTGTGTTGGACCCAACTGGGAGTGCGCCGAGCGCCGGGAAAAGTGTGTTGGACCCAACTGGGGATGCGCCGAGCGCCGAGAAAAGTGTATTGGACCCAACTGGGAGTGCGCCGAGCGCCGGGAAAAGTGTGTTGGACCCAACTGGGAGTGCACCGAGCGCCGGGAAAAGTGTGTTGGACCCAACTGAGAGTGCGCCGAGCGCCGGGAAAAGTGTGTTGGACCCAACTGGGAGTGCGCCAAGCGCTGGGAAAAGTGTGTTGGACCCAACTGGGAGTGCGCCGAGCGCCGAGAAAAGTGTGTTGGACCCAACTGGAAGTGCGCCGAGCGCCGCGAAAAGTGCGTTGGACCCAACTGGGAGTGCGCCGAGCGCCGGGAAAAGTGTGTTGGACCCAACTGGGTGTGCGCCGATCGCCGAGAAAAGTGTGATGGACCCAACTGGTAGTGCGCCGAGCGCCGGGAAAAGTGTGTTGGACCCAACTGGGTGTGCGCCGATCGCCGAGAAAAGTGTGATGGACCCAACTGGTAGTGCGCCGGGAAAAGTGTGTTGGACCCAACTGGGAGTGCGCCGAGCGCCGAGAAAAGTGTGTTGGACCCAACTGGGAGTGCGCCGAGCGCCGGGAAAAGTGTGTTGGACCCAACTGGGAGTGCGCCGAGCGCCGAGAAAAGTGCGTTGGACCCAACTGGGAGTGCGCCGAGCGCCGGGAAAAGTGTGTTGGACCCAACTGGGAGTGCGCCGAGCGCCGAGAAAAGTGTGTTGGACCCAACTGGGAGTGCGCCGAGCGCCGGAAAAAGTGTGTTGGACCCAACTGAGAGTGCGCCGAGAAACGTGTGTTAGACCCAACTGGGAGTGCGCGGAACGCCGAGAGAAGTGCACGGCACCCTACCGGGAGTGCGCCGAGCGCCGGGTAAGGTGCGTTGTACCCAACTGGGAATGCGTGAAGCGCCGGGGAAAGTGTGTTTGACCCAACGGTATGTGCGCCGACGCAGGAAAAAGTGTTTGGGATTGGATTGGGTTTCCAGGAGCTATAATAACTAAGTTCTCATTTGACAATGAGAATATCATTTTATGCGTCAAAATACACGCCTACGATTACGCCGCGAAGCGGCGTGGGTGTGCACCTTGTATCAAATACACTGCTCGACTTGTGGAGAAACGTATATCGGTGAAACGGGAAGAGTCCTTAGCATCCGCGTTAAGGAACATCTCGCAAGAAACGACGGAAAGTTTTGACGAACCCCCTGGGTAAACACAGAGTCGAACAACATCAAGGCACGGATTTCAATATCAGCTGCGAGATCTTGGCCTACGAATGCGACATCGGTCCCACGAAGGCTATGGAAGCTTTCTTTATTCGTGCCCGCGACCCGAAGCTAAATAACAGAAATGAGTGCATCGCGATCACCAACGAATTCCTGCCACTCATCCTACTGTGCGGTCTGTGAAATGTCCTCAGTGTAATTGTGCCGGGGTGTCTCACTTGCTCCTGGTTATCTTTGTCATCGAGTGGAGCTCGGGGCTGGTGGGACTGTGGTGGGTTAGTTATGCTACGGTCGTGATTACATTTTTGGTTCATTAGTGGGAGAATTTCGTATCAATGGAAGGTGAGAGGGAGCGTTTGACCGGATAAATCCTATAACAATGTTTCGAGCCATTTCAGGCCTTGATAAAGACGATCTGCTCGAAACGTTGGCCGAATAAAACAGTCTCACCAATACAAACCTGGATCGGCACAGAAGTAATCACACAAGATATCTATGCCCAGGTTCGAAGAAGAACGTACGTGGACATTATTATTATTATTATTATTATTATTATTATTATTATTATTATTATTATTATTATTATTATTATTATTATTATTATTATTATTATTATTATTATTATTATCATTATTATTATTATTATTATTATTATTATTAATATTATTATTATTATTATTATCATTATTGTTATTATTATTATTATTATTATTATTATTATTATTATTATTATTATTATTATTATTATTATTATTATTATTATTATTATTTGTATTATTATTATTATTATTACTATTATTGGGGGTGTGTATACAAGTCTGTTGGTATCTGCTCGTTGGTGCCCCTGCTTCTACTGAACCCAGCAGACGTTTGAGTGTACACAGGGAACGTTCGAGCGATATAGCGTGCAAAACTATATCGCGAAAGTATCCCGCACATTGCATAAAGGTGTCGCCGTCCGGCACACCAAGGCCTCTGGTCCATAACACTTTAGGATCCGCACCTAAAGAGTTCATGGAGTCTTTGGTCACAAGCCACAGTTTCGCCACCCTGAACTGTCGATCGCTGTCGAGTGATATCCAAAAAACTGCGCTATCCAGACTTCTGAGCTATTTCCATGCACCGTTTGCTGCTTTGCAGGAAACCCGCGTCAAGGATAGACCCGTCAACAGCGTCAGAGAGTACACCATCTACTGCGGTAACGCTGACGATAGGAGAGTGGGAGGCTGTGCAATAGCTGTAAGGAAGGATTTCAATGGTATGGTCAAGGAGTTCGGCTCAACGTCGTGTCGGAATGCATTCGTACGACTGCGGGATCATAGAGGATTCAATCTGTGGATAGTGAATGCTCATGCGCCCACTGAAACCGCCGAAGACAATTTGAAGGATGCGTTTTATGAGGAACTAAATTCGTTGCTGGCCAGGATACCTTGTCAACATGCTGTTGTCGTGGGGATTGACGCAAATGCGAAGATGGGACTTGATCAGGAATCCGAAGTACTCGGTAAATGGTTCTACCCAGTGGAGCAAACATCGGACAATGGCTACCGCCTTGTCGACTTTTGTGAACGCAGTGGTCTGATTATTGCATCGACATTCAAGAGGAATCATCGCCGCCATCAGCTTTCGTGGCAGGGACCAACCCAGCTATCTCCTGAAGAGCAGCGGGAGCGGAAGATGACAACTTTGAAACTGCAGCTTGACTATGTCCTGACGAGGAATATTCCAGTATCGGATATTCGAAGATCTAGAGCTATGTGGGATGTCGCATTCGATTCGGATCACCGTCCTGTTCTGTTGAACTTCACTGCGAGGATTCATAAAAGGAAGCGAGGGGCTCAGCCTCTCCAGAGGATTGACATGACAAGTCTCAGAGATGAAGAGTGCAGAAGGAATTTTCGACAACGCGTTTCTATTCACATCGGAGCACGGACGAAAAATAAACTTTGCGACGCGGATCCTTTTGTCAAGTGCATCCAGGACGCTTCGAAAAAGGCACTCCCGGTTGTACAGCCTAAGAAGAAGTTCGCCTTTGTCTCAGAGGAAACGACGTCTATTTACAACAGGGTATGTGCTCTCCGAACTGCAGGAAACTTCGTGGAGGAGAAGCGTCTGAGGAGGAAGTTGCGTCGGCAGCTTCAAAGTGACCGCGAGCGAGAGTGGACGTGTAGAGCTAAGGAGTTCGAGAAGGCTTGGGAGGAGAAGAATCCGAGGAAAGCCTACACGTTGCTGCGACAGTATAGCGGGAAGATGAAAAAATGTTCTCCTGTCTTGAACACTACCAATGGAGTTGCAATTGGTGATGCGACGCTGCCAATATGGAAGGATTACTTCAGTTCACTACTGAATCGTCCAGCGCCATCAGTACCTGAGCTTCCGCATGTTCAGAGAGCACATTACGATGTCAGTGAGGAACCGCCGACTGAGTCTGAAGTTTTGGATTGTGTGCGGAAAATAAAGAATGGAAAGGCTGGTGGAGATGACAACATCACTGCTGAAATGCTGAAAGCTTTTCCTCCGTCTGGGATTCGTGAAATGACCAAAACCATCCGTGCTATATGGATGAGCGAAAGGATACCCGATTCGTGGAGACATGCGATCATCGTACCTCTTCACAAGAAGCTATCCGTCACGGATCCTAAGAAATACAGGGGAATCTCTCTACTTCGTGTCATGTACAAGGTTTTAGAACGTATCATTCTCGAGCGACTTATCAAACATCGTGAAAGAACGACCAGAGATGAGCAAGCCGGTTTTCGACCTGGAAGATCGACCATCGACCAAGTGTTCGTCGTGAGAAGAGTAATTGAATCGTGGCAGCGGTATTCGAAGCCATTACAGCTTGCTTTTTTGGACTTTGAAGCCGCGTTCGACTCTCCTCATCGTGATCGATCGCTCAATGCTCTGCGAGCAGATGGAGTCCCGGAAAAGTATGTTCGGTTAATCGAGGACATGAACAAAGGAACAACAGCAGCAGTTCGTACACCTGTCGGATTTACGTCAGCTTTCGAGGTGAAAACAGGAGTAAGGCAAGGAGCCGTTGCAGGACCTTTTCTTTTCAACTTCGCCGTTGATGACATCATGCGTAGAGTTGCAGAACAGTTTCCTGCGGATGTGATCCTAACACCATCAGGACGCTCCCTTGTCGACCTGGAGTACGCCGACGACATCGTGTTATTCGCTGAAAACAATGCAAAACTGCAAGGGATTGTGAACCTCGTTTCAAAGTATGCCGCAGCCTATGGACTTCGTCTTCGTCCCGACAAATGCAAGCAGATGTGGGTCTCTCAGAGGGCTTCAACGGAAGTTTGTGTGGACGGACAACGTATCGAACTGGTGGACGATTTCTGTTATTTGGGCTGTTTGCTGAAGAACGATGGTAGTTATGCAGCGGATATTCGACAACGATGTGCGAAAGCTACGTCTGCATTTAATTCTCTAACCAAGTGTTTGTGGTCTACCCCCATCGCGAAGGAAGTCAAGTTGCGCGTCTACCTATCCGCTATTCGGCCTATCATGATGTACGGATCGGAGACGTGGGCAGCACCGAAAACGCAGATGGAAAGGTTGGATTGCACGGAGAGGAAGCTTTTTAGGCGTTTGCTTGGATATTTCTGGCCGCGTGTATGCCATAACGAAGACCTTTACAAGGAAATCGACGCAGTACATAAACGCTTGACACGAGGGAGGTGTCAGCATTTCCTAACGCAGCAATGGAAAGTCGACTTCGACTGCTCGGGCATATACTAAGAAGAACGCCGGATCGTCTCGTACAACACGCTTTAAGAATGCTTCCAAATCCTGTCCGGAAACGGCCACGTGGGCGTAGGCGAAAGTTCTGGACGGATGTGGTTAAAGAGGATTTGAAGTCACTCGGCATCGAAAGACAGTTCAGACGCGATGTTTCGTTTCGCAGGAAATGGAATAGTGACAGTTGGATGGGATGTGTTCAAATTGTGGCTGAAGAACGTGAAAAATGGACACGGCTGACTACTAGGACGGCACACCTCGGTGAAGATGCGGAATGACCGCGTCAGGCGAAAGCCAACCGATTAAGTCAAAGTAAGTCAATTATTATTATTATCGTTATTGTCATTATTATTATTATTATTATTATTATTCTTATTATTATTATTATTATTGTTGTTGTTATTATTATTATTATTATTATTATTATTATTACTGTTATTATTATTATTATTATTATTTCATCATTTCTAATACTATTATTGAAATTATTTATACAAGTACTAGGAAAGATTTTGTTTGAGTTCACTTCCCTTCATTTCTCGCCCTATCAAATTGCTGGATTATCTCACATTAAAGGCAGTGGTCACGATGAAAAACGTTAACGAAAAAACTACAAAAATCAGCTTGGATTGAAAACAGCTGAAAAACTATGAAGGTAACTCGGTGAAAAACGGCATCGAATTAGAGTTTCTAAGGCCAAAAGTTGCCAGTTCGTGCACACGTGCACAGCGCCGACGAAAAAGATCGCAGTCGCATGACGAGCAGTCAAAAATCATCGACATTCAGAGGGAGAAATAAATGCAAATTAACCCAATAAAAACAGTTGAGCAATGAAAGAAATCACTCCAGTCAATGTTTTTGAGTAGATGTGTACATAAATCTGAGGGTTCATTGATTGAAATCCAATTTCAAGCCAGCTGATGTTCCTGATATAAGAGGTCATAGCTGCCGATGTTGTGGAGTGGGCTCGTCCACCATCAAAAGACAAGAAAGCTCAAGCTTCAAATTTGGCCCAAAACAGTGGTTTTTCGCGATTTTTTCTTCTAGGTCCTACTACTCGAGACCCAGAAAAGGTTTTAGAGGGAAAAAGACGACAAGCATATTTGATCGCGACCACTGCCTTTAAAGCAATTATTATTATTCTGATTATTTGCTAGTAAGCTGAACATTTGAATGAAATTAGATAGTTTGAACTGCTTTAAATTTTTCATCACTTCTACGCTCGCGTTCCGATCAGAAACTATCATATTTGTTTCTAGAATCGACAAACAGTTATGTAAATCGCAATTGCAAAATCAATTCTGGAACAGTCGAGTCGGTATACCAAGTCTCCTAAAATCGGAGAACCAGAAAGAGGAGATTTTTCGGAACTTCCAACCCTTCGCCCACTACGATTCCATCTCACTACGGATTTCAAAAAAGTAGAAATCAGGTAATCAATTCGTTGTTGGCATTTGCTGATCTACAATCTGATTCTTCACATACATCAAAATTTTATTCTTCATGTGTTTCGTTTGTTGCTATGTCGTAGCTTAATTGCTTGTGCTGTTAGAATTGTAGGTCCACTCACCAGTTCAATTTGCACTAAAGCCGTAACATTCTGATCAATAGCCCAACTACCCTATACTGTGTCGTTTGTAGGCCAAGAACCAAAAAAAAACTCCATCTCGGTTAATCTTCAAAACGGCAAATGAGATTGTAGATAGCTATCGATAAGTTCAAAAGAAGAACTAGATTCTTATAACACCTATTGTCTTCTGGGGCTTCTGCTGTTTAAGCACAAGGTTTTGCACTGTTCCCGAAGAGATATCATTCTCAAGGAGATTTTATCGCTTACGCAGGCATTTCTCGTGTGGTTACGTTGCTTGGTGGCGGCGTCTGGTTTGACAAATCTTGCGAGAGATTGCATTCCGGCTTTAGCATGGAAGGCTATCGCATTTGTCCAATTGCACAACATCAACTCTTGCAACTTCACTTCACTGCTGGACTTGCATCTATCCTTATTCAGATCAGAAATACTTCTACACTAGATATTTGTTGTGATTCCAGAACTACGCTCTTGGTTATCCTACATGCATATACAAAAAGTTTTTCTCTGAAATTTCGAGCCGTGCGAAGTGATAAGCGGAACTGTTGGTCATAGTGAAGTACAATAACCCCTCTGATTGTAAAATCTAAAAACGGGGGGAAATTGGCTTAAAAAGGATCGATGCCTGGAACTTTCTTCAACAAAGATTTTTACAGATTTTAGAAACGCATATTATTCAGAGCTCAAATTGCCACTTAATCATTTGCGTTGTGGTCGCAGAGTTCTCTTGAATAGCTTTGTTTTCGAGGCGAACTGTTCCTGCGATCGTTTCTCAAAAACGCCATGCGCGGCGAAATGCGGCTAATGTTTGAACGGTTGTTGTAAGAAGGCAGGTGGGCAAAAAAGGTGTGATCTAAGCTTTGAGGTGGTCGTCGTTAGGAAAAAGATTTCAGAAAATTTTGTTGCAATTTTAGAGACCGTGTAGAAGATATTTCTCCGCTCTCTCAGAGAGTGTTATACGATTTTTAATAAAGTCCATTTTCATTGATTTTCGGGTAGATAAATTATAACGACACCAAAATCGATAGAATTGGACTTTCTGGAAGAAAAAACAGCTAGCAGACTTCGTGCAGAGCAAAAAAATTTCTTTCCAGTGGTGTATAGCATGCGGCAGAAGTTCGGGAAATTGTATGCTCAATTTCCAATTTAAAAACGTGCAAGGTCATACATTTCCCCCAACCTCATACATTTCCCGTAGTACGATTTCTTAGAGCTCTACCCGTCATTTTGTTTCCCAGTAAAGGGGAAATCCTAACGCTCACTCTTTTATAGCACTATACAATTTGTTCTACAAAATTGCTAAATTCTGAGCTATTTTTGTTGTTTACACAAGTTATAAACAAGCAAAGTAAAGAGCCCGGTGGATACCAATGGATAACTATCTTCCAATGCGCTAGTCGCATACCTAGAATGTCTAAAAAAATTCTTAAATTGCCTGGTAGACCTTTGTAGGCTAGCACGACTACGGCGCAGCTTTTGAGCATGGTCTTAATCTGCAGGATTTTGCCCCCTCGAAAATAATTAAGTGGCATTTCAGAGGGCGAAATTTTTGAAATTCTGTGGTTGCCAATCGATTTCCCGAAGTTGATAACCTTCAACGATTTTTTTACTTGAAAAAACTTCATTTCCACTAAAGATCCATTCAAGAAAATCTCCAAAAAAGCTCAAAATTGGAAACGTATATTTTGCATAAGAAGAGCTTCTTGAAAATTCTGGAACTGAGCACCCGAGTTTTTTTTGTGCAGTTTTGTGCAAATTTGAATGGGAAGAAACAGCGAAAAAAATGTGTTCGATCTATCTCGATTCTTACGCAAACGGCCGCGTATAACAGCCGAATATTTGCAGTGTCCGACAAAACTATGTGCACGTACATTGCGCAGAAGCGTTTTGCCCAACGACACGATTGTTCGTCCTCCATGGGTTCGACCTGCTTCACGGTTATTAAAACGGGAGCGGATTACCTGGCGGAGGTCGCGCTCCGTTTGCCTCCTCAGTCTTCGCTTTCGTTCAACTCGAATCAGACCGGATCGGCGTCGATGAGGGCGCGGATCGCGTCGGTCACGTCCCGTTTCCCTGACCAGGTTTTATACCAAATAACTAACACTCGATCCAATAACTACCAATGCGTTCGCGTCGTGGTTTTTTAATTGTTATTTAACTGCTTATTACTGCTTCTACCAACTTTGTTCTCGGCAAAGTACCAAGCTACATTTCTCCTCTAGCGTATCCGTTCATACTTGCCCATATCAACCGCTATTACAATGATTTCTGAAACGA
This sequence comes from Aplectana chamaeleonis, assembly GCA_029168955.1. Lineage (NCBI taxonomy): Eukaryota > Metazoa > Nematoda > Chromadorea > Rhabditida > Cosmocercidae > Aplectana > Aplectana chamaeleonis. The sequence goes on from JAPDOI010000192.1 coordinate 1,051,345, forward strand.
TTCGCGTTGAGCACTCCGTGTTTTACCACCTCTTTGCCTCGCGAACGCGTGGGAAAGAGTGCAAAACGTACGTTCTTCAGAGAAAGAGTTACGTTTATATAGGCTTTTTGATGATTTTGGTCTAGCGAATGAACTGGTCGCAACCATTTGCGGCTATCCCCTGCGACGTTCGCAACACCACCGGTCATGATTGTTTCGATCGCGACTGATAGTTCACCGCCGCTGCCCCATCCATTCAGCATATTAAATTTTTGAGAAGACCATACGTAGATCACAGGCTTCTATCGCGCGTGTTTGCTCTAAAGGCAGTGTCTACGATAAAAGTAGTCTACGAGTTTCCACGCGGAATCGGAAGGTCCGGAACCCACGGGAACAGCAATATAGAAAAATGGCTGAAAAGAGCCCCATCTGGCTTATACGACCTTAAACATCAATGTAGTCAATGTAGGGCGCACTTTCCGCCCACTTCCCTCAACGTCCGGTAATCAATGGAATTTGAAAAACTGGTACTCCAAGTAAGGAAGAAGTGAGGTACATTCAATCAAGCCGGGAATCATGGTGAATAGTTATCATCATTTGACCATAGTTTGCTGTCTTGAAGTCCATTTCTTAGTTGTTCGCTCTGATCGGGGGTCATTGAGGGAGTGGTTGAGGCGTGCGATCTCGATCAAGTTTAAGACTGTTTAGAGCTGATTCGATCCCTTTTCATTGCCGTTTTTTCGGCATTGTTGACACAATAGGCCTCTGACCTTTCGATTTCAGGTAATAATTCGGGGACGATCTGGATCGTGCACAGTGACTTCAATATGAATAAAACCAACCATGGTACGCTGCATTAGTTTATGGCTTTAGGACGATTGGTTTCAACTGGCAAAACCAAACCTCTCTCGCCGCTTCGCGGCGGGAGCGATTCTTCCAAACTGCTGTATTTCACTACGTTTCCTGAAAAGAAATATCATCGAGGTGTATACTGAGGTTTATTCTTTGATAACCTGTGGCTGACCTGAGCGGCGTGAAGGATTATGGTTTTCTCAATCCCTTAGCAGCACCTCTCAGAGGCATTCACACACCAATATCCTCACAGCTAACCCGAACTTGCTTGAAAGGTAAATTTGAGGATCTAGAGCTGTGTATCTCGATATCTCAATCAACTTTCCTCCGATAGAACACTGTGGGAGGAATCTTCTCGCTCTTTAGAGGAATCTCATTCTTAAAATATCCCTTTATTTGAAGATTTGGTTTATGCCCCCCATTTCGCAGTCAAACTTACTGGGCTTGCTTTTACTTTACCGTGAGCTTCTGCGAAACTGCGTTCTGCTATTTGTAGCTTTGGTACACAGCATCAATAGGCCTTCTTCCAAATTCTCTATTAGCTTTGGAGTATTCCAGCGAAGGCGAAGAATCAAACGAAGCTAGAACGCCTCAGTCAACACGAGTCAAGCTTGTTTGAACAATGAAATGGCTCTGGATATGTAATGGTTGATTCGCGGAAAAATCTCACATATCGATCTCGTTTATGTAAATCAAAAGTTTTCATATGTTACCCAGACCATTGAGCTCGTATTGAGAGCGTCACACGCCACCCCTCGGAAAGTACAGCAGCTAGGCGATAGTCGAGTTTATAATGATGCGGACTATAAACCGAAGACTTGAATAAGTTGGAGGTTCGAGTCGAGCGAGGTTGTTTCTGACTTAAGCGTATCTACTTTATCGTTTTTTTAATATTTTGGATTATGAAAAACGTGTTCCTAGTTTGAGGTCCAAATACATCTCCGTAATAATACACCAAAATACCGTGCTTCTCGAGGTCAAATTTCGGTCCGCAATTGCGTCTCGACACGCCTTGCGGCCGCACGCGCTCGAGTGAGTCGAGTTTCCAACGCAAAAGCCGACTCGATATGGCTTTTTATACAATTTTCTCCAGTTTCGTTTAGTTTCCAAATTCTAAAACCCACTTAGAGTCAATAGATCGGCGGCTGCGGCGCTGGAAGCTCTTCCGACTCGAAAGCGCGCGGCCGCAGAGCCTGTCGAGACGCAATTGCGGACCGGAAATTGGCCCAGAGAAGCACAGTATTTTGGTGTATTATGGGTCATATCATGTACACTCAAATTACTTGATACGATTGACTCCATTTGGTTGTCAGCGTAACTCACAGTCATTATAACATTCCATGAAACACTCAAAACAGTAGTTTCTCACCACAGTACGGGGCGAAGTGTGAGGCCTCACAGTGGGGGGTCTGAGCTCCGGTGATCTGGGGAGGGGGGGGGGCTGAGAGGTTGAAGATCGGAAAATTGACGCTACCAGTTTGGCCGGCCCCCCCCCCCCCCGCGGTCGTCGTCGTTCGTTTCGTCATGAAAAATAGTATTAACATGAGAATAGAATGCGATGTATTGCGCGAAAGAAGTTACTGTGTTTTTAACGGGAAGTTCGATGATGGGATGGAGATCACTATGTTTCAGCGATTCATATCTGCGCTCAATCTGTACATTACTAACTTGCTGTGTTTTGTGTTTCTCACGTGTGCCTTATGCATCGCACTTAACAAATAAATAAATCAATAAATGTAACGAATAGCTCAATAATTATTTTGAGGTTGAAAAGTTAAAATTTTAATAAATCTTTCAGGAGTTAGTCACATGAAGCAAGAGATGACAGTAAACATGCAGTACATGTTTATTAAATTGTGGTTTTTATAATTAACTGATATATGTTCATGAATAAGTGCTTTAGAGAATTTTGTTTTATGTAATAAATAATGGTGGTAAATAAATGTTTGTAAATAATGATATATTAAGTGAAACCGATGCAGAGATATGGAAATTCCCGGTGTGAGGGTTTAGGCGAAAAACTAGGAGAGAAACAAGGAAAGCGGGAGAGTTATTCGGCAGCTGATAAATGACCTATGGTGTAATTGCACTACACCCCTTCGACGGTAAAGTTGGTGTAGCTAACTTAAACCGAGGCGATGAGAGCTGCTATTAAACCTAAACGGTGGACTATACACCTGTGCTAGAACACATAAGATTTCATGCCAAACGGTTGGTGCGGAGAGGCCCCACAGTCCGTGGGTTAGGTCGAAAAAAGTCCCGAGGTGGTAGAAGTAAAAAAAAGTTATTATCCCAACCTATACAGAATTGATTTTTAGAACATTTCCAACATTTTGGTACCTACTTTTTTGGTACCAAAAAATTTTTTGAACATATTTTTTCCCTATTAACAGTGTTAAAACTTTCTTTGAAACCACCTAAATGTATGGAACCAGATGTGAGGGAACAGTCGATTTTGTCGTTCCCTCACACCTAGCAATTTTTTCGAAAAAGCCCTTCCCTAGGGCGGTGAAGTAACTTAGACCATTAACCCAGACCTAAACCTTACCCAGTCACAGTTTCACGAGTAAATCTCGTTTACAAAGAAAGTTATAACATTTTTATTAGGGGAAAATTTGTTCAAAAAATCTTTTTTGGTACCCAAAAAGTAGGTTCCAAAATGTTGCAAATGTTCTGACAATCATTTCTGTTTAGGAGGGAAATTAAGTTTATTTTACCTCCTCCACCCTCTGACTCGGACCACCTGAGAAATTTTTTTCGATACAAAAAAAAGTAGGTCCCAAAATGTTGCAAATGTTCTCAAAATCATTTCTGTATAGGTGAGAGAAAAGCATTTTTGTCACCTTTAACACCTCAGGACCCCCTTTCCCGGTCACCATGCCCAAAATAGTTGCGCCGTGGAGAGGGGGCTAAGGGATACCTTGCTGGAGGAGGGGGGGGGGTGTGACCAGTATCGGAACTCCTCACACCTCATGCCGTACCCTGTTTCTCACACCAACTGCAGCGCACAAACAAACGCTTGGAATTTACACTCTGTAGATTCTTTCTTTGTAGATTCTCCAGAGCTTTCGACATCCATATTTCGTTCAAAGCTTTGCATCACTTGAATATTTCAAAGGCAAGAAAAATTCATTCCATCGTGAACACTGCCTTTAGTCGCAAACCTTTAATATGAGGCTTCAATTACATTCACTTAACAAGGCGTAGATTTACAGGTGCTTCAACGTACAATACCCGCGCTGACTTACTTGACTTAATCGGTTGGCTTTCGCCTGACGCGGTCATTCCGCATCTTCACCGAGGTGTGCCGTCCTAGTAGTCAGCCGTGTCCATTTTTCACGGTCTTCAGCCACAATTTGAACACATTCCATCCAGCTGTCACTATTCCATTTCCTGCGAAACGAAACATCGCGCCTGAACTGTCTTTCGATGCCGAGTGACTTTAAATCCTCTTTAACCACATCCGTCCAGAACTTTCGCCTACGCCCAGGCGCCTATACCCGCGCTAAGTTTTGAAAAACGGGGAGCACCTGGCAAACTTGGCAAAAAAACGTCCGATGAATGCAACGTTTTTGAATGAAGACTTTTTTGAATTCTGATAACGCTGTCATGTTCACATACCAAATTGCTACCTAACTATGTGCCTTGCGGGCCAGAATTCCTTAAAATCGCTTCATTTTTGAATGCAATTCTCTGCCAATTCGAGACTTGATGCTCGGCCTTTATCACGCTCTGTTATCAATAGGCATCAAATTCACCTTTAGCGCCGTCATCAATGGTTATCCGCGCAAAGGGTGAATTTGCTTAGCGGTCGGATATCAGTCAGCGCAAAGAGTGAAAATACCGCCAGCGCTAACATGTTGATGCATATCAGTTGTTGAGCGGCTGGATATCACTCAGCGCAAAGGGTGAAATTACCGCCAGTTCTGCCTTCTCAGAAATTTCTAAACATGTGAAAACATCTCGTTAAAAACATGGTAAAACGGTTGATAACGTCTCGATGTGTTTACTATGAGCACAGCCGGTATAAAAGCCGCCTCATCTCACTAGAGTTCTCATTGGGCTGGCACTGGAGGGTGACTTTGGATCACTCTCCGGAGGCCAGCATATGCTGTGAGGGTGCTGAGAGGATACAGTGGGTATTCCCTCGGCTGGGGGTGGGCGGTTCTCGCCGCGGTCCTCGGGGAGGGTGGCTCCTCACCGCAGACCTCGGTGACGATTACGTCCATGCTGCGGACAAGGCGCGGCTTCCCATGCTGTGGACCTTCAAATTCGTATAATTTTCGAAGTAAAGTCAACCCTTTTTCGAGGCAAATTCACCTCTTTTTCGCGGTAAATTGAACCCCTTCTCGCTGCAAGTTCACCCCATTTTCACGGGATATTCACCCCATTCTCACCTATCCTAGCGGCAAATTCACCCATACGTTGAATTTACCGCGGCAATTTAAGACTTCATGCCGACTTGCACATAAGCATCAAGTCTCTTTCGCTGAGGCATGAAGTATCGAATTGGCAGAGTTGTTTTTACGGTCGTTTAGCAAAAACGTCGCGCGCGGCGAAACTTTTAGCAGTATTTGTAAGAGTAATGGAAGAGCAATCTGTATGGTTTCTTCATAAATTAGGTGCAGGTGAGAGAATCTCAAGTCTTGTGTAGGTTGAATTTCCGAAATCCTTCATTGATCAAGCTTGAGAACTACCTGAAAAGTCGGAGTCTTGTTGCGAAACCCCTGGACCTTTAAATGAAGGATTTCGAAAATTCAACCAACATAGACCTTGAAATCCTCTCCACTACACCCAATTTATGAAGAAAAAATACAGATTGCTATTCCATTACTTGTACAAATACTGCTCAAAGTTTCGCCGCACTTCGACGCGCGCGATGTTTTTAAAAAAGATTGCAAAAACTATTTCCTTCGAAAACAAAACGATTTTAGGGAACTTCGGCACATAGGTCAGATAATTAGGTAGCAATTTGACCTGTGAATATGATAGCGTTTTCAGAATTCAGAAAAGTCTCCATTCAAAAAAGTTACATTCATCTGACGCTTTTTTGCCAAGTTTGCCAGATGCTCCCCGTTTTTACAAAACTTAGCGCGGGTATTGTACCTCAATATAATTGCTCCGATTGTGGTTTTATCTAACGATAGGAGGGGTCGCGCGCTGACCGTAGTATAACGACGGTGACATCTCGAGAAATATCAGAGGAAAGGGTTGTCTCATATTCAAATTTCGATATCGAGATTCGCAACTACGGGGCAAACCAGTAGGAGGAGAAAGTGTTTCAGAAACGGAAAGATGGTAAATTTTGATTGAAATTCATATCGTGCCTCGTCTCCATTCAATTCTGAAACCCGTTCAAGGGTGTGGCCTTTGAATTTCTCCTGAGGATCGCGGGCAAGGTTCGCATTATGTACCTCAGTTATATACCATATATGGAGGAATCGGGATCTCGCTTTCAGCAGGTACTCTACGGGTGAAGTCTTCTCCACAATCGTATAGCAATTGTGAAATGCAATTTTTTAGAAATTCAGTTTCGAAGGTCTACTGTGTCTTAACGTTCTTTAGCAACCCATAGTGTACTATTGATTTACTTTGAAAATTAAAAAGCGATGTGTTATTAAAAATTAAAAAGCTTCATAATATTTCGCTTGTTTGTTGTGAGGACGAAGACTCGTTAAGAGTTTCTTGGCGATATGTAATGTCGTCTTCAGGTCAACATAAATTATTACAAAAACAATCAGTTACGCAGCGCGAACAATGGGGAGCGCCAACCTTATCAATCAGGACTGGCACTAAACCAGCAATGAGAAGGGTTCTGCCGCAACTCAGACAAACCATCGCTCGGAGCGGGACCGGCTCCTCCCAATTATGACGTCATCGCCCGGACAGCGGCCGAGGGGCGAACTGGCACCGCGGTCCCTGTCCGGTAGGAATAACAGCGTCGTTCGCTCTCCGGTCGCTCTCAGGGCGACAGCGGTGCCATCGCCAGAGATGGAGAGACGCGGTATTGGTTGTTTTTTGAGTGATAATGTGCGGGCCACGTTATCACTCAAAGAACAACCAATCCTGCGGATATAAAAGGCGGCTCGTCTCGTGTAGACGGGTAGTTGGCCTTTCGAGGCCACTCTTGAGAGGACACCTCGGGTCACTCTCAAGAGGACAATTTTTGGCGGCTGGCCCACAGGCTGCAACAAGTACCTCATCCCCTTAAGAGGCTTAGGCCTCCCCAGAAGAGTCGGAAGTGAAGAAAAAATAGCAGTGAGGAAAATTTCGAGAATCGCCCGGACAGGGACCGCAGTGCCAGTTGGGACCGAAGATCGCTTTGAGCGGGACTGGTATCGCCCGGAGAGCGGCTGCTTTCGCCCGAGTAGATCGCTCGGAGCGGAAAGACGGCGTCGCTCGAGTCGCTCTCCGGCCACGCTCCGAGCGATGATTTGTCTGAGAAGGTATTCTAGAGATGATGTTGATGATAGGCTGTCAACCTAAGGCCGGATTCATCAAAGCATTTTCGGTGGTAAGTTAGCGTTATCGGCTAACCGCAACGGTTATCAGTTTTTCACACGCTAACTGACCGGTTGGAAAAAGCGGTTACTTGAAAGCACTGGTTAATGGCTAACCAGCCGCTGAAAATGAAGGGAGCTTGAACGTGAATTTGTTCTGTCTTGTTGGGTATTCTAGGTTGTGATTCATCATTGCATTTCCTCCGGTAAGTTAGCTAAACCGGTCGACTAAGAGCATTTACTTGCGATTCATACACTCATTAACCGGAGGAGTACTGGGTTATACCACGGTTACGCTAACCGCATGTTGGGGTGGGTGAGGACATCGGTTAGCAGCTAACCAACCGCTCTTGATCAAGAAAACTCATGCTCCATTGCGGTCTAATTATGCCACGTTGACTGCTTCAGGCGAATTTTCGGGGTTATGGGTCCCTATAGCTCATTTTGGCTCAGTTCTACGCATCGATCTGTGACGCCTTTTGCTGGTCACGAATCGAATAGTGCGTCGTTTTTTGGAGGTTACTTGGTAACGTAGAAGCTAGTAACATAGGAGAGCTGTAAAACGCAGCAAATTTTAGCGAATTAATTTTTAACCTTCTTATGGAGTGTTCGTCGCGTCGTAAAAAGCGAGTAGCGCTTCAAGTAAAGGGAGCGCGGCGGCGTAGAATATCAGTTGCGCTTAATATGTGGAGCGTGCGCCGCGATGTGGAATTTGATTTGTGCTTTATGTGAAATCTGTGCCGCGTCGTGGAAAGTGAGTAGCGCTTCATATAGGGGTGTGACGCATGGGAAAAGCGAGTAGCGTTCAACGTAAGCTCTGCGCCGCGTGGTAGGTAGTGAGTAGCGCTTCATGAAGAGCGTGCGCAGTAAAATGCGCGGCTTGCTAGAGTGAGTAGCGCTTTATGCGTGCGCAGTGACGTAAAATGCAAGTTGCGCTCCATGAAAAGCGTGAGCAGGAGAATGCGCGGCGTGCTAGAGTGAGTAGCGCTTTACGCGTGCGCAGCGACGTAAAGTGCAAGATGCGCTACATGAAAAGCGTGAGCAGGAGAATGCGCGGCGTGCTAGAGTGATTAGCGCCTCACGAAGAGCGTGCGCAGCGACGTAAAGTGCAAGTTGCGCACCATGAAAAGCGTTAGCAGGAGAATGCGCGGCGTGCTAGAGTGAGTAGCGCTTTACGCGTGCGCAGCGACGTAAAATGCAAGTTGCGCTCCATGAAAAGCGTGAGCAGGAGAATGCGCGGCGTGCTAGAGTGAGTAGCGCTTTACGCGTGCGCAGCGACGTAGAGTGCAAGATGATCTACATGAAAAGCGTGAGCAGGAGAATGCGCGGCGTGCTAGAGTGATTAGCGCCTCATGAAGAGCGTACGCAGCGACGTAAAGTGCAAGGTGCGCACCATGAAAAGCGTGAGCAGGAGAATGCGCGGCGTGCTAGAGTGAGTAGCGCTTTACGCGTGCGCAGCGACGTAAAATGCAAGTTGCGTTCCATGAAAAGCGTGCGCGCGTCTGAAAAGGTAAAAAAATGAATGATAAAAATGAGCTCAAATGTGTCTAATTTGGCGTAAATTGTACAACGATTTTCTTAGTTGTTTCTCGAAGAAGTACAAATTTAAAAAATACACATTCTTACCAGTCATTTGCCTCCTATGGATTGAGAAGAAATGAAAAAAATTAAAGCGGTAGAAATTTTTCGTTCACGTTTTGCGAATATATGAACCAGACATCATACATGTATGTTCCTCGCCTAACTTTTTCAACATGCTCAAAAATGAAATCGTTGCTCCCAAGATGTTGAAAAGCGCGGAATCTTTTTTGACGTTTTCCGAACACGCCTAAGCGCAACGTCATATTTCTTCTTGAAATCGTAATTTCGGCGCTGAACTTCTCGTTTTTTAGTCCGCCATGGAAAATGAAGATAGAGAGCTTGTTGAAGCGATGATTCAAGCTGCACTTCCACGGATATTCAGGGACAGAACAAATCCTCTGGAAATCCCAGATGACCACGAATTTCGACAACGCTTCCGTCTGTCGCGCAGGGGATTTTGTTACGTCCTAAATCTTTGAGAACAGTTTTGCCCCAGAGACTGTCAGGTCGCGATCTATGACTGCGGCTCAGAAGCTAGGAATATTTCTAGAGACTATTGGAAGTGCAAGCGTGCAGGTTCTATTTCTACGCTACCATAGGTTCTTTCTACGCTACACGCTTATCTTCGCTATTCAGACCTGAAGCCTTGAGGTGGGCGGAGCCAATGGGTGCCGATTTGGGGGCGGAGAGAGTGGGTGCTCGGTTGTTCTCGCTTATTCTGAAGAGTTGAGATTCCGCGTTTGGCAGGGTTGTTACACACAGCGTCCGGGCCATAATATCAAATTTTGCCCACGAGCTTGGACTGTGCCTTTAATGCCACCTTCTTTAGTGATGTAGCAGTAAGCTTCAAACTTGGTGCTCGCTTCGTGGTGCTGGCGTAAGCGCGTGAGAGCGATCGGGCGAGCGCGAGCGAGAAGGAGCGTCTGTGAGCGGCTAGCGAATCGTGTGAACACGATGACCATTGATTTTTCGCAATCGCGCCCCTCGCCACCTATGGACGGAGCCTAAGAGAGATCAGCCGTGAGCGAGGCTGTTGAGACGTCTCCTCGGCTGAACGCATTGGGTAACCCCAAACAATCACGTTGAGTGATTCGCTAATCTTTGGGCGCTATTCATGTCTCATAACGATACCGCGTTACGCGCATAACGCGCAGGCGTAGGTTGGAGTACGAATGCCTTGAACCGCGCCACCCGCTTGCAGATACTATGAATGATACAGCTGCGACGCTACAGCTGAGTTGATTTAAGTGGGTCTAAACTTTGCCGTCATGGCAAAATATGTACACGCTATAGTTGTTCACGAACGGAATTTTCGAAAATTTTTCGAAAGATTTTCGAAATTTTTGCCGTTCGTTTTCGTTCGTTCGAAAATTCGTCGAACGAATTTTTTTCAATTTTCGTCGAAAGAAATTTTTTCAAATTTCGTTCGTTCGAAATTTCGTCGAACGAAATTTTTTCAAATTTCGTTTGTTCGACATTTTTTTCGAAATTGTACAACTATAGTACACGCGTTCAACTTCGTGGTAGCAGAGGATAGTAGTGGAATTGATCATTGTGAGACGGAATGAAATTAAGAATTGGTTAATAATGAAATCTCAAAAAAGTCGCTACAGCCGTGTCGAAACGGGCGCCCGCGCGTAAAGCGAGGTCCTGGCGTCAGGTCATTGATGCTGCAACGCCACGCCCCGCAAGTCTCTCGGTGTTGAGGAATATAAATATAATCATGCTTCTGAAGGCCAGCGCGGCTTAGGGCGTTGGAGTATGAATAGCCTGACGTCACGCCTGTGCTCACTTCCGCTCACCCATGGCGACAACGCCCATACCGGTTTTCATATGGCTTTGTCATCACTCATGCATTAACTTCATTACGAGTCATCATACCATGGCGAAGAACTCACCCCTAGTCCCTCTACGCGCAGCATGCGTAGAAAGTGTTCAAACTACTAGGCCACGCCTGCGCCTGACGCGCAGGCGTTTAAAAGTAGGAATTGCCCCTGATTGTGCCGCCACAACATTTCGTTTGCCTTAAAAAAACCTTTTCTTTTTTTCTAAGTGACCCTAGCAATGAAGTGTAAAATAGGCGAATCTGTTGCCTATATCTGTACAATGCAAAATCACTACACTTTTTTGTTAAGCAACTGAACTCAGGATCATTTTGAGCAAAGCCCATTCCGTTAAAAAATTTGGCCCTGAATGCGGATGTTACGACACCCCGTAAAACCATGCTGACTCAATCAGTTTCTTGCCTGCCTAATCGGGCCGAAGATCGTCGAAAGTGCGATTCCAAACATGAGCACAGCTTCTATTAATTACAAACATGCACGCAACACGTTCAAATTCGACCGCTCACTCTCATTTTGCTATAAGATACTAACATACCTATCTCCGATTGATATCAACAGATTCTGGTTGATAACAATATATCTTATCTTAAAATCTCGTTGGTGAATCGCAGTTAGGCTTAACCGCAGCGAAACTAGGTGGTTAAGCTCCGGTTTCGCTAACCGCGGTTACTCACTAACCGCGGTAAGATTGATGAATCCGGCCTCTAGTATGGTAGCTATCCTACCTCTAGAAACGGTCGACTGGCCAAAAATGAAGGGTGAGGTCAGGTTGGGTGATGCAAATTTTCCATTAGTGAATATCGCATGTATCACGTCATATCCACAAAAACCTCAAATCACTCCAACTCATTTCTTCTATATTATGTTTATTGGCGGTTTCCATTGTTGAATTTTCAGAGCTTTCTTGATTTTCCTTTCCACCGTATCACAAAAGTTTCTTTGAAGGATCGTTACGTTCAGCTGAGTGGAGAGTTCGTATGTATGCCGCAAAGTGCGGTTCCTGCGAAAAAGTGAGGCCTCGTACCTGTTTGTTCTACACATTTCGGTACCGAAATACATTCATTTCAACAACATTTCAAGTTCTTCGATTTCGTTTACTGTGATACCAAAATTTTTTAGTGTCACAGTGGTGTGTTGAGACCTCGGAATGGGAAGCAGGCTGACTCCATTACAAGCCATTCCATCCATAGACTATGTGGAGCAGTCTGCCTTGTGTCGGGACTGTTATTTTGTGGACGACACATTGACAACATTCTTGTGATTGGGAAATCCCGACTATCATTACGGCAGACGTTTTCGAACTTGAATTCGGTATGTCCATCAATGAGTATGATATCGGAAGAACCGGCAAAAAGTGGCTTTCTCCCTTTTGAACACGCAGAAAAAGAATATCGGATGGACAGTTGAGTACTATGTGGTGTAGGGAGCCGGCTTCGCATAGCATCATTATTCATGCGCGGAGTTACCACCTTATGTATATGAAGCAAAATGTTGTTCGGCATACAATTACTACACGTGCACAACTTACTTCCGTGAACCAGAGTCAAGTTGAAGAAGATATCAACAAAATTCTGCTAGGGAACGGATATCGACTACAACAGAGTCGCTGCTGGCGACCACGTCGTCCACCAGGTGGAACTACATTTATCCTGCCATTCATCACTGACTCATTCGCGATGGATAAGAATCGTGTCGTGGAGCGTTCGAAGCTCCCAATATGTTTGGTGTTCAGACCACCTCCTTTACTACGACACATCCTTACGTCACCTCGTCAATATGAGTCTGTGTGACTGTGTAAGCTGTAGCGTCTGCCATGGACAAGCTGGAGTATGCGAAATGAAGTGTGCTGTGTATAAGGTGGTCCTCCTTTCCTGTAACGAATTCTACATAAGAGAGACCGCTAGATCTCTACGCAGTAGGATGCAGGAACACTTTCGAGCTCTGTGCCGGCCACGGAGCTACCCGGACAATACTTTTTCGCGGCACCGGTTTTTGCGGCATACACATAAAACCCTCCCCTCAGCTGAACGTAACGATCCTTCTCAGAAACTTGTGTGATCCGGTGGATAGGAAAATCAAGGAAGCTCTAAAAATTGTGGTGCGAGGCGCGCACCTGATTTGGAAAAGGATTGTTTCTGCGCACACCCCTCGTTACAGAATCTCGGTTTGGAAGACAGTTGCGAACTTGGCCTTCTAACAAAATGTAGAGCAGCAAAGGTTCTTAACACTGCCCAAGTTTCAGAAAAATCCGCTTCGTGGTTCTCGAGATATGGAAAAACTTGTGAATATTAAAATGTGTGTGTGTGTGTGTGTGTGTGTGTGTGTGTGTGTGTGTGTGTGTGTGTGTGTGTGTGTGTGTGTGTGTGTGTGTGTGTGTGTGTGTGTGTGTGTGTGTGTGTGTGTGTGTGTGTGTGTGTGTGTGTGTGTGTGTGTGTGTGTGTGTGTGTGTGAGTGAGTCCGGTGAAACTTTCAGATGATAAGAAACATGGTTGGCCAATTGAGAGAAATGGAGTGGTAATGTGATAAGAGTGAAATGATTGCAAGGGTTACGGTAGGTCTGCTTTACGTCCATCAGAGACCGTATGCACACCGTTTATTGCGGGACGCATCTAGAAGTGCGCGAAGCTTCGGGAACGTGTGCGGAAACCAGCTATAAGTGCGCCAAGCGCTAGGCTACGTATGGGGGACCCAACTAGAATTGTGCTGGGCGCCGGGGAACGTGTGCGGGACCCAAGAAAAAGTGCGCTGAGCGCCGGGAAATGTGCGCGGGTGGCAACTATAAGTGCGCCAAGCGCCGGGCAACGTATGCGTGACCCAACTAGAACTGTGCTAAGCGCCGGGGAACGTGTGCGGGACCCAACTAGAAGTGCGCCAAGCGCCGGGGAACGTGTGCAGGACCCAAGTAAAAGTGCGCCGAGCGCCGGGAAATGTGCGTGAGTGGCAACTATAAGTGCGCCAATCGCCGGGCAACGTATGCGTGACCCAACTAGAACTGTGCCTAGCGCCGGGGAACGTGTGCGCGACCCAACTAGAAGTGCGCCAAGCGCCGAAGAACGTGTGTGGAACCGAACTATAAGTGCGCCAAGCGCCGGGGAATGTATGCGGGACGCATCTAGAAGTGCGTCAGGTGCCGGAGAACGTGTGCGGGACCCATCTAGAAGTGCGCCAAGCGCCGGGAAGGTGTGCGGGACCCAACTAGAACTGTGCTGAGCGCCGGGGAACGTTTACGGTACCCAACTAGGAGTGCGCCAAGCGCCGGAAAACGTGTGCGGGACCCCAAATAAAAAGCGCCGAGCGCCGGAGAAAGTGTGCGGGACCCAACTGGGAGCACTCCAAGCGCCGGGGATAGTGGGCGGGATCTAACTGGGAGCACGCCAAGCGCCGGAGAACGTGTGCGGGACCCAACTTTGGGTACGCCAAGCGCAGAGGAAAGCGTGCGGGGCCCAACTGGAAGTGTGCCAAACCCCACAGAACGTGTGCGGGACCCAACCAAAAGTGCGCCAGGCGCCGGGGAACGTGTTCGCGACCCAACTAAAAGTGTGCTAAGCGACGGGGAACGTGTGCGGGACTCCAAATAAAAAGCGCCGAGCGCCGGAGAAAGTGTGCGGGACCCAACTGGGAGCGCTCCGAGCGCCTCGGATAGTGGGCGGGATCTAGCTGTGAGCACGCCAAGCGCCGAAGAACAAGTGCGGGACCCAAATTCGGGTGCGCCAAGCGCCGAGCAAAGCGTGAGGGACCCCACTGGTAGTGCGCCAAGCGCCGGGGAAAGTGTTTGGGACTCGACTTAAAAAGCGCCAAGAGCCGGAGAAAGAGGGCGGGACCTAACTGCGGGTACGCCAAGTGTTACGGATCGTGTGTTCGACCCAACTGGGAGGACCGGCAAGGGAGTGACAATCGAAAACGCGGTTGTGATTCATCCGTTCATCTAGTCGTTATTGGGTTCGGAAACCATGAAAAGGGGTGTGAACTGTGGTGGTGCTAGAAGGGGTGGGCAAGTGTTATGCAAGAGGGATATACTACACAACTGCATGAACATTGGAAAGGTCATATCTGAGGGTATAATGCGCCTTTAAAAGGAAACCTTCACTAAAATGAAGTGAAATTATCTAACTGTTTTGCTTTGCTACGGATTAGTATGATTTGGAAATGAAACATTTGTGAGAAACTTGTTAAAAGAAGTGAAATGTCTTATACTACTGATTTGGCATGGGAATAAACTCGAAAGAAGCGCTAAAAACTCAGTGAAATGATTCATCGTTGATTTGGCTGTGCACTTGTTTACTAAACAACAAAAATTGAGTGTGAGATCGAAAAACCAAATCACGCACACCCCTTCTGAGCATTTATGTATATTCGTGTGACAGCTTGTAGTTTAGGTTAACAAGTCTCAGGTCCTGCAAAATTATGTTGTGTCTCCCATGAAAGTGGAAATAACATCACGTAGTGTGTTTATGCGAATGTCGTCAACTAAGAGAACTGCTGTCACACGAATACATAAATGCTCAGTAACAAGTGCGTGGTTTGGTTTTTCAATGTCACACTCAATTTTTGTTGTTAAGTAAACAAATGCACAGCCAAATCAACGATGAACCATTTCACTGAGTTTTTAGCGCTTCTTTCGAGTTTATTCCCATGCCAAATCAGTAGCATAAGACATTTCACTTCTTTTAACGAGTTTCTCACAAATGTTTCATTTCCAAATCATACTAATCCGTAGCAAAGCAAAACAGTTAGATAATTCAACAATGGAAATCGCCAATAAACATCACAGAAGAAATGAGGGCTGCTATGAGGCTTATCACGTTGGAGTGATTTGAGGTTTCTGGTGGTCCAGCGGACCGTTTCTAGAGGTAGGATTCCTGAAAGTTTAGGTTCCTGGCAAAAGTAAAGATTTGGCATGGCCGTTTTTTTCGAAATTTTAGAAATATACTCAGTTAAAAGGGGAAGGTGAAGAAAAATGGAAAAAGTTTTGAAATATTCCTGAGAACGATTTGGCGTAGAATAATTTG
Organism: Aplectana chamaeleonis; assembly: GCA_029168955.1. Taxonomy (NCBI): domain Eukaryota; kingdom Metazoa; phylum Nematoda; class Chromadorea; order Rhabditida; family Cosmocercidae; genus Aplectana; species Aplectana chamaeleonis. Next base: position 1,067,110 of record JAPDOI010000192.1, read on the forward strand.
ATTTTTAGGAAATGTAATGAAATAGTTGAAAGTATGATCTGGCAGTCGAGTTTGAACCAACTATTTACAAGAGTTGTGCGAAACGAGAGATCGCATTGTATGAGCTTATCCGTAGAACATATCAAAGTAAAATCACGCGTGATAAGGCAAGCAGTAAAAGCTCGTTTGTGAGCTGGAATGCCGCGATCTTCACGTATTAAGTGAAGTAAAATCAAGTGTTTGTTTCATATCACGCGTGGTTTTGCTTTGATATGTTCTACGGATAAGCTCATACAATGCGATCTCTCGTTTCGCACAACTCTTTTAAATAGTTGGTTCAAACTCGACTGCCAAATCATACTTTCAACTATTTCATTACATTTCTAAAAATCAAATTATTCTACGCCAAATCGTTCTCAAATATTTCAAAACTTTTTCACTTCACCTTCCCCTTTTAACTGAGTATATTTCTAAAATTTCGAAAACTGGCCATGCCAAATCTTTACTTTTGCCAGAAACCTAAACTTTCAGGAATTTCATTTATTTTTCCTGAAGGTTTCCTTTCTAACATGGTTTATGCCTGGTGGTGTTAATTCAAAGCAAACCCACTGATGCCCTGCTCTCCCCCCCCCTTCTATGACGTCCTGCACGCTCGCAGTGATGTCCTGCACACGTTCTACGGCGCTCTGCGCACACCCATTTGGGTCCCAAGCACGCTCATGCCGATCATTTTTTCCGCAGGGCTACCGTAACCCTCCTTCGGGAGTTTTCCAAGTGTCAGCCTGGATATGAGCACATCGTTATAGCCAACCATCATCTTTGCACAATTTCGACCTCCTCAAGCACTTCCCAGTGGCTTCTCGAAGAGAGCGGTGTGTGAATGACTGCATACCGCTCCTCTCCCCTTTTATATCCCGCATGTTATGAGCGTGTGTTATCGTTCGTTATCATGTTTTGTTCAAGAATGATTACGGTAGCCCTGCGGAAAAAATTATCGGCATGGGCGTGCTTGCATTTGGATCCCGCAAACTTTCTACGGCGTCTTGCTCACTTCCACTTGGTCACCTCACAGTTGTTATGGCGTCCAACGTACTTTCATTTGGGTCGCGTACACTTTCTACGGCGTACTGCGCACACCCATTTGGGTCCCGCACACTTTCTACGGCGTCCGACGCACTGTTATTTGGGTCCCACACACTTTCTACGGCGTCCGACGCACTCTCATTCGGGTCCCACACACTTTCTACGGCGTCCGACGCACTGTAATTTGGGTCCCACACATTTTCTACGGCGTCCGACGCACTCTCATTTGGGTCCCACACACTTTCTACGGCGTCCGACGCACTCTTATTTGGGTCCCACACGTTTTCTACGGCGTCCTACGCACTCTCATTTGGGTCCCACACATTTTCTACGGCGTCCTACGCACTCTCATTTGGGTCCCGCACACTTTCTACGGCGTCCGACGCACTCTCATTTGGGTCCCACACACTTTCTACGGCGTCCGACGCACTCTTATTTGGGTCCCACACGTTTTCTACGGCGTCCGACGCACTCTCATTTGGGTCCCACACACTTTTTACGGCGTCCGACGCACTCTCATTTGGGTCCCACACACTTTCTACGGCGCCCGACGCACTGTTATTTGGGTCCCACACATTTTCTACGGCGTCCTACGCACTCTCATTTGGGTCCCACACATTTTCTACGGCGTCCTACGCACTCTCATTTGGGTCCCGCACACTTTCTACGGCGTCCGACGCACTCTCATTTGGGTCCCACACACTTTCTACGGCGTCCGACGCACTGTTATTTGGGTCCCACACGTTTTCTACGGCGTCCTACGCACTCTCATTTGGGTCCCACACACTTTTTACGGCGTCCGACGCACTCTAATTTGGGTCCCACACACTTTCTACGGCGCCCGACGCACTGTTATTTGGGTCCCACACATTTTCTACGGCGTCCTACGCACTCTCATTTGGGTCCCACACATTTTCTACGGCGTCCTACGCACTCTCATCTGGGTCCCGCACACTTTCTACGGCGTCCGACGCACTCTCATTTGGGTCCCACACACTTTCTACGGCGTCCGACGCTTTGTTATTTAGGTTCCACACATTTTCTACGGCGTCCTACGCACTGTTATTTGGGTCCCACACATTTTCTACGGCGTCCGAAGCACTGTTATTTGGGTCCCACACACTTTCTACGGCGTTCTGCGCACTCCTACTGGGGTCCCGCACACTTTCTACAGCGTCTTGCGCACCCCTACTGGGGTTCCGCACACTATCTAAGGCGTTCTGTGGATTTCTTCTGATTCACACCGTGCGGCGTTCTAAAAAATACATCCAAGATCCCGCCGTATTGATTGAAGCGTTCAATCCTAAACAAATGCCTATCAGTGACGGTGTTTATTTCATTAGATCATTTTTACGAATGAGTAAACGTCGGATGGTTTATAATAACATGTTTACGTGTTTTTGTCTCACTTGACCCTCAATTTTGAGGTCCCGCAAAAATTGAGCTACCAACTTCAAATTTTGTCAGGAGCTAACGGCAATCATAACAAACTTTCTGGCCAAAAATCAGCTTTCTAGCTCAACGATAAGTGTTCCAACAAGATCATGTACGCCAACTGAAAAAAAGGAGATGAACCCTTTTTTCGACCAAAATGACGTGGTTTTCACAGTTTTTCTCGAATTTCAGGTAACCATTGCGGAACATTTTTCGAACAGTTATTCAGCTTCCTAAAGTATATTAAAGGCAAGGTCCGGTCAAATTTTGACACTACAGAAATTTGGATTGAACAGATTGGGCTGGCCTAGCTGAACATCGTCTGAACGTTCCACGAACTCTGAGTCCTTAGTTCTGGAGAAAACAGCCTCAAAGTCAGGGATTACGGTATTCACAGCATCATAATCATGGCTGGAATGACCGATAATTACACAGCACTTTTGAAGAATGCGTGGACAACCGCTAAAATATGGACGATGGCCACACTTTTCTGACTTTTCTGGATCATCGGCTAACGGAAGTGGCTGGAATAACTTGAAGAAGACCGGTTTTTACGCAGTTTTCGCATGTTCCTTGGGACCACCTGATGCAAGAGCACCGTTTTAGTGGGAAATCCCAAAATTGAAATTCTGCCCGGACCCTGCCTTTAAATGCAAAAATAACGGTCTTCCTCCGTTTACTCTGGATCATGATACTGAGATCAGGGGGTAGCGCGTTGGCGAATCAAAGCCAAATCTGGTGAGCGCTTAGCGCTCACCACAATTTGCAACTGTTTTGCTTTTTGCTTTTAAACAAAAGGTTTATGATTTCGCATCAAAGAAATTGTGAGAATCTCCTTATAAGAAGTGAAATACCTCATGCGTATGATTTGGCATTCAACTCGGAGGAAACGCTAAAAATCCAGTGAAATGATGGACCCTTGATTTGGCTGTGCTTTTGTTTAGCGAATGGCAAAAATTCAGTGTAGCATTGGAAAAACAAATTACGCACGTGCTACTGAGCACCCATTTATATTCATGTGGCCGCAATTATTTTAGTCTACGGCATTTGTATAAACACGTTGTTTGATGTTGTTTACACTTTTATCAAATAAATTTTTTCAGAATCGCTGTTCCTGGATATTTGGGTGTGAGCCAGGGACGTTTCGCGTTCCGAAACCCGCAGTTTCGCGCGTTTTTGACCTTCCGCGTTCCGCCTTCCGAAAACCGCAGAGTGCTGCGGAACGCGGAAAATGCGGAACAGAATATCGCGACTTCGTCTTTATTGAAAATTTCCCGGTTGATTTCTTTACATTGATTCGAATATTTTGACATTACATCAAATCTTCTATTTTTCCCCTCCTAACTCGCCATGAAAGAATATTTTTCTGACAATTATTATCAGGTCCTAAAGACCGGTCGAAACTACCAAATAACAGCTGGTCTGGGTGTCATATCCCATAAATTTTTCTGTTGCTTTACTAGTTTAGAGATTTTTGTTCTACGCTTCGTGTTTGTGATTTGTGTTGCGCGCTAAGCGTCTACCAGATTTGGCTACAACTCGCACTTGCGCAACCTTGCGATTCCGTAAACAACGTTTGCAGTGCTTGTGGAGAAGCGGTTTTTCTTCCGTTGATGAGAGCGCAAAAGTTGGAATTACCACCAAGAAGTGGTCTGGAATGATTTCCTGAGAATCGAAAAGCATGAAAAAAACCGCTCGATTTTGGTGTTGATCTTCTTTTATTCTCAGATGGCGTTCACGATCTTGTGAGAACCCTTTTCGATGAGCTAGGAAGCTGATTTTCCGACAGTGGGCTGAAAATGGGTACAGCCACGCATCTTCTATTCCTATTTGGAGTTGATAGCTCAAATTTAGCGGCACTTCGAAATTGAGGTGGAAAACATTTAGAAACATATAACATGTTATTATGAGCCACCCGACGTTCTCTCGTCCGTAAAAGCGGAAACTAATGAAAACCAGCACCGTTACTTATTGGATTTCGCCCAGGATTGTGCTTTTTTGAGACAGTATTACGCTCCAAGTCTCACCGAAAGCAAAGGCTGTCAGAGGTTTCGCCTCTTTCAAATTTGAATCTCTCAGCAAAAGTCAAGCCAGAAAGGGATTCTTTGGGAAAAATACGTAGTTTCTAGAGTTCTGACCCTCCGGCTAAAATATTGATTTGGCAATGTCATAAAATATTTTACAAAATGTTTTGGCGCACGATAACCTGAAGTAACAAGCCAACTGGGAAATGTAGTGAAATGATAAAAACACGATTCGATGGTCACTCATAGATCAATTATCGATAGGGAAAGACGAAAGATAGGTTCCACAAGCTTCTCCGTTGCACTTAATAAAACGAAAATAAAGGTGCTATGAAACTTTAATACCCGCGTTAAGTTTTGTAAAAACATGGAGCATTTGCAAAACGTGGCAAAAAAAGGCAAAAAACGTCCGAAAACTTTTTTGAATAAAGATGTTTTTGGATTCTGAAAACGCTATCATAATCACAGCTCAAATTCCCACATACTACTGTGCAATGTAGACCGAAGTTCCCTAAAATCGCTTTGTTTTCGAACGAAATCGTTTTTGCAATCGTTTCTCAAAAGCGTCGCGCGCGGCAAAGTGCGGCGAAACTTTGAGTAGTAATTGTACTAGTAATAGAAGAGGAATCTTTATGTATTCTTCGCGAGTTATATGAAAAGGCGGTAATCTCGAGATTTATGCAGGTTTAGTTTTCGAAATCCTTCATTGAACGCGCTCGGAAGCTTTCTGAAAAATCGGACTTCTGTTGCGAAAGCCTCAGACCGATAAATGAAGGAGTTCGAAAATTCAACCTGCACAGATCTCGAGATTGCTCCACCTTCATATTACTCACGAAGGAAACATAAAGATTGCTCTTCTTCTACTTTTACGAATACTACTCAAAGTTACGCTACACTTTGCCGCACGCGACGTTTTTGAGAAACAACAGCAGAAACAATTTTTAGATTGGATTTTTTGATTAGATTCTCGGATTTTCCTCAACAACAAAGCGATTCCAGGGAACCTCGGTACACAAAGCAATTTATTGGGTGGGAATTTTAGCTGTGAATATGATTGCGTTTTCTGAAACGTCTCTGCTCAAAAAGTTACGTCCATCGGCCTTTTTTTGCAAAGTTTGGCAAATGCTCCCCGTTTTTACAAAACTTTAGCTCGGGTACTGTATGTATTGAAACATTTTCCAGTTTATTGTACGGCAGTCAACACTAGTGAAGCTTGGGAACCGTAGCGCTCCAATCCATATCGTGCTTGATTTTGCTTTGATAAGTTCAATGGAGAAGCTTTTATGGCTAGTTCCGTGGCTTGTTTCCTTAAAGGCAGTGTTCACGATAAATTTCACTTCCGATATCTCAACGGATTACGGAAGGTCTGGTGCCCTATTTAGCAAGGCATGCTTAAAAAGGACGCGAAAGTCGGGTTTTTGAGCCAAAATAGGCCCTCTCTTGTTTACGTTGATTTCTGAGCGTGGAGGAATTGACCGCTAGAAGGATGATACCTATCAGTGCAATGAAACAAACAGCTCACTTATCAGCACTTCCTTCTCTTGATCAATCCTGTAATCTGAATCTTCATTTGTTCCTTCCGAGGGGCGGATCTGGGGCACCAGGCGTGTCTGGGGCACCAGAACGCTTGTTTGTAGCCGTTATTTTGCCGCTCCTGACTCGTTTTCTACCGTTCTTTCGACACTGGGAGCCTAGGATCCTCCTCGCCTATCATTTCACTGTGGAAAGTCAACGAGGATGATCATCGTGAACGCTGCCTTTAAGAAAAAACATTTGAATTCAAACCGCGGCTGGCGCGGCGGTTCAAAGTTTCACCAGCGGATCGCTGAGATTTAAACCGTCGCGCCAGCCGCGGTTTGAATTAAAATGTTTTTTCTTGAGGAAACAAGCCACGGACCTAAATATAGAATCCGGTCCCTCGCCTGTATTTGCTTATTGATAATTTGTCTATGCTTGGCCACCAAAACGCTTTCGTAATCATCTCACAACATTTCCCAATTACTTCTTTACACTAGGTTATTGTGAGCCAAATACTTTTCATAAATGTTCCAGGACATTTTTTGACTCCTTTGACCCCTAACTTCTCGTAAAGATGACATTATCAAACCAGTACTTTTGCAAGAAAGCTAAGCTATCAAAAATTCTTCACTCATCAGTCTGATACGTTGGTTCTGAGAATTCTTGGACGTTTCCTTTCTCCAGTAGATAATATAGAATGTAGTACGTCTTCTGGTTCCGAGCCAAATTTACTCTGTTTCCTCCCGCGCATGTGCGGAGCGAGGGTGGAGATAGTGGGAAAGTGTGGGGAGAAAGGGACGCAGGGTACGCGCACAGACGCACGCGATGAACGGAAACAAATTTTACTCGGAAACAGAGGATATATCTGCGCATGTTTCTATATGTATCCAGATGTTCTACTCAAGTTGCATAGTATGTAACTTATCAAGACACGATCTCTTTAAAAATGATTCCGTGGGATTGAATGTGCTTCTCAGACTTTAAAGAAGTCTAAGGATATTTTTTGAAAATTTCCGCGTTTCGCGTTCCGAAAACCGAAGTTCCGCGCATTTTTGGGCGTTTTGCACCCGATTTCCGAAAACCGAGAAAAAAATTTCTGTTCCGAAACCCGAAAACCGATTTCCGAAATTTTGAATTTTTATTCCGCTCATCCCTGGTGTGTGCCAAAACTTGGCTCTCAGCTTTGCAAGCTTAAGCTGTAACTATTTGCCCGATTCTAGAAAAGAGGGGCGTGATTTGTTTTTCCAATGCTACACTGAATTTTTGCTATTTATTAAACAAGAACACAGCCAAATCAATGGTCCATTATTGACTGGATTTTTAGCATTTCTTCCGAGTTGCATGCCAAATCATACGCATGGGGTCTTTCACTTCTTTTAACGAGATTCTCGCAATTTCTTTAATGCCAAATCATAAACCTTTTGTATCGAAGCAAAACAGTTGCAAATTCATTTTGTTTTTGCGAAGGTCCCATTTGAAAAAAAAGAAACAAAAGATCCTTCATTATTCTCCGGTCGTTATCTTCCGTAATCTTTCCGGCGCACTCCCACTCGGGTCCCACACACTTTCTACGGCGTCCGGCGCACTCCCACTTGCGTCCCGCACACTTTCTATGGCGTCCGTCGCACTCCTACTTGGGTCCCGCACATTTTCTACGGCTTCCGGCGCACTCCCACTTGGGTCCCACACACTTTCTGCAGCGTCCTGCGCACTCCCACTTGTGTCCCGCACATTTTCTACGGCTTCCGGCGCACTCCCACTTGGGTCCCACACAATTTCTGCGGCGTCCTGCGCACTCCCACTTGGGTCCCGCACATTTTCTACGGCGTCCGGCGCACTCCCACTTGGGTTCCGCGCACTTTCTACGGCGTCCGGCGCACTCCCACTTGCGTCCCGCACACTTTCTCTGGCGTCCGTCGCACTCCTACTTGGGTCCCGCACATTTTCTACGGCTTCCGGCGCACTCCCACTTGGGTCCCACACACTTTCTGCAGCGTCCTGCGCACTCCCACTTGGGTCCCGAACATTTTCTACGGCGTCCGGCGCACTCCCACTTGGGTTCCGCGCACTTTCTACGGCGTCCTGCGCACTCCCATATATGTGTACTAGCGAGACCTAGCGAAGTTTTCGCTCACAGAAACTTTTGCGTGAGCCAACTACCTGAGACGGATTAGTTAGTTAGAACGGTGGTGACTGACTTCCGTCTAACCGAAAGTTGCTGTACGTAGGTATGGACTCTCCTGAGCAGAGCAGGGTGCCGTACATTTACAGCAGGCCGTGGGGGTATCACAATGTGGGATCAAAAAGCAAAACATAAGAAGCCAGCAGTAAATCGTCGGTTGCTACCGGCATAAAATTCACAACCCCTTCTGCACTTCCTTCCCTTGTTCTGCCAATTCGAGACTTGATGCCGCAGCAAAAAGAGACTTGATGCTCATGTACAAGTCGGCATGAAGTCTTAATTTGCCGCGCTAAATTCACTGTATGGGTGAATTTGCCGCTAGGAGAGGTGAGAATGAGGTGAATTTCCCGTGAAAATGGTGCGAACTGGCAGCGAGAGAGGGTCAATTTACCCCGAAAATGAGGTGAATTAACCTCGAAAAAATGGGTGAATTTACCCCGAAAATTTCACGAATTTGAAGGTCCACAGCAAGGAAGCCCCCTTGTCCGCAACATGAGCGTAATCTTCACCGAGGTCTGCGGTGAGGAGCCACCTCTGCGGACCCCGGCGTAACTCGTCCCCGTCGTGAGGATACCCACTGTATCCTCCCAGCAACCAAAATTATGCTGGCCTCCGGAGAGTGACCCGAAGTCACCTTTCAGGGCCGGCAGCAGAATGCCGAATGAGGGACTCTGGTGGGATGAGGCTGTTTTTATACCGGCGGTGCTCATAGTAAACACATTGAGACGTGATCACATTGAGACGTGATTATTCGTTTTATCATGTTTTCGCTGGGATGTTTTCATTTGTTTAGAAATTTCTGAGATGCCAGCAACGGCGGTCATTTCACCCTTTGCGCTGAGTGGTATCCAGCCGCTCAACAACTGATATGCATTAACATGTTAGCGCAGGCGGTATTTTCACGCTTTGCGCTGACTGATATCCAACCGCTCAGCAAATTCACCCTTTGCGCGGATAAGCTTTCATGACGGCGCTAAAGGTGAATTTGATGCCTTATGATAACAAAGCGTGATAAAGGCCGCTTTCGCCGAAGCATCAAGTCTCGAATTGGCAGAGTACGTCGCTACCCACTGCCCTTTCTTCCAATTTGTAGAGTTCACAAGCTATTAATCTCGCCTTACCGTCTCTATCATGATAAGGACAAACGCATTCTCATTTTATATGTTTCCCTAGTTCACCAACGTCATGCCCTTGTTCTCAATGAATGAAATTAGTAGGTGGTTGTTTATGTTTTTGTGGTGCAGATTTTGATAAGCTCAGACTTGCAACATATAAAAAACTGGTTTTTGGAAGTTAGGGAATCGAAATGACTGAGCGGTTGCAATGAGTGGCGAACAGAGAAGGTGCGGAAGTGGACCTGCTGCTTGTTTCCTAAAACTGGCAAGAAAATGTCTCAGGAGTTCTGCGTCAATCTCGAAACGCGTCGCACGCTTCTCAAAATTCATGTTTTCTAATCTGTTTTCTTCTCCACAAAAGGTTAAGATTTAGCATCAAAAAATTTTAAAAAAACCTTTTTCAAATTCTTCACTCTTGGTAACGTCCTGCACACTCCCACTGCGGTCCTGCTAACTTTTGATGACCTGCACACTCCCACTCGTGACCTGTGCATTTTCTATGACGCCCTGCACACTCCCACTGGGGACCTGCGCACCCTCTATGACGTCCTGCACCCTACCATTTGGGTCCTGCACACTATCTGTGACGTGCTGCACACTCGCGTTGGGGTCCTGCACACATTTAATGACGTCCTGCGCACTCCTACTCAGGACCTGCACATTTTCTGTTATGTCCTGCACACTCCAGCTGGGGTCCTGCACAATTTCTATGACGTCCTGCACACTCCCGCTGGGGACCTGCACATTTTCTATGATGTCCTGCGCACTTCCACCGGAGTCCTGCACACTTTCTATGACGTCCTGCACACTTCCTCTGGGGTCCTGCACATTTTCTACGATGTCCTGCACACTCCCGCTGGGGTCCTGCACAATTTCTATGACGTCCTGCACACTTCCTTTTGGGGTCCTGTACACTTTCAATGACGTCCTGCACACTCCGCTGGAGACCTGCACATTTTCTATGATGTCCTGCACACTTCCACCGGGGTCCTGCACACTTTCTATGACGTCGTGCATACTCACTGGGGTCCTGCACACTTTCTACGACGTCCTGCACACTTCCGCTGGGGTCCTGCACACTTTCCATGACGCCCTGCACACTCCCACTGGGGTCCTCCACACTTTCTATGACGTCCTGCACACTTCCGCTGGGGTCCTGCACATTCCTACTTAGGGCCTGCGCACTTTCTATGACGTCCTGCACACTCCGATTAGGGTCCTGCACACTTTCTATGACTTCTTGCACACCCTCACTGGGGTCCTGCACTCCTTTTATGACGCCCTGCATTTTTGCATCGCTAGACGACTCGCAGAAGTTATCATGACCCACGGCCAAAAGTGCGCTCCACGGACAAACTCGGTTGCCCCGAGGCACGTAAGAGATGACTCGAGCTGATTTTTTCGTAATCCATAAATGTCGCACCCACCTAAATGTTGGTACGATTAAATACAAGTTTTGATCGGCCATTCCTAAGATATGCGGGACACATGCACACACATACACACACACACACACACACACACACACACACACACACACACACACACACACACACACACACACACACACACACATCGGGACATAACTGCTTTAAGTATAAGGATATGTATATGATTATTACACTCACATTAGGCAAATGCTTGATCATAATAAGAAGACATGCACAGAAAAAAATTAACAAGACCGGGAGAAAGAAAAAAACAGACAGCAAACTTGAGCAAAAATACTCCTATTCTTCATTCACCCTACCAATCAAACAAACGAAGATCTATCTCTAGAAAAGAAGAAACAATCGAAAATGCTATCTTTCGTAGCTGAGAACTATTTGAGATACCCGTCGCCTAAACTGGCCCAAGGAAGCAGGTCCTAGAAATTCTAGCGATTTTCAGGTACGAGCTACCCGCCCTGTGTGGAAAAGACGTAACCCTAACACTGGTAATTGGCCGACCGAGAAATATTTTCATTATTTCACCTCTAGTTCTCGATGTGACCAGTTTGAATATGGGTTCCACTCACTTTCTACGACGTCCTGCCTCTCTCACCGTGTTCCCGTACGCCTTCTACGGCACCCTGCGCGCTCTTGGAATCCTACTCACACCATACGGCGGTCCGAAAAATACTTCCAAGGTCTCGTCGAATTCGTACAGCTTGAAACCAAAACCGTTTCGAACAGGGCACAATCTTGTTTAGAAGCCTATCAGGAACTGTGTTGATTTTCATTAGTTCATTTCTGAAAGTTGGGCTCCGCAGAAAAGGTCAAGGATTTGGCATTGCTCCTAAATGTCGTGAAATTGTCTTATTGGATTTGGCTCTTAACTTGATTGATTTTTCAAATGTAGTGAAATTGTCGAATTGATTTGGCTGTGATGATACTATATGCAGATAACATAATCATTAAATGTAGTGAAATTGTTGCAAACGGATTTGGCAGGAGCTCTATCAATTATCACAGTCAAATCACGCGTCAGAAGGTCCTCTGGCGAGCGAATGAAGACAAAAAGAAAAAATAATAATCCTCAGTCAACAATGCTGAACAGAAACGTGGCCTTATGGGCTAGGAATTAAGGTTTCCGAATGCTATTCTGCCTTTTCAGTGTAGCTCCCACTAACAATAAGGTACCAGACCTTCCCTCACCGATGAGATAAAAATCACGAAAACGAAATCTAACGCAATTTACTCGCTACTGACTCTATGTCTTCGTGTCCTCAACGCTTTCACGGTTCGCATTGTATAGAAACGTTTTTGCTGCTAGGTTTATTCCTGTTCTCATTCGATTCAATATGCGCTCCAAGGAAAACCCCTTCTGACGCGTGATTTGACTGTGATAATTGATAGAGCTCCTGCCAAATCCGTTTGCAACAATTTCACTACATTTAATGATTATGTTATCTGCATATAGTATCATCACAGCCAAATCAATTCGACAATTTCACTACATTTGAAAAATCAATCAAGTTAAGAGCCAAATCCAATAAGACAATTTCACGACATTTAGGAGCAATGCCAAATCCTTGACCTTTTCTGCGGAGCCCAACTTTCAGAAATTTCACAACTTTTTACAAGGGTTTCCCTTCTACAATATCGTCAAGCTCTAAAAGGCAAGTTGTTTTTCTTTGAAACATAGTGGTAGAAATGAAGAAACAGCTGCTAGGATTGCAAGATAATAGTTGCAACGCGACTTCCTACAGACAAGATACAAGGCATATACTTTTGAATTTAAAAATCGAGAAAATGAAGAAATGAGTTTTAAAATGACCCAATTGTACAGGGTTGGGGCACAATCCTAGACGGGGGAGAGGGGGCACCCACCATTCAAATTCAAGACAGAAGTGAAATGAACCACCCATTGGTAAGGCTACCAGGCAGAGTATTTTCATGAAGTTTCTATAAAAACAATGATTGATAGCAGTATCAGACATCTTTTATCAGAATTTTCCATCATTTCTATGAGTCTTGGGTGGCCTCACCCCGTCTAGGATAGACCCAGGGTCAGTCGCTCTAGCCAAACTTCACCGGTTCTTGCTGACGTGGCTCGTCTGCGCCGGCCCATATGTCTGATTCGGAACAAGAACGATAGTTAAATACATCGTACGCGCAGAAAACCGTATATTATTTTTTCATGTTTTTGCGTAGCTTGGCCCCTCTAGTGAACGAAAATGTTGAAGGGGCCCATGAAAAACCTTCATTCTTCTTTCAACTCCCTTCTTCATTAAAGAAAAGTCAATCGGAACACATTGTAAATACGAATTTGAATTTCGCGCCAAAATCATTTTAAGAGTTTTTGCATGTGGAGTTCGTGCCGTAACTATTTTTCCTGTTGTCTTACGGTCGCACCAACATTCTAGGAAAAAGTGCTAGATGACTGGTGAGAATTGGTGGCGGATATTAATCTTTGACGCCTTCCAACCTCATCGTCCAACATTTTTGACGCGCCAAAGTTTACCAGTGTGGTCTACCGGGCTCAATCATAAAATTGAGCCTGAAAATGGAAATTGATTTCCAGCACGAACGATAGTTAAGTGCGCTAGAAGAGGACTACCGTAACCTTAGGAATGATGTTATTCGGCTCTCTTAAACAAATTTGATGATACCCAATTGATCAATGATAAAGATAAAAGAAGTGCAGAGCGGTGTGTCTTCATTCACACACCGTCCTTCTCCAGAGGTCAGCAGTTGAGGATCTGCCTGGACTACAAGCAGAAAAACAACACCAGCGGTAGTGAAGATGTAGCGAATTCGGAGTCAGAACTTAGAAAATTTTAGAGCCAACTCGAGTGAGATTACAATAGCCTTGTTCTGGCGCAATTGCCTATCGCTCTTGTTGATTCGGAGGCATGACTTGCATACGGTGTCCTGGACATTCAACGGAGGTCCTGCGCACGTCGCTTTGATGTTCTGCACACTCCTACTAAGGTCCTGCACACGTTCCATGATGTCCGGCACTCTCCTACTGAGATCCTGCACAGGTCCCATGATGTCCTGCACACTCCTACTAAGGTCTTGCACACGTTCCATGATGTCCTGCACACCCCTTCTGGGGTCCTGCACACGTCCCATGATGTCCTGCCCACGTCTACTACGGTCCTGCACACGCACAATGATGTCCTGCACACTCCTACTGAGGTCCTGCACAGGTCCCATGGTGTCCTGCACACTCCTACTAAGGTCTTGCACACGATCCATGATGTCCTGCACACCCCTACTGAGGTCCTGCACAGGTCCCATGATGTCCTGCACACCCCTTCTGGGGTCCTGCACACGTCCCATGATGTCCTGCACACTTATACTACGGTCCTGCACACGTACAATGATGTCCTGCACACTCCTACTGAGGTCCTGCACAGGTCCCATGATGTCCTGCACACTCCTACTAAGGTCTTGCACACGTTCCATGATGTCCTGCACACTCCTACTGAGGTCCTGCACAGGTCCCATGATGTCCTGCACACCCCTACTGGGGTCCTGCACACGTCCCATGATGTCCTGTCCACTCCTAATACGGTCCTGCACACGTTCCATGATGTCCTGCACACTCCTACTGAGGTCCTGCACAGGTCCCATGATGTCCTGCACACTCCTACTAACGTCTTGCACACGATCCATGATGTCCTGCACACTTATACTACGGTCCTGCACACGTACAATGATGTCCTGCACCCTCCTACTGAGGTCCTGCACAGGTCCCATGATGTCCTGCACACTCCTACTAAGGTCTTGCACACGTTCCATGATGTCCTGCACACTCCTACTGAGGTCCTGCACAGGTCCCATGATGTCCTGCACACTCCTACTAAGGTCTTGCACACGTTCCATGATGTCCTGCACACTCCTACTGAGGTCCTGCGCACATTCTACGACGTCCTGCACACCTCTACTGGGGTCCTGCACACGTCCCATGATGTCCTGTCCACTCCTACTACGGTCCTGCACACGTTCCATGATGTCCTGCACACTCCTACTGAGGTCCTGCACAGGTCCCATGATGTCCTGCACACTCCTACTAAGGTCTTGCACACGTTCCATGGTGTCCTGCACACTCCTACTGAGGTCCCGCACACATTCTACGACGTCCTGCACACCCCTTCTGGGGTCCTGCACACGTCTCATGATGTCCTGCCCACTTATACTACGGTCCTGCACACGTACAATGATGTCCTGCACACTCCTACTGAGGTCCTGCACAGGTCCCATGGTGTCCTGCACACTCCTACTAAGGTCTTGCACACGATTCATGATGTCCTGCACACTCCTACTGAGGTCCTGCACAGGTCCCATGATGTCCTGCACACTCCTACTGAGGTCCTGCACAGGTCCCATGATGTCCTGCACACTCCTACTAAGGTCTTGCACACGTTCCATGATGTCCTGCACACTCCTACTGAGGTCCTGCACAGGTCCCATGATGTCCTGCACACTCCTACTAAGGTCTTGCACACGTTCCATGATGTCCTGCACACTCCTACTGAGGTCCTGCGCACATTCTACGACGTCCTGCACACCTCTACTTGGGTCCTGCACGTCCCATGATGTCCTGTCCACTCCTACTACGGTCCTGCACACGTTCCATGATGTCCTGCACACTCCTACTGAAGTCCTGCACAGGTCCCATGATGTCCTGCACACTCCTACTAAGGTCTTGCACACGTTCCATGGTGTCCTGCACACTCCTACTGAGGTCCCTGCACACATTCTACGACGTCCTGCACACCCCTTCTGGGGTCCTGCACACGTCTCATGATGTCCTGCCCACTTATACTACGGTCCTGCACACGTACAATGATGTCCTGCACACTCCTACTGAGGTCCTGCACAGGTCCCATGGTGTCCTGCACACTCCTACTAAGGTCTTGCACACGATTCATGATGTCCTGCACACTCCTACTGAGGTCCTGCACAGGTCCCATGATGTCCTGCACACTCCTACTGAGGTCCTGCACAGGTCCCATGATGTCCTGCACACTCCTACTAAGGTCTTGCACACGTTCCATGATGTCCTGCACACTCCTACTGAGGTCCTGCACAGGTCCCATGATGTCCTGCACACTCCTACTAAGGTCTTGCACACGTTCCATGATGTCCTGCACACTCCTACTGAGGTCCTGCGCACAGTCTACGACGTCCTGCACACCCCTACTTGGGTCCTGCACACGTCCCATGATGTCCTGTCCACTCCTACTACGGTCCTGCACACGTTCCATGATGTCCTGCACACTCCTACTGAGGTCCTGCACAGGTCCCATGATGTCCTGCACACTCCTACTAACGTCTTGCACACGATCCATGATGTCCTGCACACTCCTACTGAGGTCCTGCACAGGTCCCATGATGTCCTGCACACTCCTACTGAGGTCCTGCACAGGTCCCATGACGTCCTGCACACTCCTACTAAGGTCTTGCACACGTTGCATGATGTCCTGCACACTCCTACTGAGGTCCTGGTTTGTATAAGCATGTTTACTTGTTTTTACCTATCTTCGACCTCAATTTTGAGGTTCCGTCAAAATTGAGCTTTCAACTCCAAATTTCAATAGGAGCGACCTGCATCCATTTCCAGCCTCCTGTCCAATAATGAGCTTCCTAGCTCGATTTTAAGTGTACCAACAAGATTGTGAACGCCATCTGAAAAAAGGAGATTAACATCATAACTTGGCGGGTTATTCAATTTTTCTTGAAAACTAGTAAACCATTCCAAACCATTTTTGGGTGTTTACACCATTCCTGATTGATGAGGTTGGTGCTCCCCATTGTTCGCGCTGTGTAAAAGATTGTTTTCGTGATAATTTCAGTTGGCCTGAAGACGATATTGCATATCGAAACGTCGAAAATAAACTCATAACGAGTCTTGATTCTCGCAATAAATAAGCGCAATCATTAGTAATGCAAAGCACAGAATCTTCAGACTTTTGCGCGTTTCTTATTCCGATTTTGATTATTTCCTCCCTGCTGGTCGGCCTGCAAAGGTTTTCTTGATCAAAAGTGTAGACTAATTCTACATACAACGGTACATACAGAAACGCTGACTTTGCGTTTTATATCAAGACCTTCACACGTTGTCCCAAGCAGGGCTGGGCACACGTCCCGGGTAACCTTAGGGGGGTGCATATTAGACGTTGCAGAGAGGGCAAAGGGGGGTGCCTGAGCCGAACACGAAAAAAAAGAACGAAGTGCATGTTCTGTCGAATTTCAGGAAAAAAGTAGTACGCACTATTCTTCTGAATTGTCATATCTTCTTCTCCGCTTTTTGAGTCAAACACTTAAAGAATAAAAACATTGATAGAGATGCAGGTTGTGTTCGCAATAATTCATAGTTGCTGTCAAAGTTTGTTTCGATGAAGGATTAAACACTACTCTGTTATCTTGTAGCAAGTAAGGATTGATGTGGTGTCATGTTTCTTTGATGCAACGTTCATTGATTACGCGGGTGGTTACCAATTCGAGGCAAAGATACTAAGACAGCGCCCAGGAAAACTATCATTCAAGTTCAAAAAAATATTAGCGAACTGATGTATAGCCTAGGTCGCTCATTTTGTGCTGGTCGAAGCAAGGCTTATCGGGCTTATCATGTCAAAATCTTCTTATCACTGTTATACTTTGCCATGACCGACCGCTCCGCTGCTTACTCTGCCCGGACTCATCCGAGCAGGCTAGGATTTATTTCGACAAATTAAAAGTACAGATAGCACAGTCAGCATCACAACTAGTCAATAGATTTTTATTCATGAGAATGTGACTTATGAAGAGAGCCAACTATAAAAAATGAAGACTGCAAGTTACTATGAAAGAAGCGAATGACCGTTTCCTCCTCATTGAGAAGTACCCTGTACATAAAAACCCGAGTTTTATCCACCATGAATGCCGCAATCTCTCATAGACTAGGCTAGCCGTGCGATCTGGTGTTTGTCCGCAGCTACACAACGCGCACTGGAATGGACGCGCACGCAATATTAATTAAAAAATGTATTTTATTACAGAACGGGGCGGAGAAAATGATTGAAACTGGAGTAAATGGAAGCAGGCAGAACTAGGATTCTTTCAATGTATACAGTATAGAAATTTAATGTAAACAAACTAAGTTGGAGCGGAGTGAATTTTTCGGACGTGATAAGGTTCATTCAAATGAACCTAGTTGATTAAAAACACCAACAAACATGAGAACTAAGAGCATTGCGAGAAAGAGGAGAATCTGGCAAACATTTTAATAGCAATAGGTTTCATATTCAATGTGATTTAAGGACCTTAAAACTCGTCCCGGTTTTGTCCCGGTTTTGGGGTAAAACCGGGACGAGATTTAAGGTCCTTAAATCACATTAAAAACCGGTCCCATTGATGCTAAAATGTTTGCCAGATTCTCCTCTTTCTAACAATACCCTTTGCTCTCAGTTTAATGCTAGTTTTGATCAACTAGGTTAGTTTGAATGAACCTTGTCACGGCTAAATATTTACACCCGCTCTAACTTTGTTTATTTACATTAAATTTCTAAAATGGGTACATCCAGAATAGACAACTTTCATCATCTTCCATTTCCTTTGGTTTCAATCCTTTTCTCCTCCCTGGTCTGTAATAAAATACATTTTTTATTAATATTGAGTGCGCGTCCATTGCCGTGTGCGCTGTGTAGCTGCGTACTGACACCGTATCACACGGCAAGCCGATTTTTTAAGGGATAGCGGCATTCTAGGAGGCTAAAACTCGGGTTTTCTACTCCCTACGGATCACATGAATCCTAACATTGTTCCACAACACAAAATAGTTCTGATTTCCACATCAGAACAATCAAACACGGATTAACTAATCCTTCGTAGGTTTATGAAAACATTCGACAGGAAACATTAATTATCGCAATAGTAGTAGTTCTGTTGTTGGTAATTGTTCAATTGTTTTGTATTGAAAAATGTTTCATCTTTTGTAATAACTTACCGTCTTACTAACAAATTTTCCTCATGGGGTTGTTTTGAAGTTCAGAAATTACACTACCTTTTTTTTGTTGCCATTGTCGGAATTTTTCTCTATTCAGTGCTTTTTTTATATTCTTGTTTATCAAAATCAGGAAGTCAAGATCATGGCTGTCCAACTATTCGGAAAACAACCGATTTCGATTTCCCATAAGGGGTGCCTAAAAATTACCGAGATAAGGGGGGTGCATATTCAGAATCGCCATGCCGGGACGTGTGCCCAGCCCTGGTCCCAAGCCTGACGCTTGATAGTGGCTATATGTATTTGCAGTTTAAACTCTAGTTAGCTGGGCGAGGATGGACTACTCACACGAATGGAGTCCTTTTGTCCAGCACGCAGCGTTCTCAACAGTTGTGCACTCCAATTGTCAATGATTACGTCAACGACTCTAGAGTGTCAGCAAGTTTTTGATTTAGAACCAAAATGTTGTGGCAGATTGGAACATGCTGTCACATTCAGGGTCCGGGCAAATACCCCTTTCTCTGAGAAAATTTGCACCGGCGGCAGACCAACCCTGCCTTGAAGGCTCCTAATCGGTGTCTGCAGGGTAGTGTCTATCCAGGGTCCCTCCACCAGTCATGCCATTGCATCAACCCCGCGTCGGTGTCTCAACCAGGACGCGACGGCTCCCAAGCTCGTTCTGGAATTACCTCAATCCTATCTCGGCGGTGCCTGATTCGGGCCGCGACGGTGCCTGAATCTCTCCCCCCCCCCCCAGAGAAAGCCCCGCCTAGGTCCGGGCAAGGGCTTAACATCCGCCGAGGTCCCCGGTGAGGAACCACCCTCACTGCGGACAGCGGCGAAAACCGCCCCACTCCCAGCCGTGGGATCCCCTATCCCCCAGCGGTCAAAAATATGCTGGCCTCCGGAGAGGGACTTGAAGTCACCTTCCAGGGCCGGCATCAGAATGCCGAATGAGGACTCGAGTGAGATGAGGCACCTTTCATACCGGCTGTGCATGTGATAAACACATCAGGACGTAATCATTCGCTTAACTATTTTTTCATGTCAGCCACTGTAGCGGTGGCGTTGCGGCGATATCGCGAAGCCGGCCCGAAACTGTCGCGAGGCCCACGCTTCGCTATCGCGGTACCGTTAATGATAGCGGTGCCGTTGCTGTACTGTTGCGGACAAGCAGAAATCTTCCAAGATTGCGTAGCCGTTGCTACAGTGCCGCTGCACGGGCTCGGATCACTGTGCCGGTGCTACATCGGCCCGGCACGGTCTCGGGTTGCGGTGCCGTCCCGCCACGGTCAATGCAAATTTTCTCAGAGTTGTTTACCCGGCTGTCAACCATTGACATCTAATCGGGGGCCGGATGCATCAACACACACGGCGGGGCAAGGGCACGGGCAGGGCCTGGCTACCCCAGCGCAGGTGCCCCGAGAGTCGGTGCCCCGCCGCGTATGCACATGCGCTCGATGGCGTCGGGGCAGCTAACCCCAGCGGAGTGTACGCAATGACGTACCATTTTACGGCCGAAACCTGCGATCGATCGGCCGAGACAGCTGAGAATTTTCGCCCCGTCTGCTTGACGCTCCCTGTTTTCATATTTCCTCTCGTTTTCAACGCAGTTGAACATCTCGCAGTTACTTTTTCGTAATGTAGAATGGTAATAGAGCATAAATATGTTTCAATTTCGTCCGTAGTTTTTGAGTATCTTTTTATTTTTAATTCACTCATTATTGAGACTTCACAACTTGTCCAAAACTTCAAATTGTTGCGAACCTCGTCGGAAAATGTATTTAGCGAGTTTTGAAAAATTTTGTCGTGCATTTAGAAAGCCATGGGTAGAATTCTGGCTCTCAATGCCATTTTGCTCGCCTTTTTCTTCTATTTCAAGTTGGAATGAAAGATGATCATCCGCCGTTTCGCTCTGTGGACGGTTTAGCTCAGTTACAAGGGAATTATAGCAAGATCAACTCTATACTTTTTTTTACGCATCCTGAAAATCATGTTCAGAGTGCAAACAAATTTATGGCCATTCTTTTGTCAGAGTGAATTTGTATTTTGTCTCGGCTTGATACACCCACCAAATTTTCAAATTGTACTTTTTTATATTTTATGGCTGTAAGGAAAAAGACTGCAAGATGTTCGTGTTGTGAAAACGTGAGCAGAAGAGCTCAGCAGAGACAGGAGAAGAAGGACAGACGCATTGACGGCCGAGTGCTAAAGCGCAGTATTCTCTTCATGTATTGAGTCAAGAGTTCTTATTTCATATTTCTTATGCAGACATAGGGTTGCGAAGAAAACTTCTTCACTAGATGGGGTATATTTTTATGGGAATGAGATGATAATTTTTGTTATTTTTTTTTGTTTCACAACTCAAAGGATTTAGAGGACAAGATTCGGGGAAAAAAAGAAATTCAGCAAGCAGTGCGGGTGGAACTAAAGAAAAAACTGCGTGGTTTCTAGTATGAAAATTTGATACGTGCCTCGAAAAAAAATTCATACGTGTCTCGGAATCAATTTCTTTAAAAAATTGGAAGTATCATCAAACAGAATTCTCTGAACCTTCATGCTTTTTAAAGTGCTCAAAAACTCTGAGACTGTTGTAGATCAAGCAAAAGCTAAAGGAACGCTGAATAAAGAAGGTGGGAGCAGTAATATGGATTTTTCCAAGGAAAACCTCAAAAAAAAAGCTTAAACAAAGGGGAGATGTGAAAAAATCAATCGAGAATGGAATGTTTACCTTCTAGGTGTAAGAATTTTAGGCAAGCAAATGTTTACGAGAAGCTAAATAAAAGTTCTATGTCGAGGAAAAGGACAGCAAGCCTTGAAAAAGTTGGTTTCTGCGTGATAGTATCACATTTCTGCAGCGTTTCATCGTTCTCGCCCCAGCCGGGGCAGCCGCTGCCCCAGCCTCATAGCTGGGGCAGTTGGGGCACTGCCCTCGCCCTTGCCCCGATGGCTTAGCATGTCGATTTCGCTGCCCAGCGTGCCCCGCGCCTGCCCAAACCCCAAGATTTGCGTTGATACATCCGGCCCAGGGTGTTCATCTACCCGCGTTGGATACCCACGGTTCATACCCCCACGTGCCTGATTGCCACAATGGATGAAAGGATGGGACGCATTAAGTTTTGGGGCTTGTTGCAGTCTTACTCTTCCGAGGATAAAGTGGGCATTGGTGAAGTCTATCGTGCTGTCCATGAGTAGCTGTCTCGGTGCTAAACGCCCTCGACACGCTCGCCTGTGACGTCATCCATTGATCTTGCCCATATTGATCGATGAAGTGGCGCGCGAGCTGGCTGCTGCCCAGGGCTGTGCGGAACTGTTCCGTTTCCGTTTCCGTATTTCCGGCGATTTTTGGGCTGTTCCGTTCCGTTTCCGAGTTTTCGGGCCCGGAAACGGAATAAATTAGTGCAATGCGATCTATGATAGCGGGTCTAGGCAAGGATTTTTGAAGGTTTCATGAGACGCTGAAAATTACATCCGACCTCTTGAACCCAATCAAATATCTCCGCTTGGTTGAGATCATTCCCGAAGTTTGGGGGTCTGAGATTCGAAGCCTATAAAATGGTGACACGAAATGGGCGTGGCAGGAATCTAAACGCCTTTTGAGGATTATTTTATTAAACATACAGCTTTTTCTCTCAGATTCAATGATTTCGTAAAAAGCTTCTCTTCTAGATTCGACTTCTTCGCTTGTTTACCGACATGACAGCAACACAAATTGAGATACTTTTTTTGCGCATACAGAAAGGAGTCTCGGCGGAGACAGGTGGAGGTGACCACGGAGAGGCTCGTTTGAGGCAGGTCATAAAGGAATTTTCCCATTTACACTATTTGAGAGGCGGCAACATATAATGAGTATTTTTAGAGATTCCTTTTTGGTATTTTCAGAAGACAGACTTCGAAATGCTTGAATGCCTCGTAGTGACTTTATTTTGAATAATTATTAGTTTGTTAACTGAAGTCATTGGTTATTGATTGAGAGCTGGGGGCAGCAGCGAAAAAAATGAGACAAACCCAAAATCTCCTCGGTCTCTTCCGTTTCCGTTTCCGGATTTCCGTTTCCGGCGATTTTTGACCATTTTTTTCCGTTTCCGTTTTCGAAAATCTTGAAAAAGATTTCCGCGTAGCCCTGCTGCTGCCATCCGCAGATTCGCACTGTTTCTCCCATTTATGCTTAAGCATTTAACGCTCGGGGGTGTGTATACAAGTCTGTTGGTACCTGCTCGTTGGTGCCCCTGCTTCTACTGAACCCAGCAGACGTTTGAGTGTACACAGGGAACGTTCGAGCGATATAGCGTGCACAACTATATCGCGAAAGTATCCCGCACATTGCATAAAGGTGTCGCCGTCCGGCACACTAAGGCCTCTGGTCCATAACACCTTAGGATCCGTACCTAGGGAGTCATGGAGTCTTTGGCCACAAGCCACAATTTCGCCACCCTGAACTGTCGATCGCTGTCGAGTGATATCCAAAAACTGCGCTATCCAGACTTCTGAGCTATTTCCATGCACCGTTTGCTGCTTTGCAGGAAACCCGCCTCAAGGATAGACCCGTCATCAGCGTCGGAGAGTACACCATCTACTGCGGTAACGCTGACGATAGGAGAGTGGGAGGCTGTGCAATAGCTGTAAGGAAGGATTTCAATGGCATGGTCAAGGAGTTCGGCTCAACGTCGTGTCGGAATGCATTCGTACGACTGCGGGATCGCAGAGGATTCAATCTGTGGATAGTGAGTGCTCATGCGCCCACTGAAACCGCCGAAGACAATTCGAAGGATGCGTTTTATGAGGAACTCAATACGTTGCTGGCCAGGATACCTTGTCAACATGCTGTTGTCGTGGGGATTGACGCAAATGCGAAGATGGGACTTGATCAGGAATCCGAAGTACTCGGTAAATGGTTCTGCCCAGTGGAGCAAACATCGGACAATGGCTACCGCCTTGTCGACTTTTGTGAACGCAGTGGTCTGATTATTGCATCGACATTCAAGAGGAATCATCGCCGCCATCAGCTTACGTGGCAGGGACCAACCCGGCTATCTCCAGAAGAGCAGCGGAAGCGGAAGATGACAACTTTGAAACTACAGCTTGACTATGTCCTAACGAGGAATATTCCAGTATCGGACATTCGAAGATCTAGAGCTGTGTGGGATGTCGCATTCGATTCGGATCACCGTCCTGTTCTGTTGAACTTTACTGCGAGGATTCATAAGAGGAAGCGAGGGGCTCAGCCTCTCCAGAGGATTGACATGACAAGTCTCAGAGATGAAGAGTGCAGAAGGAATTTCCGACAACGCGTTTCTATTCACATCGGAGTACGGACTAAGAAGAAACTTTGCGACGCGGATTCTTTTGTCAAGTGCATCCAGGACGCTTCGAAAGAGGCACTCCCGGTTGTACAGCCTAAGAAGAAGTTCGCCTACGTCTCAGAAGAAACAACATCTACCTACAACAGAGTATGTGCTCTCCGAACTGCAGGAAACTTCGTGGAGGAGAAGCGTCTGAGGAGGAGGTTGCGTCGGCAGCTTCAAAGGGACCGCGAACGAGAGTGGACGTGTAGAGCTAAGGAGTTCGAGAAGGCTTGGGAGGAGAAGAATCCGAAGAAAGCCTACACGTTGCTGCGACAGTATAGCGGGAAGATGAAGAGATGTTCTCCTGTCTTGAACACTACCAATGGAGTTGTAGTTGGTGATGCGACGCTGCCAATATGGAAGGATTACTTCCAGTTCACTACTGAATCGTCCAGCGCCATCAGTACCTGAGCTCCCGCATGTTCAGAGAGCACATTACGATGTCAGTGAGGAACCGCCGACTGAGTCTGAAGTTTTGGATTGTGTCCGGAAAATGAAGAATGGAAAGGCAGGTGGAGATGACAACATCACTGCTGAAATGCTGAAAGCTCTTCCTCCGTCTGGGATTCGTGAAATGACCAACACCATCCGTGCCATATGGATGAGCGAAAGGATACCCGATTCGTGGAGACATGCGATCATCGTACCTCTTCACAAGAAGCTATCCGTCACGGATCCTAAGAACTACAGAGGAATCTCTCTACTTCGTGTCATGTACAAGGTTTTAGAACGTATCATTCTCGAGCGACTTATCAAACATCGTGAAGGAACGACCAGAGATGAGCAAGCCGGTTTTCGACCTGGAAGATCGACCATCGACCAAGTGTTCGTCGTGAGAAGAGTAATTGAATCGTGGCAGCGGTTTTCGAAGCCATTACAGCTTGCTTTTTTGGACTTTGAAGCTGCGTTCGACTCTCCTCATCGTGATCGATTGCTCAACGCTCTGCGAGCAGATGGAGTCCCGGAAAAGTATGTTCGGTTAATCGAGGACATGAACAAAGGAACAACAGCAGCAGTTCGTACACCTGTCGGATTTACGTCAGCTTTCGAGGTGAAAACAGGAGTAAGGCAAGGAGCCGTTGCAGGACCTTTTCTTTTCAACTTCGCCGTTGATGACATCATGCGTAGAGTTGCAGAACAGTTTCCTGTGGATGTGATCCTAACACCATCAGGACGCTCCCTTGTCGACCTGGAGTACGCCGACGACATTGTGTTATTCGCTGAAAACAACGCAAAACTGCAAAGGATTGTGAACCTCGTTTCGAAGTATGCCGCAGCCTATGGACTTCGTCTTCGTCCCGACAAATGCAAGCAGATGTGGGTCTCTCAGAGGCCTTCAACTGGAGTTTGTGTGGACGGACAATGTATCGAACTGGTGGACGATTTCTGTTATTTGGGCTGTTTGCTGAAGAACGATGGTAGTTATGCAGCGGATATTCGACAACGATGTGCGAAAGCTACGTCTGCATTCAATTCTCTAACCAAGTGTTTGTGGTCTACCACCATCGCGAAGGAAGTCAAGTTGCGCGTCTACCTATCCGCTATTCGCCCTATCATGATGTACGGATCGGAGACGTGGGCAGCACCGAAAACGCAGATGGAAAGGTTGGATTGCACGGAGAGGAAGCTTTTAGGCGTTTGCTTGGATATTTCTGGCCGCGTGTATGCCATAACGAAGACCTTTACAAGGAAATCGACGCAGTACATCAACGCTTGACACGAGGGAGGTGCCAGCATCTCCTAACGCCATCTCAGGCAGCAATGGAAAGTCGACTTCGACTGCTCGGGCATATACTAAGAAGAACGCCGGATCGTCTCGTACAACACGCTTTAAAAATGCTTCCAAATCCTGTCTGGAAACGGCCACCTGGGCGTAGGCGAAAGTTCTGGACGGATGTGGTTAAAGAGGATTTAAAGTCACTCGGCATCGAAAGACAGTTCAGGCGCGATGTTTCGTTTCGCAGGAAATGGAATAGTGACAGCTGGATGGAATGTGTTCAAATTGTGGCTGAAGACAGTGAAAAATGGACACGGCTGACTACTAGGACGGCACACCTCGGTGAAGATGCGGAATGACCGCGTCAGGCGAAAGCCAACCGATTAAGTCAAGTAAGTCAAGTCATTTAACGCTCAAAAGCAGCGTTCACGATTATCATCCTCATTGACTTTCCATAGTGAAATGATAGGCGAGAAGGATTCTGGGCTTCAGTGTTTAAAGAATGGTAGAAAACGAGCCAGGAGCGGCAAAATAACAGCTGCAAACAAGCGTTTTGGTGCCCCAGACACGCCTGGTGCCCTAGATCCGCCCCCTCGGAATGAACAAATGAAGACTCAAATTACAGGAATGATCAAGTCAAGGAAGTGCTAATAAGTGAGCTGATCTCTTCATTGAACTGATAGGTATCATCGTTCTAGCGGTCAATTCCTCACGCTCAAAAATCAACGTAAACAAGAGAGGGCCTATTTTTGCTTAAAAACGCGTCTTTCGTGTTCTTTTTAAGCATGCCTTGCTATTTAAGGCACCAGACCTTCGGTAAGGCGTGGAGATATCGGAAGTGGAATTTGTCGTGAACACTGCCTTTAAGAGTTATATAACATGCAAAATGAACTGTCTTGGTCTCGCCATGTATCACCCCGACAACGACAGCATGAACTTTAGTGATGACTTTCGTATTATATTTAGTCTGACGCATGGGCTAGGCGGTTGGCCGTGCGGCGTTGGCGGCATCACTCAGAAAAATGAAAACAAGTTACTTGTAACATAAAAGGCCGAAAACAAGTTACTTGTAACATATCTGAGCCGATGTAAGTTACTTGCGACTTATCTCAGGTCATTTAAGTTACATGTAACATATCGGCGGGATACTGCGTGGGGTGCGCCTCCGATATGTTACATGTAACTTAAATGACTTGAGATAAGTCGCAAGTAACTTACATCAGCTTAGATATGTTACAAGTACCTTGTTTTCAATTTCTGAGAAGACACTGTGTGAAGTGCGCCTCCGATATGATACATGTAACTTAAATGTCACAATATAAGGCGCAAGTAACTTAAATCGGCCTAGAAGATATTTACCAGGGGGATGTACGACGCAGTCGCGGGGTCAGGCTCAAGACTGGCGTTCCTGTTGGTTCAATTACCCAAGTTTGAGGTGCTTGACCCCCCACCAGCAGGGAAGGCCGTGCACAGCATTTTGTTGCGTAGTGTGTGGTCTGGGACGCGCCCTCTGTGTCGCGTGTCGTTTGCGTCACGTGATGGCCACCCATAGTGAAAATTCGAATGTAAGTTACATGTAACATAAGTGTAACTTACATGTAATATAAATTTAAGTTACATGTAATATAAATGTATGTAACATGTAATATAATTGTAAGTTACTTGAGACATTCAAGTAAGTTACATTTATATTACAAGTAACTTGTTTTGATTTTTCTGAGCACCGGCCAATGGGATATCGATTGCGCGCGGAGATCTACCGTCACAGCCCCGTCCATTCAAGAGAGAATATGTCGTCCATCACTGGATGAGTGTTCGCCGCGACGCTGCTTGGCGGAAAAAATTGCGCGATCAATAGCCACTCTCCCTTCGTTTTCCCGCGCGCAATTTTTCCCGCAAAGCAGCGTCGCGGCGATCCCTCATCCAGTGATGGACGATATTACGTCGACTGTATAATCGTGATTTCCTTCTGTAGCTCAGTTGTTCTGAGGCTTCTTAGCTGTGTGCAACACCTCCACACGTCGGGTATGCGTATAACCTACATGGCTAAACAAGTAGACGTCGCAATCTTTAACATTCAAAAGTCGTGTGTAGACAAAGGATGTTGGTCCTCACAGTGAATGCTGAGTCAACAATTTGCCGATTAAACTAGCCACACTGGGATCGTCACCCCTTGTGATCGATCCCTCAAAGAGAGGACGCTTGCATGCTTAAATTCCAAATGTGTGAGAGTGAAAAGCAAGCCTGGAAGCGATTCGACAAGACATCAGTGCCGAAGTTTCTCGACCAACAGGTGGCCAAATCTCACCCAAGGGAAATTCGAGATGCCACAGTCAAAAAGGAATTGGAACGAAACATTTTCCCCCTTGTTGGCTAGGTGCTAGTGCCATCGTTTCCTGCCACTTGGCCAGTGTAAAGGCATCGTACGCGCAGACAACCGTATCTATGTTTTCATGTTTTTGTGTAGCTTGTCCTCTCTAGTAAACGAAAATAATAAAGGGGTCCATGAAAAACCTTCATTGGTAAAAAAAGTCAATCCGAATACATTGTGTATATGAATTTGAATTTCGCGCCAAAATGGTTTTTGAAGTTTTTCTGCCTCTGGAGGCCTCGTCACTGTCATTTTTGAAGGTTTTCTGCATGTGCAGTTTGTGTCCTAACTGTTTTTCATCTTGTTTGACGGTCACATCAACATTCTATGAAAAAAGTGTTAGATGACTGGTGAGAACTGGTGGCGGATCTTCATCTTTAACGCCTTCCAACCTCTTAACCCTACGTTTTTGGACGCGCCGAAGTTTACCCGTGTCGTCTACAGAGGTCATTAAAGGCAGGATTCGCGATAAAAACGGCTTCCGAGCTCTCTTTATGAGAATGTAGATTTGGTCATCACAAAAGTGAAAATAAGTGAAAAACCCCGGAAATTCGCGGGAAAAACGCTCAAAAACAAAGTTTAACGGCTACTTACCGGTGTCGGCCGGCCCCCTAATTAACGCGACTTTCATTAATACTTGCTTATCCGCCATTTATTTTGCTGATAAAGTAATCAGTAGTCTCCAGAAATGTTTAGAAATTAGTTTAGAAGCAAAATAAAAACTAACTAAACAGGCTTTCACACAAATCTCGTCATTTGGGGGCGGGAGGACACCAAGCCATAACTTGTTACTGAGCGTTTTTTCTCCAATTTTTTACTCATTTTTGCTTTTGTGATGGCCAGATCAACAATTCCATGAGGATAGCTTTACAACCGATTTTATCGAGAACCCTGCCTTTAATGAAAATGAGCCTGAAAAATTGAAACTGGTTTTCAGCGCGAACGATGCCTTTAATCAACATCTGGACACTTATCCCGGGATCTTTGCTTTGCCCTTGAAGAGTTTGCCACTTCCATTATAATGCGCGAAATAATCCTTTCTCAACCCACTTTACGGTGTAGCTGCACTTGTAATACAATGAAGGATTTCTTTCAATCATTTGTCGTTTTTGCAGGGAAGGACTTATATTCCTCTTTTCTTCAACTTCTCACCCTCCAAACCTTTCCGAAGTGTACAGTGGTATAATGACTTTTCAATTGAAGTACATTTCTTTGACCGTGACTAACATTCACGTTTTCTGGAAACCTTGAGGGGAAGGTTCTGAAAAATCCACTTCTATAATTTTCTTGCTCTTTTTCGTTCCGGCTCTGATACACGTTTGCAAACGATGATCGAACAACATGATGCGCGCCCGAAGTTGCTCTGAAATGTCGTTCCGTGGTTCCACTTATGATTGTTTTTCTATCAAAACTTGCACTACACTGAGTCTCGCTGAAGTGCAAAACCACTAAGACTGAGGGGTGCTCACAATGATCTTGTACACAGTGCATTGTGTTTACTCCGAAGTTCAACATGAATGGTAGAAAAGTTGCTACCATTCATGTTTATTCACACTGGTCTTCAAGTTCACGTCTGTGTGTATTCAGAAGGTTGTTGTCTTAACCATAACATTGGATGGTTTTGCTGAATTTTTCCTGATTTCGACTGTGACTGAGTTCCTCTGTGTCTCATCATGTAATCAACAAATTTTCACACCCTGAAATACCAGAGCAGAATCTCATTCATACCTTGCTGCTTCGATTTTTTTTCTCGATCGAGTCGATTTTCCACTTACAGGTGAATGACCAGACCTGGCTGCCAGATCTAACCATGAAACCAGGTTTTTCTGATCGACTACGTCCCGGGTAGTCATAAAAACCCTGTCATAGCTGCCCACGTAGTAGTAAAAGAAAAAGTTATGACCGTAGAAGTTTCAAGTTCTGTAGGTAAAACAAAATTTATTTGCCATTAACTGTCTTTATCGTTCGAATTATCGAAAAGGTGTTCCACATTCGTGTTCAGCGCCTCAAATAACCGCATTGGGAGAAGTTTAAAGGAAAAATTTTGAATTTGTTTTTATCAAAAAAACTTTTTTATTATTATTACTCGGGCAGCTAAAATAGGGTTTTAACAAGTACCCGGAAGGAGGTCGATCAGAAAAACCTGGCTACAAGCGTAGTTCTCGCAGCCAGGTCTGGTCACTTCCTAGTTAGTCGATATTTCTACTTTCCGAATATTCGATTTTCGAATGTTCGATATTTCATTATTCAGCTTTCCCATTTTTGATTGAGTCAAATTTAAAGCCAGCATACACGCTCGTAAACGAGATTGAGATAACTACGGAAATAGAATGCTATAGCCCAGATTACAACGCCTGCGCATTTTGAAGTGTCAAAAGCGACCCACAATGCCGCTACATGAGTTAGAAGTTGGCTCCGCCCTGTATTTTCACGCCCCCTGTTTTTGCCCTTTTCCTGCAACGCAAGGTTGCTGGGTCATATTCACCGTCGGTACTGTCGGTAGACTGCCTAATAAGTGAACCACACACGTCACTGACGGCGAAGATGGCCCAGCAACCCTGCGTTGGAGGAAAAGGGCAAATACAGGGGGCGTGAAAATACAGGGCGGGGCCAACTTCTAACTCAGGTAGCGGCGTTGTGGGTCGTTTTTGACACTTTAAAATGGGTAGGCATTATGTTGTAAGTCATACGATGTGTTCGAATGTAATAGGGGCAATGTGATTTTTTTTTCAGAATTATCGAGCAGTCGAATAAATCGAGAATTAGACTTTTTCGAATGATCGACATTATGATTTGGTCGAAATTTCCACTTTTTGAATGAACGGCTTTTTCAAATAAGCCAAAAATCAAATTTTTTCGAATGTTCGATTTAGCCGTATTCTCCACTTTTTAAATTATCGTCTTTTTCGAATCAGTCGAAAATCAGACTTTTTTGAATGATCGACATTATGATTTGGTCGAAATTTCCACTTTTTGAATGAACGGCTTTTTCAAATAAGCCAAAAATCAAATTTTTTCGAATGTTCGATTTAGCCGTATTCTCCACTTTTTAAATTATCGTCTTTTTCGAATCAGTCGAAAATCAGACTTTTTTGAATGATCGACTTTCCGGTAAAAGAGTCTACTTTTTCAATCGACTTAAAAAATAGTGGACACTTCTATTCAGCGATTCGAACGGTACACGAGGACGTGACAGCCTCATTGAGTTTTTCGTTTCCAGAACAGTTTCATAACTTATTTTTGCGCATATTCATGAAATTGGAGTGCGAAAAACTAAAAGCTCAGACAGAATGAAGTTGAAAGGATTCCCTAGGATTTATCAGCGGCTCTGGGAATCTTTGGATAAAAATGGAAAAATCGAAGATTTTGGAGGCTGGCTTCAGGGTCTAGCGGCTACTGTCCAGCGGGAAAACGGTGGGGACGTAAAACTGGGAGACTGAAGCGAGCCTCTCAGGTTCACTAGAGTACGGGGCTAGGAGTGCACAGTCTGCACGCATCATGCTGATATTAGGCCCCCGTCATGGTCGGCCGATAAGCTGTAGCCACTCCGGTCGATAAGCATGCAATGCATTGCGCGCTCAGGTCGAAAAATCCCCCCGATGTGTCCGAAGTGCACCCACTCGCTGCGTCCTGTCCCGTCCGTTTCCGTCCCGGTCGATACGTGTGCAATACGTTGAGGTACTGTTCTTATCTGGGTCAAATTCCGGTCCGCAATTGCGTCTCGACACGCTTTGCGGCAGCGCCAAAGCCGACTCGGTGTGGCTTCTTTATACAATTTTCTCCAATTTTTCTTAGTTTTCAGTTTCCAAAACCCACCTAGAGCAGCAGATCGGCGGCTGCGGCGCTGGAAGCTCTTTTGACTCGGGAGCGTGCGACCGTAAAGCGTGTCCAGACGCAATTGCGGACCGGAATTTGGCCCAGATAAGCACAGTATACGCTCATTGAGGTGGAAAATTCCCCAGTTGTTACCGTACAGCGCCGCCCGCAGTGTTCTCGAGTCCGCCCGCCTAATCAATTTGTACTCATCCGACATACTAGGGACGACGCCGGATCACAAGGGACGGGAGAGGACGGCGCAGGATCACCAGGGACTGAAAAGGCCGGTTTAGTTCGGCCTTCGGGATACTATGATGGGGGCCCTATGTTAGAGGTACAGGAAAGTAATGTCAATACTCGCATGTCACTACTTGGTTGTCATATATCACCTCATTGTTTGGTTCAGAGGCGTGACAAAGACATTGTGAGGCTGTAATGACTTTTTTACTTATCGACAATTCAATTAATTTTTTTGTAATGTTGGGTAAAATGGCCAGCCAAATACCGAAAAAATTACACATCCTGCATAGAACGCTCTTTGAGTTTCGCAGG
Organism: Aplectana chamaeleonis; assembly: GCA_029168955.1. Classification (NCBI taxonomy): domain Eukaryota; kingdom Metazoa; phylum Nematoda; class Chromadorea; order Rhabditida; family Cosmocercidae; genus Aplectana; species Aplectana chamaeleonis. The sequence continues at coordinate 1,099,663 of JAPDOI010000192.1, forward strand.
GGAAGCAACGCAACAGTTGCTACCAAAAACTTTTGCGATGTTTATCCAAACGCCTTGGACATTTGAAAATGCCCAAGGTGGTTTTCCGAATTTTCAGGCAAAGTAGGGCGTCGACAACAGGTAGATAATTTGTCATCTCACAAACCGCTCCCTTTTGACACCTGAAATCGCCAGCATTGTCAGCCTGACAAGGGAAGTATAAGAAGCGTAGGTCTAAACGGTAGGAATCTAATGTCATGTGGGAATGTTAACGCATTACATGGTAAGCTAGTGTAGGCGGCCCGCCGCTAAAGATAGATCTGAAGATTATAAGCTGCGAAAATTTGCCAGCTATCGACCTCCTCCTAGTCTATGAATTGCTAAGCGGTCATGTCAACAGCATCGACTGCGCGAAGGGAGGAAGGGGCAATGTTGGGCATGTTACCAGAGTTCGAATCTCCCCCAGAGCTGTTTTTTGCAAACTCACGGAACTTTGATATTTTGATCAAAAATTATATCACAAAGGTAATCTTATCCTTTTGCTGCGCGATATAGCCATATCGACTGTGAAATAGACTCGGGTACAAGAAATTCAAGGTTTTGTTTCCCATCAAAGCTTTCCCATTGTTTTGGGGAATTTACACGATTGGGAAGTATTACCCCACATATTTCAAACAAGTTACGAGAACCATTAAAGGCAGTGGTCGCGATGAAAAACGTTAACAAAAAAACTACAAAAATCAGCTCAGATCAAAAACAGCTCAAAAACTATGAAGGTAACGCGGTGAAAAACGGGCTAGAATTAGAGTTATTAAGACCCTAAACTTCCAGTTCGTGCACACGTGCACAGAAAGATCACAGTCTCATGCCGAGCAGTCGAAAATCATCGACACTCAGAGGAAGAAAGAAATGCAAATATACCAAATAAAATAGTTGAACAATGAAAGCAAGCACTTCAGTCAATGTTTTTAACTAGATGTGTACTTAAATCCGAAGGTTCGTTGATTGAAATTCAATTTCAAGCCAGCTGATGTTCTTGATACTAGAGATCATCGATGCCGATGATGTGGGGGTGGGCTCGTCCACCATCAAAAAACAAGGAAGTTCATACTTCAAATTTGGCCTATAACAGCGTTTTTTTCGCGATTTTTTCTTATAGGTTCTACTACTCTATACCCAGAAAAGGGTTCAGAGAGTAAAAGAAGACGAGCATATTTGAGCGCGACCGCTGCCTTTAAAGGCATCGTACACGATGAAAACCATATTTGGGTTTTTGATGTTTTCGTGTTGTACTATCCCTATAGTGACTAACGGTAGCAAAACGCCCCCTCAAAAACGTCGACTTTTTGAGAAAAACCCATTTTTAGAAAGTTCATGGCAAATTTGAATTTCGCGCCGGCATCAACTTGGGATAGTTGCGCAGAGAATGCAAGGAACAGTTTTACGCTTCGTTCCTTGGCGCAGCGTTGGAAGCAATTCACCGAGGATGCCGCTCAACTACGACTTCAGCTGAATTAAAATGGGCTACCCACCTGCTGCGTCCAGTGCTGCCGGCTGCTTTCGATCGATGCCGAATTCGAAATTGACTGGCGTGTGTATTGCGCCCTACGACGCGTCAAGGCACGCCCGCCGTCAGCAACCCAGGAGCTTTGTTCCTTGTAACAACGGATCGACCCCAAGGCCGGCCCCCCAAACCCAGGGATCCAATTTGAGGTAAGCGAATCTTCAAACAGAGACGGTTTTGTAACTCCAAACTTTCTGAGTGACATTGTCATGGCCCACTAGTCCGAATGAACGCATAAACCTAAATTCGGTTTTCATCGTGGACGATGCCTTTTAGTAACAGAAGACGGTGCGCTTGGTGCAGTCGGCTTCTGCGACCACCCGTAGTCTGACCGTCATGCCCCTCCTTTTCCCCTCAGGCAAGGTCGGAGAAATGCTCTTCGTCCAATTACCAGAGCCGGGTGGTCGCTTCCCATTGAAGGGTGTATTCAAGACGAAGAAACTTTACGTCGTCAGCGGAACATCCCATATCATGACAACGTTAACAACACTTGCTTTTCGAGAATTTTTTCATCCAGCAAATGCCGGAGAATCGTGTTCTCTTTCTCGACTCAAGGAAAAATTTTTCCAATCAAAGCGCGATACAGGCTCTTGTGCTGGCGGGGAAAAACTCTCAGATTTTGACGAAACCGCCTGGCGTAACAAGCTTGGTTCAGCTGGTAAACATCGGGTTTTCAGCTATTCGAAAGCACTGCTCAGGCGATTTCACTCTACTATTGCTCTTCAAAATTTTGAATTTTTAGGTCGTCTTAAATGATATATGGCTTTTGGCGTGGACGATCCCTTTAAGGCCGGCTACGTTCTTATCCGTTCGGGTCCTTTTGAAACTCCAACTGATCTCGTATTTCCAGTAGCGCTCGGCCTGTGAAGAGATAGGTTGCCAGGGGCCTGTAGCGTTCATTCGCTGTTCCTATTGCGGAATTTGCTTATGTTTGATGCATTATGTGCCTATTTGCCATGGGTGAAAGAAATGGTTATGTATTTTGCTTCCCATAAAGTGATAAGGTTGTTAAAAATATGTGATGTTAAAACTTCCCAATTCTTATAAGTTCTCCAAAGCAATGGAAATTCTTGATGGGGAACAAAACCTTAAATCCGTTGTAACCAAGTCTATTTCTCGGTCGATATGGCTATATCGCGCAGCAAAAGGATAAGATGACATTTGCGATATAATTTTTGATCAAAATAGGAAAGTTCCGTAAATTTGCAAAAAAGCAGCTGTGGGCGAGATTCGAACCCTGGTCACATGCCCACCACTACCCCTTTCTCCCTTTGCGCCATTGATGCTCTTTGCTTAGCAATTCATACACTAGGAGGAGGTCGATGACTGGCAAACTTTCGGAGCTTATAACTTCTTCATACATATCTATCTTTCGCGGCGGGCCGCCTACACTATTTTACCATGTAATGCGCGAACATTCCCACATGACATTAGATTTCTACCGTTCAGACCTACGCTTCTTATACTTCCCTTGTGAGACCTGACAGTTGCCCAGCGACGTACACCTGCTGTCGGGCTGTTGACATTTCGATATGTCGCGTTTAGCGGCCTGTTAAAGGCAGTGCTCACGATAATCCTCGATTTTGAGATCAATCGGTGAATCGATTGTTTGACCCCCGAGTAGAAGTGAAATGACGAAGAAATCGAGAAAAACGCACCAGAAGGGCACGAAATACTTTACTCTCACCCCGCTTCTTTACTCTCAGTGGAACTGTCTGTTGTGACAATGAAATCTTTTGTGGAATCGTCCCTTGCGATTCCCTACTCTCTACTGCTCCGTTCTTTCCTTCCGACCCTAAGTAATACTGTTTTGCCTAAAATAATCTTTCAATTTTGATTAGCCCTTTTTTACCGGTGACAACCACCTTGAACATGTTCATCCAGTCGGACAACTAGTCCAGGCCAGAGAATAATGTCACTGAAATAAGACGCTTCGGGGCGTTTCAAGCCGTTTCTTCGTAATTTCGGATAGACTTTGTGGCCAACGCATTGTTTTGAGTGGAAAACTCGGGGACGAAAATTATCGTGAACACTGCCTTAAGCAGCATTTCACATCCTGCAGAACTGTTTCATCTAGTTTAGGAAGTACTTTAAAGGCAGTGTCCACGATAAAAGCCATATCTGATTTTTTGGTGGAGATCGGCAGCTGCGGGGCCTAGCGCAACCCTAAAGTTGTAAAAACTAAGAAAAGTGAGCTTGGAACGGTCCCCTACGGCCCCAAAGTTGGACACCCGTCAGCTCTTCACACCCAGATGCACTTTCCACGCCCACCGGCGTGAACAAATGAATGCTCGAGATTGTGAGATGAGCGACGGTTTCCGATTAATAGCCCCGATCTCCCCTTCATTCTCAACTTCTCTCTTTACTCAGGTCAGCTCGCATACATCGGCTGCAAAAGACGGAAGTTACAAGCCTCGGACAACTCGTCCACCATGCTTCCCTAGCTCAATTTTTGAGGGACCTTTTCTTAGCTGAATCTTTGAGGGTTCCCAGAAGGTCTTGTACGATTCCAAAAACATCATTGGAATCTTGTGTGATTACTTCTGTGCCGATCCAGGTTTGTATTGGTGAGACTGTTTTATTCGGCCAACGTTTCGAGCAGATCGTCTTTATCAAGGCCTGAAATGGCTCGAAACACTAATATACGATTTATCCGGCCAAACGCCCCTTCTCACCTTCCATTGATACGAAATTCTCCCACTAATGAACCAAAAATGTAATCACGACCGTAGCATAACCGTAGGATCCGTAGGACGTAGGACACGACCGTAGGATCGGCACAGAAGTAATCACACAAGATATCTATGCCCAGGTTCGAAGAAGAACGTACGTGGACATCATTGGAATCAGCATGGGACCGTCTTCAAGATAGGCGGAAAAGCAAAAAAAACGATTCTTATCGTGAACACTGCCTTTAAATCGACACGAGTCGCGGCTGGGTCGCCCAGCCTTCACTGGGGCAGCGGCTCTAATGTACCGCAAATTAGGTAATTGAACCGGCTGCACTCTTGTCGTTCGAAACATGCCCAAAAATGCGTTGAACACTTACCTTTCATCTTAAAGGCAGCGTTCACGATGATCGTCCTCGTTGACTTTCCACACTGAAATGATAGGCGAGAAGGATCTTAGTCTTCCAGTGTCGAAAGAACGGTAGAAAACGAGCCAGGAGCTGCAAAATGACGGCTGCAAACAAGCGTTTTGGTGCCCCAGACACGCCCCGTGCCCCAGATCCACCCCTCGAAAGGAACAAATGAATACTCAGACTATAGGAATGATCAAGTGAAGGAAGTGCTGATAAGTGAGCTGTTTGCTTCATTGCACTGATAGGTATCATCCTTCTAGCGGTCAATTCCTCCACGCTCAAAAATCAACGTAAACAAGAGAGGGTCTATTTTTGCTCAAAAACGCGTCTTTCGTGTCCTTTTTAAGCATGCCTTGCTATATAGGGCACCAGACCTTTCGTAAACCGTGGAGGTATTGGAAGTGAAATTTATCGTGAACACTGCCTTTAAGCGCGAAAACGCTAGCTGTGCAACAACTCGATGTCGACAAGATCATGGCTAGCGGCCACGGCCCCGCCGAATATCTTCGCGTTGGCCAGCGGTGACTAGTGGAGGTCGGATCAACCTGATGTCGAGTGTGCCAGAGATAGCATGCGGGCGCAGAGCTGGCGCCGGAGCACAACAAGGAGAGCAAAGTACCAGGGCATTGGTATACTTTCCTGTCGCTGCAGCGAGAGATTTCGACAACTATCACTCATCGGGTCGGTACCAGCCGCTATGGCAGGGTCGGCCGCGGGAACAGTTTGCAGGCGCAACGGGAGGGGTGTTATAGTCATTGAGACCTAGTGCGTACTTCCTGCGACGAGCGATGCGACACAATGTTTGTCATCTACATCGACCGAAAATCGATATTGCTGATAAGCACTTTCGCTGTCGCTCGTCGCGGAAAGTATGCATTATGTCTAAGTGGAGTAATCCTGGTATACTCCGTCGCCGTGGCAACAGCCCGTCGCTATGCGCAGCGCTGTGCGTCGGATTGAAAAGCAGTTTGAGTGCTTTGCTCTGCATCGGCCTTATTTTCATCGGCCTCATAAAGCTTGATTTCATGGAATTGATAGGCGTGCCTGATGTATAACAAGTGTTCAATTTATAGGCCTTCTCTTTATGTGCTTCCCCCCAGTTTGCTAAGATGTTTTTTTTTCAACTATCAATTTCTATAGAGCAACCACTTCCAAACTCAGAAATCTCTTTAAAATTGAATGTCGGCTCCAGCGATTGACTGCCCAGTAGACTTCGTGCTTGTGCAATGCAAACCCTACAGTCTAGAGCTGAAGGTCCAGGTCAACAAGGGGTATGGTTTACCATTGCCTGCTTGGGTCTGGGTCTTACGCCTGAGGTTCGTGCCAGATCAAAGAGGCACCTCCATTGGCCCGCCCCAGAATAGCTTCGGCTAGTTGCGTTGCCCAGGCTGATCGTATCCTATCTGTTCTAAGCCTCCACTCCTTGTGAATTCAGTTGCATCTAGAACACGTTTTTTCCACATATCACTGGAAAGGAAATTGCTGATACTGAACAGTTTAAAAAAAAAACTGATCTGCTATTTGGTCATGGTGGCTGCGTTTCTTTTTTTTCTCCTTTTTGGCAAGCACGTGAAGCTCTGGCTCTTCAGGTCTGCTCATTCTTCATTTACTGAATGTTTTGTGATTCTCCTCATTTCTGTGGTTGTTTTTGGTTGAGTAGGAACTCGACTTTTTTGTTCGTTGCTTTCCTGTCGATTGCGCACCATGAGTGCAAAATAAATATAAATATATTTGGTGACCAGGCCCTCTGTTCAGATGTTCAGACCAGTTTTGAAACCAGGGCCAGTAGCAATCACCCCTGAAGGTGGCAGCTACCGGCTGTCACTTCGTGGAGACTGTGTCAATTACTTCTCAACTATCAATGTTAACACGCCTGCATAGGAATGCACACACGGCACTCAAGTTAATGACCGTTGAGGTCAGCCACCTGGGAGCAGGGAGCGTTACTTTGTTAGGTGGCTGCCTGCAAGAAACGGGTGGTGACTTCGCTCACCGCGGCAGAGAAAAGATAAGTATCGCGCGATGCGAAGAGGGGCTCGCTCGATACCGCGGACATGGGGTCGAGCTCGCCCAAGGGTGACGACTTCTTGAGGGAAGCGGTCTCCGAGAAAGGGCAGTGGAGCGCTGCTAGTCCCTTGCGAACCGACCAGTCCGCTGTCCACATATCACCGCAGCACAGCAGGGTGGCAATTCTAGTTGTCTAGGGGGGCAAGGAAGGATTGCTCTCGTCGGCTGTAAGCCATACAGCTCCGCTGCCAACTGTTAGAAATGACAGGCGAAACGTTTAACCCCTTCACGACCACGCCTAATTTTGGGTGGCTGCACGTTCGGACCGCGTGCAATATTGCGTCACCGTATACAGTGTCCCACTCGTGGGCCACTTTTGCTCGAAAGGTACGCCACCAAAAAATCGATTTTCGTTTGTTTTGTTCATCGTACGACTGTCGACGTCAAAATCATGACGCCAAATTTCAGCTTCCATAACTCTCTCCTACCGGAGAAATGGCCTCCCAAATTTTTAACTTTGTAGATAAGACCATCCACAAAATCACGTGAGTGCGTTGAGATCTAGCGGTTTGAAAGATTAATCATCGTAGATTACCATGACAGACATTCTTCTGTTCCTCAATTGCCAGGAAAGGCTTAGTGAAATGATATTTTTTCATATTTGCCTTAATTTTGCTATAGCTACTCCGTCGCTCTTGCTGTCTATCGCATTCCGACGCGTTTTTTTTCTGTAGTAAACAATTTCAGCATTCTTTTTGACATCTAGACGTAGGAAATACTCCATAATTTTCATATTGACTGGGGATGCTGATGGAAATAACTTTTATTAAGATCTTCGTCATTTTTTTCCCCGGCCACCTCCTCACCTTCCGGCTCGGCACCTTCTACATATTATGAGATTTTTTGTGAAAAGCATATTTGTTTTAACATTCAGACGTAGAAAATAATTCTATTATTACAATTTAACTAGGAATGATTAGTGTAATACCCGTTTTATGAGTTTTCACTCGTTTTCTGCTCTGGCACGTCCCCATTTTTCTCGTCCGCTCCTCTCCAAGATAGTTTTTACCGGAGTTACACCCCCGGCCTACGATGGTACACCAACCGTAACCAAGAAGGACTCTCAAAAAAGGCCCTAATGATCTCAACATTGGTGATCTTTGCATGAAATAATTTCTGTGAACAAAATACGGGCGAAAGAAAAGCCGATTCTCTACACGGGACAGGTGCGCAGTATCAGTAATCATATTTCTGTGATATATTAAGTAGATCTGACCACTCTTAGAAGTAGGGATTGTTTCTCGAGTATTGAAAAAAGAAAAAATTCGCCATTATTTGCTTGTAAAAATGCGATCTGTACTCACAATTGCGGTTTTCGACCTTGCTGTATTCGAAGGGTCAGATATATTGAAGTGGTGAAGCTGCCAGCTGACCACGAAGTTCATAGTCGACTCTAGAATAGGTTAATACATTGACCATAAGATTCCTTCATGCGGTGGAGAAATCGATTAATGAAAACAGCGTCCCACCGGTGGGACACGCGGTCCGAAGTTGTAGTCAACGCGTGTCCCACCGGTGGGACACGCGGTCGTGAATGGGTTGAAGGTTCAATAAAGGTTCAATTGATGATTCAAGGATTTTTGAAAAAATCACTGGGAGACTCACGTCGAATTGTAAGCAGCTGTCATGAATACGTCTCCTTTATAAATTTCACATGCTTTGCTCCTATTTTACGCTCAACTTGAATTTCCTAGAAGTTGTCGTTGCCAAATTCAACGGTTTTCAGATTTGTTTTCCAACAGTCGCTCACTATAAGTAAAATCAGATTTTCTCAGAAAGCCATTTAAGAAAGATGGCCGCAAAATGGTTTCGTTTTCGAGAAAAGGGATAAAACCTACGTAATTCGCCTGTACTAGTTATTAAATTCTGTATAAATGTTCATCCGAGAGCTTTTTTATTCTAAACTTCGTCTTCCTATTCTAGAAACAAGTTCACTGCTTTCTATGTAAATCGAAAAGCGTAAAGCAGACTAGGGAAAAATTTGTCCACAATTCAAAAAAATCTTTTGAACCTTTTGGTTTACCTCAAGAAGAAAAACACGAGGTTGCCTCTACGACAATCATACTACAAAGTATTGTGTGTCGTGATCTCGGTGGTAAGAGGCCATCCAATAGGAAATTCTCAAAATCGTTTTTCAAATCTAACATTCTCTCGACTTGATGATTTTGGCGGAAAATTTCAAAATCTCATCATTCAAGATTGAGAAATTATAAAATCTGTAAGAAAGACCCATTCGCACGCTCCCAAAACCCATATTTACTACCGCTAGTTCGATCAAAGCTCCAATGGATACGAAAAATGGTGGAGGGGGTGTATGCATGAAAACAGAAAGAGAAAAAAACAGAAAACATGTGACCTAGTAGTCCAAGGCGGTGTGTTGGACATCCGTCGGGTAGACCGGTGCTGATTTGGTTCAGACACTCCGACAAGCAAGACTTTTGCATTCAACGCCACTCTTCAGAATAAATCTCGAACCATAGAAGGCATCTAAGCGTCACCGACCTCAGGTAGCCGCCTCTTTAAAGTCACCACATTGGAGAATTGCTACTGGCCCAGAAACGCGGGTATGTTCAACGCCAATATGTTAATGCGTGTGTTTCAAGCTTGAGAAAGGCGTTACGCGTCGAAAACTCACCTTCGAAGATAAGTCTCAAGCAAGACTTTCAGACAGTTTCAGTCTTCCTTGAGGATTTCAAGACTTTCCATTCTTTCGAAATTCCCAGTAAACTTCCGATAAATATTGTATTCACATACCCTTTAAAAAAGTATGAGGTACACAATCTTTCCAATAGTAGCATTTTACCCAAACAAAACACTTCACCTGCTTCAGTTTTCGTGTCATTGAGTTTCGATGAAGCTGACGCTACATATCACTATTCTCTCATTCATCTAAATATGTATATGCGGAGCCGTTTCTTTAAGCGAGCCGCTGCTCGCTTACGTGGTGCTTTAATTGTAAAAATTTCTTTCTGTTCAGGGAGCTCTCCACTCCAGTGTGACAGGATGTGGACTCTTTTACTGCTTGGCGTCTTCGGCTCAGTCGCTGCTCAATACACGTCGCAGACGTACCCAGATCCTCGCCTGGATCCCCTGACATGCCGTCTTCCTTTACCCAGTCAAGTGTGTGATCCGTCATCAGTGGTCAGCGATGAGGATCGAATCCGCCTCATGCAAAGGATCAATCAGGTACACTAACCAAGCTCATGCTATGAAACATAACGTTACTAAGGATTTTGTACTGCTCAATTGTTGAAGGCAAACACAATTAAATAGTGCATTAGATAATACGTAATTTCACTCAGAATCAAACCACTGAGACAAGTATTACAGTTCCGCCCGGTGACGGCTGGAATTCGAAACACTTCACCAGCATGCGCGAATCAACCGGACAAGAATTTGGATGTGAGTTTTTTGAGGGTTAAATGTCATGGGATAGACTTTAAGGCTTTTTCGCTCAACTGAACTGAATAAGTTCTTACCGTATCTTTTCTAGTTCAATACGTAGCCAGAATTGTTGACGACTACAAGGAGTCTTCCTCCTTTTTTAGTATGAATTTTAATTCCTAATGCTGCACAAAACTTCTTGTAGGACGAAGTTCTCGGACCGCACCTATCCCTGCCACTGACCCTGCTTAAAGGCAGTGTTCACGATGAAAATCGTTGTTCTGTTTTTCCGCCTATCTTGAGAACGGCCCCATGCTGATTCCAATGATGTCTCTGAAATCGTACAAGACCTTCTGGGAACGGAGTTATGGTCCCTCAAAGATTGAGCTAAGGAAACTTGGTGGACGAGTTGTCCAAGGCTTGCAACTTCCGTCTTTAGCAGGCAATCTATGCGAGCTGACCTGAGTAAAGAGAGAAGCTGAGAATGAAGGGAAGAACGGGGCGAATGAATGTAAATCATCGCCCATCGCACGATCCCGAGCATTCATTTGTTCACGTCGGTGGGCGTGTGTTGCGCTTTTGGGGTTTGCCCTGAGCTCGCAGTGGCAACTTCGGGCTCCTCAGGAGCGTTTCCTGGCTCGTTTTGATGCGTTCTTTCAACGAGAACGTTACAGTTTGTCCCTCCACTACCCATTTCTATTGGAAACTGGAACACATTTTTTATCGTGAACACTGCCTTTAAATTGTCTTTGTGAGCGAAATGTTTATGTCCATGAGCTTATCAAACGTACGACAAACAAGGGGTTCCCTGCAGGAAAAAGAATCGATGGCTAAAACAAGAACTTGACTAGCCATTTAAAAACATGTTTTAGCTGGCTTTTCTGTAAGAGAACGACAAACAATGAATAGACTTCTTGCCAACCTTCACCTAGCTCTGTTGCGACCCTCAAGTGAGATTAGCAGGGGTCTACGTACCTTTCATGACTATAAAGGCAACCCATTTTCTTTGGATAACTAGACCGGTGGATTGTTGCGGACGTTCGGTGCAGAGCTTTGGGGATTCAAACGGCTCATTTTAGTTCAAACACGAAATCATTAAAAAGTTTGGTCAACTCCGTGTCTGGACGAGCTCTGCAGCAATATTAGATAACAATGTTCCGACGAGTCGTTGTAAGGTGCAATTCATACTCGTCATCGCCAGCGCGTTACGCACGTCACGCGCTTGCGGAGACTATGAAAGCGCCAGCGGGGACGCCATGGCGGAGCGGAAAAAGTGGACCTTAACTCTTCCAAACACGCGATTTCTGTGCACGAGTTCACCACCATAGTAGCAAAGGATAATACTGGAATAAAAAAATATGAAACGCAATGAATATGGTGTTGTATTTATAAGCTAGTGCGGAGCGGGCGTCAGATGCGTGCCGCGTGGGCGTGTCGTCAAGCCATTCATACTCCAACTCCACGCCTGCGCATCACGCGCTGGCGTTAAGTATGAATAGCGCCCAGACAGCAATAATCCTGTTTGTGCCGAAGTTGTATCGAGTCGAATTCGTATGATCGAAAAGTGTACCAATCACAGTATTTTCATTGAAGAATTCGGCGATTTTTCACTCATTTTCGCGTCGCCGAAATTGAAATTCATCGCATCGTCCAGTTTTCTGTGCCTCATGATATTGTGTGCCGTGTCATGTCGGTAGCGTTTCACAGGAACTTTAGGAGAAATGCCGGACCGGACATCTTGCCAGTGCGGTATGATACCATGATATTAGCCATTGATTCGACGTCATCAACGGGCGGGTTGGTCATATCAATGTGTATCGGGTATTTCGGGGGGTGGAATTCAGTTTGAACCCTATCTGGACGGTGCAGCCTGCGGCTGCACCATCGCTCAGGGAGGAACCCCCCTGCGTGGAGGATAAATCTGTCGTGTATCGTATATTTTAGGGGTGATCAGTTTTACTCCTATTTGGCGGCTGCACCGTCCCTAAAAGGAGGGAAACCCCGAGTTGTCGGCTGCTGGTTGATATGACCACAAACCACCCCTTGATCACGTCGAATCAATGGCTAATGCCATGGTATCATACCGCACTGGCAATATGTCCGATCCGGCATTTCGCATTTTCATTCACAGGAAGCGTGAACCGAGCCAGAAGAAGTGGGAAGCGCTCAACGAGCTGCGAGTGCAGCGTAGTGGAAATCAAGCAATGCTCCGTCTAGTGCGTGTGCGCTTTTTGGGGAGTAGCGTTCCTTTCAGAATGTGCGCAGAGCCTTTGAAGGTGATTAGCGTAACATGGGAAGCGTGCGCCGAGTCATTCAGATCGGGAGAGCGCATCGTTGGGGGGGGGCGAGCGCGCTTTGTGGAAAGTGTATAGCACTGGACAGGAAAAATACTGCACGAATGAGTAGCGAAAGTGAGAAGCGCTTTGTTTGGAGCGTGCTCAGTCTTGGTAAGTGAGCAGCGCTTCTCAGGCTAATCGGTGGAAGGTCCGCGCAGGGTCAAGCGGGGTTGCGAAATTTCGCAACGGGGGGCTCGCAAAAATTTGGGTCCGAAAGTGAATGTTAGTGGGGATCGCAAAAATTTCGGTCCAAAAATGAGAATCTCGTGGATATCCCATAAATTCTCGATTATTTTCGGTCCCCAAGGGAAGGATCGTAGCATTCGGGTTTAGGCGTTTGGGTTCAACTACTGAACTAACTTTCGGCGTCTGACACTTTTAGTAATCAACTATAAACTGGCCGAACTCGGGGAAAAGGGATCGCGAAAATCGCGCCTCGGGGAGGGGGGATCGCAGAAATTTTGAATTTTGGAAAAAAAATAGACGTGTTGTCACGGTCTCACAGCGGAGAAGGTCGCCGCCTGGCTCCGCGACAAGGACGTAATCTTTGCCGCGGTCTGCGGTAGAGGTCACCTTCCCCGCGGATCGCGGCAAAAACCGCCCCCCCCCCAGCCGAGAGGATACCCTTATCCCCCAGCGGTCAAATTATGCTGGCCTCCAGAAAGTGACTCGAAGTCACCTTCCAGGGCCGGCATCAGAATGCCGAATGAAGACTCGAGGGAGAAGAGGCGCCTTTTATAATGGATGTGCACGTGAGCACCTATCTGCACATTTGGCGACTTGTTCCGTTCCGTATACACTAGTCCACAACAAATTCCCCCTCAAGATTTATGCATTTTGTTTCGATTTTTTTGTTTGTTTTTACCCTGTTTTAAAACTATAAAAGCACTTGTCAATATGGTAGTACAACTGCGGATAAGTGATCCATCAGTGCAGGTTAAAATGTGCTGAAACCTTCCCCGTGAAATTCAACTCTGAAAACAATGTTACACATGGAATTACTTAACTTACATGTCATCATTGGCCTGCTTCTCTTTCATAGAATCGCACTTTGAGCTAATCAACGGTCCTGTACTACTTCTAACGTGGGTCAATCTCTCTAATCGACACACCTCAAACAAACTCAAAGGATCGTGTGTCTAGAATATATGCCAGTTAGAAGACAAGTTACATAATGTGACCTTGAAATTAAACGAAACCAGAGGTGCTCACATGGCCAGCAAGACAATCATTTACTCTCGACTTCGATGACGCCACGAAGTGAAGTCTGCATATCTTTTATTAGACGTTCCGATACCGTAGGCAATGAATCAGCTTAAAGGTAGTGGTCGCGATCAAATATGCTTGTCGTCTTTCTCTCTCTAAACCTTTTTCTGGGTCTCGAGTAGTAGGACCTATAAGAAAAAATTGCGAAAAAATACTGCTTTGAGCCAATTTTGAAGCCTGAATTTAAAGTCTTTTGATGGCGGACGAGCCCACTCCACATCACCGGCATCGATGACCTCTTATATCAAGAACATCAGCTGGCTTGAAATTGAATTTCAATCAGTGAACCTTCGGATTTATGTACACATCTAGTGGCAAACATTGACGGGAGTGCTTTCCTTCATTGCTCAACTGTTCTTATTCGGTAAATTTGCATTCATTTCTTCCTCTGAATGTCGATGATTTTTGACTGCTCGCCATGAGGCTACGATCTTTATGGTCGGCGCTGTGCACGTGTGCACGAACTGGCTTCTTTGGGCCCTAGAAGCTCCAATTCTTGCCCGTTTTTCACCGCGCTACATTCATAATTTTTGAGCTGTTTTTGATCTAAGCTGATTTTTGTAGTTTTGTCGATAAAGTTTCTCATCGTGACCACTGCCTTTAATGTAAGGGTTTTCGAAATCACGGAATAGAGCCAATCTGGTCTACAAACCGTCATGGAGCATGTATCTAACAAGGGAACCGCAATACAGTTCACCTCCGCACTGCCGTTCAGTCCGCAAAGTGCACGCTGATTGCGAAATCGTGCTGCGGCGCGGTTGCAAGTATCCTCAGACAGGGATGTAGGATCACCCGGGCGGTGGGAGCACCCGGGCACCAAAGGAGAAAACCGCCCGGGTGATCCCACATCCCTGTCTGAGGATACTCCCAACCGCGCCGCAGCACAATTTCGCAATCAGCGTGCACTTTGCGGACTGAACGGCAGTGCGGAGGTGAACAGTAAGTCATAGTGACCATTCTAAATGACTGTACTTTACTAGAACCATTTTCAGACGAAAAGTCCGATATGCCCATCGCAGCTGCCTAGACCCACTCTGAAAAAAGTTATGAGCGTTTTAAAGCTTCGCGGCGAGGTAATACCCCCCATGGAATTTTAAGGGTGTTTTCAATTTTTTTTTCTGGATTTTTCTGAAAACATGTATGTAGGGGTAATCTGGGGTGCTGAACACGAATCTGGGGTTTGCTTGCACAAATTCTAGGGTTTGCTGTAGGTTACGGTAAATACATGCCATTTAGGAGGCGAAACCTACCTCAATATTTAGACAATCGACAAATGAACATCGAATTCGTACTCAGCACCCCCCACATAGAAACTTTGAGACAAATCTGAGACTTTGAACAAACTACCGTATGCCAACCGTAATCTACCGTAAGCTGTCAAAAATCGATAAACCGACATCAGATTCGTGTTCAGCACTCCAAATAACCTCCAGAGAAATAATTTGAGCTTAATCTATAGTAGCACTCCGGAAATCGTCAAAAGTCGCGATTTGCTATCTAATTCTCCCCCGATGGGATTCTGTGAACGAATACAGTCGAAAACTTCGGAAAATTGATAAATGAACCTCAGATTCGTGATCAGCACCCCAAATTACCCTCAGAGCGAATTTTTAGTCAAATCTGGAATATTTTTCTGAAACGCTTCGAGAGCCCTCTAATTGGTATCAATAAACGCCCAACCGAAAATCCGTACAAGTCCAAAACGCTGTTAGTCTGCGCAAAGTTTGAAAAATGTTCCTTCACCCCAACTTTGCTTAGTGGGGTGATTTTGGGCGCTGAACACGATTATGAGGTCCGTTTCCGGATTCTCGTAAAAATAATCGTCACTCATGAATGGTCACTATGACTTATTGTGGTTCTCTTGTAAAACTCGTCGGCGGGACAAGAACGGCATCTTCATCAAATGGCGTCACAAGTTGTCAAAGTCGTGGCGGTCGTTCACATTATCACAAATTCAATTGAACTAGATATCATGGAACCGAAAAAGTGTCTAGTAATGACCAGGGTGAGGGCAGACCTAATTATGACGTCTTCACCAATTTCACTGCCAAGAACCTTCTTGGTAGCGAGCACCTGAGCCGCTTTTTAATGTCTTCGCGGCAGTGTGGACCTTTTTCTGGATTCTCTGGCAATGTTTGAGATTGGTTTGATTTACCCTCTTGCAGTCCTTCTGGAAAAATCAGGCTAGATATTGACACGGATTTGCGCGAAGCTGATAAGGCTACACGACAACTGTCAACATCTCCGCCGTTTTCGCACTGATTCCAACATGCTCGGTATTTCTCTAGTATTCTCGATCCTACATGTAGCCTGAGAGCACTGGTGTGACGATGCAATTGATGGTTCATCTCGGTTTTGCATCGGTTTCTCCAATGGAGTGCCCAGGTTCTCGCAACACATCCACTTGGCCTTAATTTTTGGTAGAGAGCACTGAATCACCTTAACTTGTAGTAAATAAGAACAGTACATGCTACAGTTAAGAATAGGCGAGCGACTCTGGCGATATCATGAAAAACAACAGCTGTATCTCTAGTGCATTTATAGTTTTCAAACAGTGTGAAATCAAAAAAAAATTCCTATAGAAACCAGAAGGAAAGTTATGATTATGACAGAGTATGCGTACGAAGGGTACTCATAACGTATAAGTTTTTTTTTGAGGGCCGTTAGATTGTATAAGTTGGTTTCTAGTGAAGCTTCTTTCACCACTACATACTACGTCATGTCACTGCTCATATCGACAATGTAACGTCGGCATTGATCGTGAAGAGACTTCGCGTTCAATGTTGAAGGTTGGCGCAAACTCGGTGCCATATGCTATAACATAGGTGCATCGAGTTTGCGCCAACCTTCAACAGTGAACGCGAAGTCTCCTCACGATCAGCGGCGGTGTTAGAAGAATTTCTATCTGCTCTGAATACTTGTGAAATTCCTGATGACACCAGTTACGGAAGTTTTGACGCGGTGGCTCTCTATACGAATGCAAACAATGATGAAGCAGTGGAAGCAATACTTGAACTTCTCCGTGAACACCAGAACGAAATCCATACATTTGGACTAGAAGAACAAGAAGTTCGAAAGCTCCTCGGAGCTACATTAAGATGCAACATCTTCAAGTTCGACGGAGAGTTTTATTGTCAAAAACGCAATAAAACCCTGTAATTTGCCAACGTGGCTTTCCAGCGTCAACCACCTTACCTCGCCTGAACTCTTAAAGGCACAGTCTAACCTGAGAGGTAATTTTTGATATTATGGTCCGGTCGCCGCCTATAGCAACCCTGCCAAGCGCGAGATCTCAATCCACTCAAATAAACGAGAAAAAGCTAGGAAAAAGTCGGCCAATGGGTAGCGCCCACTGCCAGGTTTCCGACATCATTAGGGAAGAGACGCGCGAATGATTTCATTCGAAACCTATGTTCTTCCATTTGTTTTCGGTCCGACTTAATATTGTGGCCTGCTTCACAACGATGGCTGCGAATAACGAGAAAATAAAGGCTCGAGACAACTCGTCCGCGAACTTCTAGCCGTTCAAAACCGAAATTTTCGAGGAGCCGCAACTCCGTCTATAGTGAGTTGTGAGCAATGCTGGAGACACCATTGTGATCGGCGTCAAATTTTCTCCAAGATAGGCAGAAAAACGAAAAATCGATTCTGAGGTTGTACTGTGCCTTTAAAGGCAGCATACACGCTCGTAAACGTGGTTGAGATAACTACGTGAATCGAACCGTATGGCTTACAACATAATGCTTACGCATTTGGAAGTGTCAAAAACGACCCACCATGCCGCTACATGAGTTAGAAGTTGGCCCCGCCCTGTATTTTCACGCCCCCTGTATTTGCCCTTTTCGTCCAACGCAGGGTTTTTGGGCCATCTTCGCCGTCAGTGACGTGTGTGGTTCACTTGTTAGGCAGTCCAACAACAGTACCGACGGTAAGGATGACCCAGCAACCTTGCGTTGCAGGAAAATGGCAAATACAGGGGGCGTGAAATACAGGGGGGGCCAACTTGCAACTCATGTAGCGGCATTGTGGGTCGTTTTTGACACTTCAAAATGCGTAGGCGTTGTAATCTGGGCAACACCACTCTATTTCCGTATTTATCTCAATCACGTTTACGAGCGCGTATGCTGCCTTTAAAGGCAGCTTACACGCTCACAAACATGGTCGAGATATCAGCATAAATAGGCCAGCACGACCTTTATCCGGCAGATATGTATATACCGGATAATGATAAGGTACCCTATAAAAGAGTGCCGTTACCATTGTATGGTTCACTTTTGGAATAAACTTCCTCCACTCGAGTCGTCCAGGGGTCATATTCGCCAATAACCCGCCGGGTACCCGCCGGGTAGTCGAAGAGTAAATGAGGTGAAATTTCAGTACAAAACGCGCGCTCCACGGCCACCTCTAGCCTCCCTTGGCTTCCCTCGCGACCGCCGGAATTTTTCGAATAGCATAGCTGAAAAATGGCCGCTTCTCGATGGAATCTTTATCTTTTTGCAGTGATATCGATACGTAACACATTTTGCATTTTCATCTTACATGATGTAAGATAGGTTGATCTGCTCCTCTGCCGCGCGCGGTATCATCCCTTCCGCTTCCCTTCGACTACCCTCGGCGGGTTGTTGGCGAATACGACCCCAGCAGTCTACGGTATCCAGTACATGGCGACCACGGCCAACTAAGGACAACATCAAGAAGCCTCAGCGTCATCTCTTCACACTTCCATATAAGACGCATCTCGTCATATATCCTGCTTATATACGTATCGACGTATCCCGCTCCACGACATATCTCACCTATATACTACATATATAGCATAATCAAGGATATTCGTTTCCAGTTATATCTGAAGTGAGTTCTCCACCAAATTGCGTTTCATCAATCGGAACCAGATTTCGACAACAGGAATGACGGATTCAGTACAGATTCGAAGACAAATTAGAAAAACTGCGAAACAGGTCGTGAAAAACATTGCATCCGTCAAAGAAGTCTACGAAGACTACGAATTCGACCTTGATGGAAGAACCCAAATGAACGAACTTGTTGACGAAGACCTGCCCATAATTTTGAGCGACTTCCACGTGGCACGGTCCAGACCTCAAACCCATTATCAGAAGCTCACCGAACTCAATCAAGAGTGGCAAGCCCTATTACGCTTGGACAGCAAAGAGGAGGCCGTTTTCACCACTTTCATCGACAAATATGGAGACTACAACACCCACCTGCACGGAACAGTAGCAATCCTAGAAAACACCAACATTACCCTGCGCACACTCCGCCACGAGTCAAGACGACGCCAAATTCCCATCCCACCCTCCATATCCGCTTCCTCTCATTCCACATCCCGCTTGTTCGACATCCCATCCACATTCGACAAAGAACCAACCCCCATCGCATTTACTCAAATGAAACAAGAGATGCTGAACTTATCAGACCAACCCACCCCACAATCAAGGCAAGGAGTACTGCCCTGCAGCCGATCATCCGCACAACCCTCCCTCAACACAGCACTACATCAAATGAACCATCATTTCGAACCTGGTCAACCGCTCTACAGTGCAGCATCATCCCAAATGCCAAACTTCGTCGACGTATCACTACTCAGCAAGATGGACTTACCATCATTCAGCGGATCAATACTCGATTTCCAAGAATTTTGGGAACGCTACTTGACTCCAATTGGAGACAAGCCTAATATCGATGACTCAACGAAATTCTCGCTACTGAAGTCGTCACTCAGAGGAAGAGCACTTCAGTGTATCCAAGGACTCCCGATCACTTCTGAGAACTACCACATAGCGGTCGATCTTCTCAAGACACACTTCGATGACAAAGTCACGACTCGCCATTTACTGTACACAAAACTAGCAAATCTTCCACAATGCGATGAGAATGGAAGGCACTTGAAAGTATTGTACGACCAGATTTTCGCATTGATACGTCAGTTCTGCACATACGAAAAGGATGATCAAGAGTATGGATTGGGAGCGATCTTGCTGAACAAGCTACCTCGTCATGTTAGAAGTAAGATCTACGATCGTACGTCCAACGCAACCAATCTAACTCCATCAAGATTGATTAATCTACTAACAGACATTGTCCGAAAAGAGAATACTCTCCATGAAATGGAATCCAGAAACAATGTTCATGAAGAGAGCTATTTGTATCAGGCCGTATCGAAGCCAACTCGGACTAAAAACCACTTCCAGACTGGAACAAGTGACAGTGCTGCGCGTCAGAAAATGTGCCGATTTTGTCAAGCAAATGATGACAGCTCCTTTGTTTGCCAAGTTTACCCAACTCCGTCGAGCAGAATCCAAGTCGTGAAGCAGAATCGTCTATGTTATAACTGTTTATCGGACGCACATTCCACAAAAGACTGCTCCTCCAGGAGGACTTGCTCGCACTGTTCAAAACAACATCACACGTCAATCTGTCTAAGAAGTTCCGATCCAGTGATGAAGAATCCAACCATACCGGCCCATCTCATCGCACCCAGCCGTACTTCCCAGCCACCTCCACGACATCAAAATAACCCAGCCCACGTCCATTTTTCCGACCATCCTACCGACGATTCCCAACCACTCCAGCCAGCTTCGAAAGAAGCATCCTCTCCCAACCTTGCCCTCGCTCCTTCATCCAACCTTTCTGTGATCGACGCAGATAAAACCATGCCGCTCCAACCAACGACAAGTCTTAACGACGCTTATCAGCCTCAACAACTGGGAAAGCCAATGAATCCCCTGTTTATGATTGTCGATATTACTGTATTCAATCCAACCAACAGTGATAAGGAAGCTCACATCACAGCTCTATTAGACACCGGTGCATCACAGTCCTACATTTCGAATGAACTGGCCGAAGAACTGCAGCTACCTATCGCAAATCCACACACGATAACAATGCACACTTCCGGGAGTGAAGCACCCATATCAATTCCTGCAACTGACCGTAGGATTGGAATCCGCTGCCAAGATAAAACAGAGGCTATCCTGCAGATTCGAGCTCTCCCACTCCTCACAGCGAAAGTGAAATATGCGCTTATTGAGGCATCAGAACTTGCCAGAAGTTTCGTCACCAAATCAGCAGTACCAAAGGTTCTCATTGGTATGGATTACTTCTGGGATTTAGTATTCAACGAGAAATTCAGTGTTTCAACTCTTCCCAATGGATATCGTATGGTACAAACACGACTCGGAGCAATCATAACTAGCAGCACCTTTCGGCTCGATCAGAAAACAAACTTCATGCACGAGCAGTCTACAACAACAGCCAATCCTGCAAGACACGCTGAACTCGAAGACCTCGTAAAGCGGTTCTGGAGCAATGAGTCAATGGGAATAATTGACAATCCAAACGAACTCGAACATGAGAAGTGCTTACAAGAATTCACCACTTCAGTCAACTATAACGACGCAGAAAAAAGATACTACGTCAAACTTGCTTTCAAATCACCTCCGTCAGACCTCCAGTCAAATCGTGAACTTGCCTTCGCACGATTTATCTCGAAAGTAAAAATGCTCCAAAGAAATCCTGAATACACGAGCAAATACCACGCCATTTTTACCGAACAGCTACAAAAAGGCATTATTGAAGAAGTCGAAGAGACTCCCACTTCCGCTTCTGTCCATTATCTCGCTCACCATGGTGTAGTAACAGAATCGAGCAAACACACTAAAGTTACAGGCCATAAAACGGCCAATGTCTCACCGTCAACTGCGTACCACGCGCTGCGCGACCACACGTGCGTCGGAAGCAGACGAGTTTTGGCCGCCGCGCGTCGAGTTTCGGCCGCCGTGCGGCGGCCGAAACGTCGCGCGGCGGCCAAAAATCGTCGCGCGGCGGCCAAAACCCGGCTGCCTCCGCCGCGCGTGCGGTCGCGCAGCGCGTGGTACGCAGTCGACGGCGAGACATTGGCCGTTTTATGGCCTGTAGGTGTGTATTCGACGGATCTGCCAAGAAGCAAGGACACTCAAGTCTTAATGAAATCCTCTTGAAAGGACCAAATCTTCTACCAGATCTTCTTGGTGTCCTACTCCGTGTTCGAGCCATGCCAATACAATACTCATCTCAAGTGATATTGAAAAAGCGTTCCTAATGGTCGGACTGCAAGAAGAAAGCAGAAACATCACAAGATTCTTCTGGCTTCGCGACCCAGCCAAAGGAACCATCAAGTCCAACACGGTCACCTACAGATTTCGACGAGTCCCTTTCGGACTCATTTCCTCACCCTTCCTACTATCCGCCACCATCCATCACCACCTTCTGACCACGATTACTCCTCTGGCTCAGAACATGCTTCAGAATACCTACGTCGACAATATTTTTTATGGTGTATCCTCTCCAGCTGAAGGAGGTGCTGGAATGAACCTCAGAGAATATACAAGCAACAACGAGGAACTCAACAAGTTCTTAAAGGAGCATGAAAACGACGAAGCTGACGAACATAGCAATATTCTGGGCTTGGGATGGAACACCAAGTCAGACGATATCATTAGAAGAGTTCTAAAAAAGGTAGCAAGCCTGCACGATCCATTCGGTTGGATAACTCCTGTCACACTGCTTGGAAAAATTTTCATCCAGAAGCTATGGACAGAAAATATCGCTTGGGATCAAACTTTGCCACAGCAACTACACGATGAATGGTCCACCATTGTTAAATCATGGACCGCACCATCAATACGATTCCCTCGTCAATTCATATCTTCTACAACATCAAACTCCACGTTCGAAATTCATGTATTCACCGACGCGTCACAAGTAGCATACTCAGCCACATCGTACCTTGTCGAACTAGGAGGAGAAAACAAGCCTATTCGAACAGCATTTCTCGTTGCGAAGTCTAGACTTGCTTCACAGAAACCTAAAGTAACGATTCCAAAACTTGAGCTGTCAGCCCTCGTAATCGGCGCTAATCTTCTCAGCTATCTACGTCAGCAGCTGAATATTTCTACGAAGCGTCACTACATTTGGACCGACAGTAAAGTCGCCATTGCATGGACTAAGTCGACGAAAGAACTCCCAGTCTTTGTGAGGAATCGAGTGAAAACCATCAGAAAATCGGCAGGCGATGTTATTTTACGACATGTTCCTGGATCAATGAACCCTGCAGACATCGCTAGTCGAGGATGTACCATCGAACAGCTGCTCAAAGATGAACTTTGCTGGAATGGACCAGATTTCCTTCTTCAAAACGAGTCAGCCTGGCCTGAAAACAAAGAAGCAGACAAGGCCGATCTACCTCCAGGAAATCATTTCATAACACTTTGTTCATCAGCCACTCAGTCACGCCACCCCACAGTCATCGTCTCAGAGCGTTTTAGCTCATGGAATCGCATCCTCAATACGATGAATCACGTGGTTACTTTCCTTACCCGCCTGTCTTCAAGAGCAGCAACACACTTCGGCAGCAGTCCAATGGAAAGACGGTCTAAAGCCCGTATTATCCTTTTTCGCACAGTTCAACAAGAATACCTACCCAATGAAGAAGTACATCGCCAGTACAACTTGTTCAAGTGCGACCAAACAAGACTATTTCGCGTCCATACAAGAATACAAAACTCTTCCTTGCCTGAAGAAACTACAGCACCTGTACTACTTCCAAAGAAAAGCCTAATTACCGCACTCTTCGTACAGCACGTTCACGAAAAGAATCACCACTGCGGCATAGAACAAACATTGATTGAACTACGAAAATCTGTTTGGATATCTAAAGGAAGAGCTACCGTCAAGAATATTATTTACAAATTCTGCTTCACTTGTAAGAAGGCCAAGGCAAAGCCCTTCAAGCTTCCAGATTTTCCCATCCATCCGGATTACCGCGTCAACAAGCCAAACTATCCTTTCGAAAATTGTGGCATAGATATACTGGGCCCAGCACAGTATCGAAATGACTACGGCAACATCGACAAATGCTGTATACTACTCTGGACTTGCTTAAATTCTCGAGCAATAGTCACAGACGTCATTCAAGATCTCACGTCCTGCACCTTTCTCCATAGACTTAGACGTTTCATCGCCACAAATGGATCACCGAAGAGAATCATCTCCGACAACGCCACAGCCTTTCGAGCAGTAGCCAATGCTCAAATGGAAGAACCTACAGAATCAGTCCACCAAAACGATGTCATGGATTACTGTACCACTCAAAACATTCAGTTCAAATTCATTCCAGCATACAGTCCATGGCAAGGTGGTGTCTACGAAAGAATGGTTGGAATCTTCAAATCTGCCTTCAAGAGTGCAATCAACAATCGCATCCTTCCTTTGGATGACATAACGACTCTTGCGAAGGAATCCGAAGCGATTTGCAATTCTCGACCTCTCACCTACGTAGGCGATCAACTCGACTTTATCCCACTTCGTCCGGTAGATTTCATAAGACCGACGTCTCGACTATCATCACCAAGACTTCTCGAAGAAGACAACGAATGGAAGCCAAGATTTTCTACCAGAGACCAATCGATCAGAAACTGGAGATTTGGTTTGGATCTTCTAAAGAAATTCTGGGACAGATGGTCTACTGAATATCTCACTAGTCTACGTGAAAGGCATCAAACATCACATCCGCATCCAAGATGTTATCAGGAAAACCAGCCTCAGTACGGTGATATCGTACTCATTCAAGATGACAAACCTAAGCGAGGAATATGGAAAATGGGGCGAATATGTGGATCTTCAGACGACTACTGTAGATCAGTTCAAGTCCAACTTGCTTCAAGAAGAATTATAACAAGACCAATAAACCTAGTCAGCAAAATTGAAATATCTCCGGACAAGAAACCAACCAGCGAGGGACAAAGTATTTCTTCAACGTCGCTTTATGAAGAATGAAACTATGAAGCAACCGATATAATCATTTTGTGTTCTTGTTTTGTATTCCGCGGGAGTTTATCCGGCAGATATGTATATACCGGATAATGATAAGGTACCCTATAAAAGAGTGCCGTTACCATTGTATGGTTCACTTTTGGAATAAACTTCCTCCACTCGAGTCGTCCAGCAGTCTACGGTAACCAGTACACGACCCGTACCATGTCTTCAACGACATTTGAGTGCTAAAACCGTCCAGGATGACAATATTTGAGCAAACCTGTCTCGCACGCCTGTATTTTCTAACTCCTTCGAGTAACAGAATGAAAAGTTAAACTTTAGTCAACAAGTGATAACTTAGAGTGATAGCACTATCAAAAGGGAGCGCACGTGAGAAGTAGCTTGATTAACCTGAATGTAACATGTCTGATGAGTAGAGCTGCATTCTCGAAAATGGACGAGAATCAATCTCCATTTCTGAAAGTTGGGCTCCGCAGAAAAGGACAAGGATTTGGCATTGCTCCAAAATGTCGTGAATTTGTTCCATTAGATATGGCTATCAAACTGATTTTCAAAATGAGGTGAAATTGTTGAATTGATTTGGCTGTTGTTGGTATATGCAGACAACATAATCATTGAATGTAGTGAAATTGTTGCAAACGGATTTGGCAGGTGCTCTATGAATTATCACAGTCAAATCACGCGTCAGAAGGGGTTTTTGTTGGAGCGCATATTGAATCAAATGGGAACAAGAATAAGTCTAGCAGCAAAAACGTTTCCATACAATGTGAACCGTGAAAGCGTTGAAGACACGAAGACATAGCGTCAATAGCTAATAAATTGTGTTAGAATTCGTTTTCATGATTTTTATCTAATCGGTGAGGGAAGGTCTGGTACCTTAGTGGGTGCTACACTGAAAAGGCAGATTCACATTCGAAAACCTTATTTCTAGCCCATAAGGCGACATTTCGTTCAGCAGTAATTAGGAAGTAGTTTTTTTGTTTTCGTCTTTATTTGCTCGCCAGAGGACCTTCTGACGCGTGATTTGACTGTGATAATTCATAGAGCACCTGCCAAATCCGTTTGCAACAATTTCACTACATTTAGAAAATCAGTTTGATAGCCAAATCTAATGGAACAAATTCACGACATTTTAGAGCAATGCCAAATCCTTAACCTTTTCTGCGAAGCCCAACTTTCAGAAATTTCACAACTTTTTACAAGGGTTTCCCTTCTAAAATATCGTCAAGTTCTGAAAGTCAAGTTGTTTTTTTTTCGAAAACACAGTGGTAGAAATGATGAAACAACCGCTCCGCTGCTAAGACTGCAAGATATGTAATAGTTGCAACGCGGCTTCCTACAAATAAGATAGCATTCATTTCCGAGCTACTCGCAGTCGTATTATCACTATCGTAGATGCGAAGCGGTTGTATTTCGAAAAAAGCAACTATCAAAATGAAGAAATCATTCTCAAAACCGCACCATTCCTATGATAGTGAAGCCCAACCCTGCAAGTATCGGGGAAATGGTGGATACTTTTCGAGTCGAAAAAATGAAGAAATGGGCTTTAAAATGACCCAACTGTACAGGGTCTAGGCACTATCCTTGACGGGGGGGGGGCACCATTCAAGACAGAAATGGAATGAACCGACAATTGGTAAGGCTACCAGTCGAAGTATTTCCATAGAGCTCTTATAAATAATGATTGATAGCGCAGTATCAGGCATCTTTTATCACAGTTTTTCATCATTTCTTCGAGTAAATCTTGGGTGGCCCCACCACGTCTAGGATAGACCCAGGGTCAGTCGCTCTAGCCAAACTTCACCGCTTCATGCTGATGTGTCTCGTCTGCGCCGGCCCATATGTCTGATTCGGAACAAGAACGATAGTTAAGTGCGCCAGGAGAGGACTATCGTAATCTTAGGAATGATGTTATTCGGCTCTCGTAAACAAATTTGATGATACCCAATTGATCAATGATAAAGTATAAAAGAAGTGAAGAGCGGTGTGTCTTGATACACACACCGTCCTTCTTCAGAGGTCAGCAGTTGAGGATCTGCCTGGACTACAAAGCAGGAAAACAGCAACACCGGTGGTGAAGATGTAGCGAATTCGGAGTCAGAACTTAGAAAATTTTAGAGCCAACTCGAGTGAGATAACGATAGCCTTGTTCTGGCGCACTTGCCTATCGCTCTTGTTGATTCGGAGGCATGGCTTGCATGCGGTGTCCTCAACATCAAACTGAGGTCCTGCGCACGTCCTTTGATGTTCTGCACACTCCTACTAAGGTCCTGCACACGCTCCATGATGTCCTGCACTCTCCTACTGAGATCCTGCACACATTCTACGACGTCCTACACACCCCTTCTGAGGTCCTGCACGGGTTCCATAATGTCCTGAACACTCCTACTGAGGTCCTGCACACATTATACGACGTCCTGCACACCCCTTCTGGGGTCCTGCACAGGTTCCATAATGCCCTGAACACTCCTACTGAGGTCCTGCACACATTATGCGACGTCCTGCACACCCCTACTGGGGTCCTGCACACGTCCCATGATGTCCTGCCCACTCCTACTACGGTCCTGCACAGGTTCCATAATGCCCTGAACACTCCTACTGAGGTCCTGCACACATTATACGACGTCCTGCACACCCCTCCTGGGGTCCTGCACAGGTTCCATAATGCCCTGAACACTCCTACTGAGGTCCTGCACACATTACACGACGTCCCGCACACCCCTACTGGGGTCCTGCACACGTCCCATGAAGTCCTGCCCACTCCTACTACGGTTCTGCACACGTTCAATGATGTCCTGCACACTCCTACTGAGGTCCTGCACAGGTCCCATGATGTCCTGCACACTCCTACCAAGGTCTTGCACACGTTCCATGATGTCCTGCTCACTCCTACTGAGGTCCTGCACAGGTCCCATGATGTCCTGCACACTCCTACTAAGGTCTTGCACACGTTCCATGATGTCCCGCACACTCCTACTAAGGTCCTGCACACGTTCGATGATGTCCTGCATACTCCTACTGAGGCCCTGTATACATTCTACGGCGTCCTGCACACCCCTACTGAGGTCTCACATAGTCAACCGACACTTCAGCACACCCTGCGACGCCTTCTTATCGATGGTGCGCTTGGAACGAATACGCGCCGCGATCAAGTACATCAATCCCGCACAGCGTCCTCTTCCGAGCCGGGCGTTCAAACTACACCACCCTGGAGAGCAAGGTGTTTATATGGAGTCTAAGAAAACAATGACTGATAAAGAAAAACCCACCATTTTCATAAACTAATCTTGAAAGGCCGGTTTCCGAGTTTGAAACGCCCATTAGGGGCCCAGAAGTCATTATGGTGAGTTCTGACAATTATTTTCGTCATTCCCGTGGCCGATTACCTCTAGTCACAAAGTTTCGAGCGATTTGGTCAACGCCTTCCAAAAAAATGGTTTTCGACGAACGGAGGTGGAGGTGGAGGTGGAGGTGGAGGCGGAGGCGGAGGCGGAGGCGGAGGCGGAGGCGGAGGCGGAGGCGGAGGCGGAGGCGGAGGCGGAGGCGGAGGCGGAGGCGGAGGCGGAGGCGTAGGCGGAGGCGGTGGTGGAGAACGTTTTTGCGTACGTTGAGAGGTCATAACTTTAGAAAGCGGGGACCATTTGGGATGAAAAGCTGCACACATAAGTAATTTCTTGCAGCGCATCGAATGGTGTAAAGCTCATACCTCTGGTGACGGTATGAATAGGTGATCTCATTGTAGGGCATCCGCGCGGGAAGAGATCAAAGCCAAATCCTGGTCCGCGCGAAACAATTTACACATGTTATATTCAGGTAAATCAAGCTATTTCTCTCGTGCATTCCGTTTGGATAGTGCTATCACTCTACCTTATGACATGTCTTCTCAAGTTTAACTTCCATTCTGTTGCTCGAACGGTTGGAAAATAGGGGCGTGCGAGACAGGATTGCTCAAATATGGTTATCCTGGATGATTCCCAGTGCTTCACAGGTCGTTGGCGCCATGGTAACAGGGGTGTGCGTTTTTCGTTTTTCGCCCTTTTTGAATAAAAAATCAATATCGAAAAAAACGAAAAAGTTTAAATTTTTTTCGGCTTTTTTCGGTTCAAAAATTGCGGTTCTGATGCGACTTGCAGTCGATACTTCGCTGCCTATAGACGTCTGCAACAAGTTTGCACACGCCTTCCATTTTATTTCAGAACCATTTCGCGCAAAATCAAATGTATAGTGTGCTTATCTGGGCCACATTCCGGTCCGCAGTTGCGTCTCGACACGCTTTGCGGCCGCACGCGCTCGAGTCAGTCGAGTTTCCAGCGCCAAAGCCAACTCGATGTGGCTTTTCTATACAGTTTTCTCCAATTTTCATTACTTTCCACTTTCTAAAACCCACCTAGAGTCAACAGATCGGCGGCTGCGGCGCTGGAAACTCTTTCGACTCAAATGCGCGCGGCCGCAAAGCGTGTCGAGACGCAATTACGGACCGGAATTCGGCCCAGAGAAGCATAGTAATCGGCCCCTTTCACAGCGGTTCCATTTATTACATCACCTTCGATAAAAAAAATTAGATTGATTGGGTTGTAATTTCTTGGATTCCGTTTTTAATCAGTCTAAAACGACTACGGCGCATCTTTTGAGCATTGTCATATTTTTCAGGAATAGTAAAATATGAAATTCGACAGACGGAAACATCACCAATCTAATAACGCTAATCGATTCCGCATAGCTGATAACCTACATTGGCATTTCGAAGGCAGCGTTCACGATAATCATTCTCGGTGACTTTTCACAGTGAAATTATAGGCGAGAAGAACTCTTAGTTCTCAGTGTCGAAAACAACTGTTTAGAAAGAGCTAGGAATGGACAAATAATCGGTGCAAACAAGCGCTCTGAGTTCACCGAAAAGCCTCATGCCCCCTTCCCGCCCCACCCACGTGAAGAAATGAACATTTGAGGTGGTGATAACATGAAATAATTAAGTCAAGGAAGTGTTGATAAATGAGCTGATCGCTTGATTGCACTGATAGGCAGCATCCTTCATAGCGGTCAAATCCTCTACGCTCAAAAGTCAACGTAAGCAGAGTTGACCCTCTTCTAGCACAAAAACACGGCTTTCGCGGTCTCTTCAAGCATGCCTTGCTGTATAGGGCATCAGGGCATCATGTATAGCTCTATCTAGCGGAAGTGGGAGAACTGAACCTATGTGTGGACGCGACTCAATGCGTGTGGTTGCGTAGCGGGCATTGCCGTCCAATAGCGCCGAAAGACTGAGCTACTGCTAAATGGTGTTCACGACGTGACCGCCTAAACTGAAATTCAACATGACAGCTCAAGAAATTCACGTAGGATTGTGCTATGCATCACGAACAAATTATGTTTGTCGCTGTACGTTTGTTCCGTTTAGGTCCATGACTTGCCCACGATTTTCAACTTCTACGAACTCTGTTCTTTTTCATAAAGTTAGGGACGTCCTTCGAGTTTCGATCTAAAACGCGAAAAACGTGGACACGAATGTTCAGAGAACTACTGCAATTCAGAACATAAGGTCAACAATAACATTTTCATAGGGTGTTCAGCGTTACAATTTTATCAGGATTCACCACGGCAACATGGGTAAAATTTCTCACATTAATACGTTGATTGCGTATATCTTTGTTTCACTATCAAAACTCAAATCTGTCATTAACTGAGGATTACGTTGCCTTGTTTTTCCAGTCAAAGATATGTAATTACGAAAATAAGACGTTTCGAAAGACAAAAATTTTTTTCGGTTTTTTCGGGATTCTTCGAATTCAAAACCGAAAATTTACCGTTTTTCGGTTTCTTCGGTTTCAAAGTTTTTCGCACATGCCTGCATGGTAGGGGCCGTGCGGGCAAGACGAATAGCAGCAAAATCCACAAGGGGTTAAATCAGTTGAACGGGTTGGGCGCTGGTTACACGCAGGTTGTGAATAGCTGCAGTTTCGTTTCTAATTCGCAAAAACCTTCTTTCTACAAATTGTACTGCGTTTTGGTATCTTTTTTTTCAATAAATTATACATTTTCCCACCCTGTTATCCCACGATCCCCCTGCAACTTTTCGTGTTCTTCGGCCCCCCTCACAACCCGTTGGCTAGCAATCCACATCTGCTGGACTCTAACTGCACAAGGTGTGAAGAGGGCCTACTCTACTCAGACCGCTCCCAGGAGCGTGATTTGATCAAATTTTCGATGATTCCACCAAACTCCTATGAGCGTGTCTTGGTGTTTTTTTTTGTAAATTTTAGAGAAGAGAAACAACTTGTTAAAAAAACAGGGCGTAAACCATGAATCAGATCACGGACGAGAGAGTTTTCAAGACGGAGTACTTTGAATTCTAAATAGTGTATAACTCCATTCAGATTAGTTCACTTGGTCTCCCGGCGGAGCTGATGTGAGACCTCTCCCTTCCATCCTTCTGCAGCTCAGACCCCCCTGTGGAACCCTTTCTGTCGCAAATGTGTTGCAGCTCCAAACTGTAAAGAAGTGCCCTAAAAACTAATTCGCGGACAATTCTATATTTTCAGATTTTTCTTATCATCCTCGAGAAGATCGGGAGCGTTCCTGGAGCTCCAGTCGACATCGAGAAGTTCGCGAACAATCTTAAAAGGCGCCTTCAAAACTATCAGGTGTGAATGTGCAGTATATTCTGGAAAAAATCTTCTGGAGCACATATTTTCCAAAATTGAATTTTACATCAGCTAGTCGTTTTTTAAACATCAGAAACAGTGCTTCTGAGACCTGGCCGTGAGACAGGTAAACAAGCACGTTCTGGAAGGTTAACTCACTAAACGAACGTTTCTATGAACATACTCAGACGATAGCAGGCCCTGAGCCCACCCCGAATGCCCCCGGAGCCGCGTCCATGTTGCGCTCAGGGTGACAAATTTGGCAATTTCCGGGCCACATATGTTGCGATGCAGGACACATACGCTGCTCTTGAAGTGCTACCGACGAAATTGATTCACGCAGCGCCCTGAGCGCACCTGTCGGCTGATGACGTAATAGTACATATGTCATCCATCGTAGACAGTTGCGCCCCGGGCGCTTTCTAACAACTGATTTTAGCAACACCGTTGCGAAAATCGATACTTCAATGTATTTCAGATCCTTCGCTAATCGATTTTCGGACGCATTTTAGATAATCGACAACTTTTCAGAGAAGAATGCAGCGATTTCCATACATTCACCCTCTTAACCCACCCTACCGAATTTCCTCAAGTTGATTCAACTTTTAACTAATCCTTTTGTAAGCTAGTGTAATATGTATGTAATACCTAAGCTTAATAGACTTTCCTCTACTCTGGAGTTTGATTCGGTCACATTTCCCCTCATCATTTCACCCGTTGATCTTCTGACTTTACCTGACTCTCCTCAACTATTCAGTATATCTTCCCGAATTGTAAGGCATCCACAGCAACCTTCCAGCCCAAAGTACCAGCCCCTAATAGAAACAATTCGAGCGAAAGAATGAGTAATTTTTGCGAAAAAAAATACTCGAATAAAATCCGAGCGAATGAATGAGTAAGCCGAATAAAGTGTATTCAGAAAGCTTAAAATGTGTGAATGAACCCAATAAACCCTCTTAGAAATTCCCGAATCAATGATTCCTTCCACATAAGGGGTTCTCAAATGTTCAGAGTGAAATATTAGATTTGAATACAGTTTTTGGAAAAATCCCGAATGGCTGGATCCAAGCAATTCTTTTTTTCCAAATTTTTTGAGAATAATTAAGTAAATTTGAGAACTTTCTTCCAGGGATTTTTGCGAAATGCATCCGAGGAGTC
This sequence comes from Aplectana chamaeleonis, assembly GCA_029168955.1. NCBI lineage: Eukaryota > Metazoa > Nematoda > Chromadorea > Rhabditida > Cosmocercidae > Aplectana > Aplectana chamaeleonis. Next base: position 1,131,973 of record JAPDOI010000192.1, read on the forward strand.
GTTTAAATGCTCTAACTTTTGAATATTGTCTAAATACTGCGCAGATACAGCCTAAGACAATGGAAAAAGCCCGGGGTGCCGTTGCACACTTATACTGTAGCCATGGCTGGCTCGGTTCTAAAAAACGATAATGAACAGCTGATGATTTTTTTTCGTAATGTTTTTTGTGTTTCCTCACTTTTTCGGGTATATCTTGCATGTATTTAAAGTAAATGAACTGGGTGTATTGATAAAGAGTGTGTTGGGAGAAAACTTACCATTTTAAACGTAACCGGTGTTTTTTTTCTATGGAATTACGATGAAAATTCAAAGTTTGCTGTCGATTATGGCGTGACGTACGCAGAGGTGTAGAGAACCCTAGTGGTCGGCAAGACTAATTTTTTCATTCAATTTTAGAGAAAAAACATCGTGAACGTTAAAAAGAGTTCTCCCTCGAAGGTTACTATACCAATACACCTAAATTATTTACTACAGATACACGCAAGAATAACGGGAAAAATTGAGGAAAGCAAAAAGAACCATAGCAGAAAAAATTATCAACTGTTCATAATTGATTCCCGTAGCCGAGACAGAACCCACCTTAGTACTCTGAAAATCGACGAACGGACGGTAAATTCGTGTTCTCCTCCCCGATTAACTCCCGTATACAAATTTTGAGTAAAATCTGAGATTTTGACCCAACTACCGTATACCCACCGTAATCTACCGTAATCTGAAAAAAAATCGATAAACAGACTCCAGATTCGTGTTGAGCCCTCCAAATAACCCTCAGAGAATAATTTTGAGACACATCTCGACACAGAATCCGAAAATCTCGAAAGTGGCGTTTTTCCCTCGAAATTTTCCCCGGTTGAGAAAATTATCCGAAAGCTTCGGAAAACCGATTAATAAACCACAGATTCGTTATCAGCGCCTCAAAAAACCTCTGGAAGAAATTTAAGTCAAATTTCGAACATCTTCTGAAACGCTCCCAGAGCCCTCTAATCGGTAGGAACAAACGCCCAACTGTCAGTACAAGTCCAAAACGCTGTCAGTCTGAGCAATGTATGGAAAATGTACCTTCACCCAAACTTTGCTCTGGGGGGTAGTTTCGGGCGCTGAACACATTTATGAGGTTCGTTTCCAGATTTTCCGAAGACTAATGCGCTTTTTGGAAGATGAAAAAAGCACCTTCTTGGAACCTGCAGCTCGGGGCGGGATACTGCGCAGTTTCACTATTGAGCCACAAGAGATACTAACGATACTAGTCGTTTTGGCAGATAAGACCTACGCTTTGTATACTTCCCTTGTTAATGGGGCTTTAGGTCGCTCAGTGAGCACAGTTTCTCAAATTAGGTTCACAATTTCCCCTTCAAAGACAATCGCCCGCAGTGACAAATACTCAGGCAAACCATCGCTCCGAGCGGGACCGGCCAACTGGCACCGCGGTCCCTGTCCGGTGCCAGTTCGCCTCTCGGCCGCTGTCCGGTCGCTCTCGGGGCGACAGCAGTGCGAGCAGTGTTAGCCACTCAGGCATTGTGGGGTGTGTAACGCGCAGTAAACGCGGGTCATAATCTGAACCGCTCCCGTTAGAAACGAAAAAATGGGCAAAGCGGGTGCCCCATATCCGCCGTTTGCCCCGCTATATCCGGCGATTCACTGCCGTTTGCAGGTTTCGATCATGTTCGGTTCCGCCCGCGATATCTGGCGATTCACTGCCGTTTGCAGGTTTCGACCATGCTAGATTAAATTTAAAAGGGCAAAGGAGGTCTTCGTCTTACTATATAAGCACGTGGCGCTAGGGGCGGCGTCCCATCATTCCAATAGGAGCGGGTCTCCCCCAACAAGGAAACGGTCCATGTCGCGGCCCGCGTGAGGGAGTCACCCCCACCGGACAAAACCTAGACAGGCAGCAGCGATCGTTTATCCATACGTGTCCCACCACACTATTTTGCCAGTGGAGATGTTCTACAAGTTTCTTCATGTTTCAACGTACCAACTTCTTGAGTATTCAGCGCGATGAACGGTGTGGATGAACGGTCGCTGCTGCCTGTTTAGGAGGGCCCTCCCCACCGAGGTCCGCGACAGGGACATCATCCACGCCACGGTCGACCGCGAGGGAGATTCCCTCGCTGAGGACCGTGGGGGAGATCCCTCAGCGTCAAAAATCGTCCAGAGAGTGACTCGTAGCCACTTTCCAGGATCGGCCCCGAAAGGCCGACTGCGCTCTCTCTGGGATGAGGCCCCTTATATACGTCCTCTGCTGCTGATATGGGCCTGGTCAATTGTGGAGTCATCGATAGCGTGATTTGGCAGATCAAACGAGTTCATGCCCTGTCAAATCGTCTACGAATGCAACACCGAGCCTCTCAGCAGCAGTGACGTCATCGCCAGCCATACGGCGGAATCCGAGGTTGGGCAGGCGCTGAACGCAGACCGGAATGGCCATGCGGGAACTCTGCCGTTTGCCCCCCCCCACCGGTCGAAATGGGACGGCTCATTGCGCGTTAGAAACGCCAGAATTGCTGAGCAGACCACCGCTTTGTACACTGCAATTACGCACCCAGCATGGAATTCCACTGCCAACTGTAGTATTTACGCTTTCAAAAGCCTCAGAGATCCTCCGTCCTTATCCTCTGTGGTCGACTCTCTGCGTTTCAAAATGTGGGCGGGGTTAGTGGTGCGTGGAGCATTGTGGAGAGGTAGGGGGCGTTTTATAAGAAACTTGCGTCGCGTCACTGAAAACGAGTAGCCATTAATGCGGAGCATGTGCCACGTCCTTGAAAATGGCTGACGCTTCATGAGAAGCGTGCTATACATAGTTGAACATGAGTCGCGCTTTACGAGAAGCGTACGTCGCGTCATGCAAATGGGTCCTGCATTATTGGAAGCGTGTTCCGTATCATGAGAAACGAATTGCGCATTATGAAAAGCGTCCACCGCGTCATGGCAAATGAGTCGCGCACCATGAGAAGCGTGCGCCGCGTCATGGAAAATGAATTGCGCCTTATGAAAAGCGTGCGCCGCGTCGTGGCAAATGAGTCGCGCACCATGAGAAGCGTGCGCCGCGTCATGGAAAATGAATTGCGCATTATGAAAAGCGTGCGCCGCGTCACGGAAAATGAGTTGCGCATTATAAAAGGCGTACGCCGCGTCATGGAAAATGGGTCCCACATTATTAGCAGCGTGCTCCGTATCATGGAAAATGAGTAGCGCTCCATAGGCAGCGTGATGGTCATGCGGAGCGTTCTTTGCCGATCTCGATCAATCGCCTAATTTGTAAGATTTATTCACGCTCACACAAGTTTTGAGAAATACATGTTTTGATAGAAGCCCGGCACGAACAGCACATCGAAACCCAAGTACTGATATTTTACCCACTACCTACTCGCAATGTTAGCTCTCAACATGTTCCAATTCTGCATTGGGTAATCTTCTTGTCTAGGGTCGTATGCTCTAGGTATTCCGGTGGAGTATTTTGAGCAATCCCAGTGTGCGTAGGCATTAGGCTAACGATGGCATTGATAATATTAGTGACAGCCGCTACTGCCGCGCTCCCCCTACTCTGACAATAGATGGCGAATCGCTTCGGTGGGCGCGGCCTAAAACGCCCATCTTATCAGCATGGCGAAAACTTCACCAATTTCGCCTAATTTGGCTAGTCGCCTATTCGTGTTGGCGAGTTGGTGAAGTTTGAGCGAGGTAAGCGTGGAGCAGGGTGAAACCGGTGAAGTTTTCGCCCCGATTCGCCAAAGACTCGCTTCGTCAGCGAGGTTGTTGATTTTTGGACTCGGCGAAAATCGCCCTACTTCAGAAAGGCGATTTCAAATCCCGCGCCACGTCGGTGGTAGGCGCGAGTTTCGAATTGCACATGCGCACCTGAACGTCGACGATTTCTTGCCCGCAGCTGATCCTTATCAGCGCGTTCTGCCTTGCTATATTCTCCTGCATCATTCCGCCATTCCCCTGCATTCAGTGATCCTTATTCTTACTCATTTTTTGTTGTCCTTCGTGCTTATGATCTGTTATAGTTTGCTTGTTTTTGCAGTAGACTTGGTACCACGGATGAGCAGAATCCCGAATTCCGATAATTTTTGATAATCCGTTTCCCGAAAAAAGCCTGACAATGCGGAAAATGGGAACTATGCACGAGATTTCAATTTTTCACTTTTTTCCTAACTGAATCCCTACGAGGTTGTTTCAGACCATAACTCGGATTTAAGGCCCGTTTTCACTTTCCGAAAAACTAGGACTGGTTGTAAAAAAATGCATAAATGACAAAAAAGGAACTCTTAGTTATCATTACTTAACTATTCGTGGCTCAGAACATGCACAGTTCTTTCGTATCTTCTTTTATATAATGACAGAAGGCAAATTTGCTCGAAAATTACCGAAAACACAGTGAGATTGACTTCTTTTCGAGAGATTCAGGTTTATCTGTGCTTTAGCAATGCTCTCTTTATGGGATATTCGAGTCTCTTTGTGCTTTCAATGATACCCATAAGAGCCTTGTTCTTCCCTATCTCAAAGGCAGTGTTCACGATAATTGTTAATTGTAGAACTGAAATTACGAAGAAACCAAGAAAAACGCACCAGAAGGGTACGAAATCCTTTCCTCTCATCCCGCCTCTTTACTCTCACAGGAAGTGTTCGTGTGACAATGAAATCTTTTGTAGACCCGTAATCTCTACTATCTGACGCTCCGTCCATTTATTCGGACCCTAACTAACACTGTTTTTCCTAAAATATTCTTCCATTTTCGATTAGCCCCATTTTCCACTAATGAAAACCACCGTGAACATGTTCTTCCAAACGGAAAGCTAGTTTTTAACCCTAGGTTTCAGGGTTCAAGAAATCGAGGCATTGAACGGGTTGCGACGTAATCAACGAGGATGCGAGTTGCTGCTGAGGGCGATTTTGTATTAGTATTGAACAAAACATTAGCTGTGCGAGAAAGAGGACTACGGAATGGTATGATAGGAAAACAACAGAGAAAGACACGTTTCTGGAAACCTCGATGGGTAATTTTGATTTCTCAGTCTCACGTATCTATCTTTGGCAACAAAATACTTTCGCAACTTCATACTCGAAGCAGGGCACTTTCCTAGATGAGGGGACCACACAAGATTCAAGGCAGAAATGAAAAGAACCACCGGTTGTTGAGGTTAGCAATTGAAGTATTTCTATACGGTGACAGAATATGTAGAATCGGTTTGAAGGGCGTGGGCGAAAACGCCCATCTTTTTCTCAGAACTTCACCGATTTCGCCTAAAACGGCTTGTGGTCAGGGCTGGGCGGAACTCTTTTTCAAGATTTTTGGAAACGAAAATGGAATATGAAAGGGTTAAAATACGCCGAAAACGGAAGACACATGGAGAATTTTGGGTTCTCTCATTCTCACGCTTCGCTGCTGCTCGTGACCCGCAGCTCTCATTTAATAACCAATGGTTTCAATCAATATACTATTGCTTATTAAAAATAAAGTCACTGCGAGGCATTCAACGATTTCGAAGTCTCACCTCTGGAAATCCGGAACAAAAATCTCTGAAAACACTCATTATATGTAACCGCCCTTTGAAATAGTGTACAGCAGGGCGATAATTGCCGTTTGCTGAATGCAATTTGTTTGCCGTGTTGGGGATTACCGTTGTCGTTTGCCAAAATTTTAGTTGTCGTTTTTTTTCGGCAACGAAAAATTAAATTTTGGCACCTCTTGTGTGCAGCCTATCCCCCAGAAAGCAGTCCTAGCGACACCAGGTGTCCTTTAAGGCTGATCAGAAATCAGTTTTTAGATAATCAGCGACAAGCTACATATTTTCAAAAAAAAATCCTCAAAAAGCGTACAGATCCTGCCACGCCAATTTTGTGTCGTTATTTTATAGGGTTCCAATCGCAGGCCCCCAAACTTCGTGAATGATCTCAGCCAAGCCCAATTAATCTCTTGAACACAAGAAGTCGGATGTAGTTCTCAGCGTCTCATGAAACCTTCGAAAATCCTTGCCTAGACCAGCTATCGTAGATCCTGTTGCACTAATTTATTCCGTTTCCGGGCTCAAAAGCTCAGAAACTGAGCAGTTCGGCACAGCCTTGCTTATCGCCTTTTCGTGTTAGCGAGTTGGTGAAGTTTGAGCAAGGTAAGCGTGGAGCGGGGCGAAACTGGTGAAGTTTTCGCCTCAGTTCGCCTCGCTAGCCGAGGAGATAAAAACTTTATCATTTGTGGATAGTTCTTCATCTCGAATACAGCCAGTGGCAAGCGGTAGCGTTGCATGCTTTTTCCTACAACTCTGGCGGAACTCACCGTGGACGGCAGGTAGATCCGCTTACGGTGAGTCACTGTCGGCTGTCAGTCAGGTCCCTGATGAGAGCGCATCAAAATTATGACATGGCTGCGGTAGGCACACTCTGTTCTTAACCGAGCAAAACTCCGCTGAGCAATTGCGGGCAGCCGTTGCAGCCTGCAGCACGATGATAATTTTGCTGGGGCTATTAGGTCCCGACCTGATCACCCCTTGTCTCAGCATGATCATCACAGTGCTGCGTGCTGTAACAGCGAATATCCGTCACTGCAGAGCGGAACTTAATATCATTTAGATTCTGATTCCCTAATTCATTAATTAAGAATTTAAGATGCTGAAGATTAAGTCACGTCACCTCACACAGTCACGCAGCTGCATATATGCTTATGCCAGTCGCGACTCGCTGTATGCTCATGAAGTGTTTCTTTAATGGCAGCATACACGCTCGTAAACTTGATTGAGTTAAAGGCAGTGTACACGATAATCTTCGATTTTGAGATTATTCGCTAAATCGATTGTTTGGCCCCCGAGTAGAACTGAAATGACGAAGATACCGAGAAAAACGCACCAGAAGGGCACGAAATCCTCAAGTATCAGCCCGCCTCTTAAGTATCAATGGAACTATTCGTTGTGGCAATGAAATCCTTTCTGGACTTGTCTTTTGCAATTCTCCAATCTGTATTGCTCCGCTCTTTCCTTCGGGCCCTAACTAATACTGTTGTGCCCAAAATATTCTTCCACTTTCGATTAGTCCCATTTTTTACCGGTGACAACCACCGTGAACATGTTCATCCAACCAGACAACTAGTCCAGGCCATAGAATAATGTCACTGAAATAACACGAATTAGTGCGTTTCTCACCGTTTCTTCGTGATTTTGGTGACACTTGGAGGCCCACGCTTCGTTTTATGTGAAAAACTCGGGGACGAAAATCATCGTGAACACTGCCTTTAAGTACGGAAATAGAATGGTATGGCTCAGAACATAACGCCTACGCATTTTGAAGCGTCAAAAACGGCCCACAATGACGCGCCACGAGTGAAAAGTTGGCCCCGCCCTTCTAATTCTCCTCCCCCTGTAATTGTCGTTCTCCCCCAAAATAGGGGTGCTGGGCGATTCCCACTGTCGGCCAGGGTTAAAGGGTGGTCCAATAAGTACAATAGGTAAGCCACATACATCGAGGACGGTGGAAATGCCTTCGCTGGTGGACGAGTTGCGCGGGAAATCGTAAACGCGCTCCAGTGCTAATATTATGCGCGATCGCGCTCTAGTGCAAAGAGAGTTGTGGCGAAGCCGAACCATTAAGGTGGACTAAACTCCTCCATCGAAAACTCAACCGCGACCGGAAAAGGCTATCGTTTTCAGAGGCGTTTTTATTTTTACTTTTTTTCTCATTCAGTCGTTTTTATTCGTTTTCTCGATCATACCGTTCCGATGAGACCCCAAACTTTCGATTTCTTGGTGCATTTAGGCCGCTGTAATTCTGCTGAATCCTCCTGGTCAAATTTAATATTGCGAGGTGGGGTTATTGTACAGAAAATGCTGAGTACGGATCCAGCATTTGTGAAAGGTGAACTGTGTTTTACAGTAGACTTTTTTAGAAATTCTTCATTCATTTATTCTCTTGTAGGATCGATCAGTGACGAACCTATGATTATTTTTGGTTTTTCTAAGCGTGTTCGAGCCATAAATTCCGACGTATGGACATCGAATGACAGCGCAGAATAGCAGCATTTCGAAAGTATGCATTGGCAAACCCCGAATTCATGTTATGTTATCAAATGTATGCAATCATGTGTTTCCATATCTCATTACTCTTTTTCGCGCGAATCTGAGTTTTTCGCCCAGATCTGAAGACGTTGAGTATTACCTATTTACTTTTTGGTTAAAGGCACAGTCAAAGCTCAAAAACAAAATCGGAGATTTCCGCATAATTGTGAAGTAGACTCCCTAAATAGCACCTGTCTGGTGCGAGCTCTCAACTCCTCCGGATAAGCGAGATACAGGGGGAAGCCACCCTGGGGCGCCCATTTCAAGAGGCCACTTCGGCACGCCTTTTTTACGATTTTCGAGCTTGACAGTGGAGAGATAAGCGATGGCTTCCAATCGATATCCCGTTCATCCCTTTATTCTAATCCTCTCTTTTTGTTCAGGCCGTTTCGCATACATCGGTTGCATAGGGCAAAAGTTACAAGCCTCGGACTACCAGTCCACCATGCTTCCGCAGTTCAATTTTTGAGGGGCCATAATTCAGTTCCCAGGGGCTCTTGTACGAATCCGGTGGCATCATTGCAATCAGCGTGGGACCATTTTCAAGATAGTCACAAGAACAGAAAAACGACTCTGAGGTTGTACTGTGCCTTTAAAGGCGGTGTTCCAGATAAGAAAAGTTGGTGAGTTTTTGCCAGAAATCGAGAGTTTCTTGACCCACAGCATCACCAAAAAAAAAACGGCTAGGAACGAGCGCGAAACAGCTCCACTGGGCCCTAGTCTTGAGTAATTCGCTCGCCTCCCGCCCATTACGTGCAACGGCTACCGATCAAAGTAAACAGCAGGAAATTGAATTTAAAAGAACAACAGGTAATTAAAATGTTATGTGTCGTTCAACAGACAACTTTTTGATAATTGACTGCTCTCTTGGAGTAGGTTTTTTAGTGGTTTTCTTCTTGCGGTAGCCGTTGAGAAGGGGGGGGGGGCGCAAGCGAACCACGTGAGATTCGGCCGTACCTTGTTCCTGCAACGGGTCCGAGAACTTCCGATAAGACTGCTTCCAATTGTAAATACTGCCTTTTGCACATCGTTAGCGTCTGCAATTCTCATTAGCTACTCCCACACAAAGTGGGGTTGCCTGTCCAGGGCACAATGCCCTAGTTGTTCTAGGGCTACTTAACTAGTCTCACTCGGAAAGAAGCCCCGTTTACATGAGCTGATTCACGCCTTCTATTTTCCAGTGGCTACTGTCTAACCCTGGCACGCCATCCGTCCTCTCCCTCAATCCGATGGATAGTCCCTATAGCATTTTCGCGACATACGATATTAGTGCGAGTAGGTACTCTGGAAAATCTCTAGTGACCTGTCGATTTCGATTATGACCAGAAGCGGAGCGGTGGGCCTGGGTGATATATAAAAAGTGATAAGAAGGTTTCGACGAAAAAGTCACCGCTCCGCGCTGCGATACTCAAAAACCAGAGCTTTTTTGAAATGAACCAGAGAATTGAGAGGAATGGCAAGGGAGGAGCTACCAGCCGAGCGTGATGGCTGGCTGTTTTTGTATCGATCCGCCTCGACGATTCGTCTTCTTTGATCCCAAATTATTAGGGCAAGGAAGGGAAAAAAGGGTCGGTTTTTGTTGCGCGAGCTACTGTCTAAGACTCAGGCGAGGAACGTGAATGCTCGCAGGAACAGTTCAAGACTCTGCCTCGCCGATTCGCTATCGTTCTCTGCCCAACTGCTAAAGATCTCGTGCAGATCGAAACCAGTGGCTCATTCGACAAAACTCAAGTATTGTGCACTACCTACCACACTCCGGTTTCATTTTTGTCTATGTTCAATGTGTCTATTCGTTTTCTGGAGATTTCTCTACGCTGCGTGGAATGCTTACGTGTACTATAACTTATTTTGTTACATTAGTTGTTGGATATGAGACGTGCGATAAATATATATCAACAAATTGGTGTGATGTTTGAGGCGATTATAGAACGTGAGTTCTATAATCGCCATTGTAATTGGCCTGTAATAGGCCAATAGGCGAAAATTCGAGGCGAAAAAGATGAAAAATTAGGGCGATTTTCGCCAGTGAAGGGCGAGGGCGTTGATTCCAACAAGAATCGCCCTCATTTCTCACCAGCTCGGGCGATGGAAATGGCTAAAATTCCGCCAATACGCGAAGAAATAAGGCGATTCTAGATTGAAGAAGGGCGATCTTCGCCAGCGGAGGGGCGGAGCGTTGATTTTGGCGAGAATCGCCCTCAATTCTCACCAGCTCGGGGAACGGAAATGGCTAGAAGGGGCGATTCTAGAATTAAGGAAGGCGACTTCCGCCAAAGTCGACTCTCGGCGAGTGTTTTGGCGACAATCGCCCCCAACTTTCACCAGCAGAGGCTAAACCATCACCCATATGGTGAATTTTTAGTCCACATTTTGGCCGAATCGCTGACTTGTTGGTCGGCGATTCCCAGTTTAGTCTGAGGCTAATCGCCAACGAATGTCGGAGTACCGGCAGTACCAGCTGTCACTAATATTATCAATACCATCGACCCGTGCCGTCCTCGGGACCGTTGCATGCGCCGGATTCCTGTCTCGTGCAGTAGTTCTATTTACGCTTCCTTCCACTTGCGCCAAAGCCTTCTTATTTGATAATTATATGCTGTAATCAAGTGGTAATCTTAAGGGTGCAAAACTAGTTAGGGGGCCACTCAAGAATTACCCATTGAAATAAAAAGATTCATCCATGAAAATGAAAATTTCTTCGATTATCAGATATGTGATAACGTTATCACTCGTTATTTCCTAGAAATTTCATGGAACTAGATCGATTTCTGAAAACGGTATGATTCATTCCTCATTTGAATTCTGAGTGGCCCCCTTCGACTAGTTTTGCACCATCTTCAGTACTGTGTATCTTTGAGTGCTTCTATTTACTTGTAGGTAAAGCACCAAACCTGCCATAGTTAACAGAATATCTGAGCCACCTTAGAACTAGATGATAGCATCTGCGAAGCAGAGCGTACTTGATAATTTTTAGCTGATTTTATGATTTTGCAGCCCGGTCTCTTCTGACTTATCCGAGAAGTTTAGGCCCCGAAGCTCCAAAGTTATGTATAACGGCTAAGTCTTTAACCAATAGCATTTTTCGACTAATATCGATTTTATTCTGAAAATTAGATTCTCACCTTCTCATCGATTTTCGAAATAACGATCAATAATTTACAAAAAAAAATACAATCGATTAGGAACTTAGCCGTTATAACGTTGGCATGGATCCTAGTTATAGTTTGCGTTCCCTATTGAAGGTTGACGCAAACTCGGTGCTACAAGCTGTAACATAGGTTCACCGAGTTTGCGCCAACCTTCAATGGAGAACGCGAAGTATCGTTAGGATTCATGCCGACGTTATAACGGCTAAGTTCCCATTCGATAGTATTTTTTCGTCAATTGTTGATCGTTTTTTTGAAAATCGATGAAAAAGGCAAGAATCAAATTTCAAAAAAAAAACTATCGATAATTGTCGGAAATTACTGTTGGTTGAGGACCTATCCATTATACATAACTCTGGAGCTTCGAGGCCTGAACTTCTCGGATGAGTCAGAAAAGACCCAAGCTGCAAAATCACAGAATCAGCTAAAATCATTGAAAACGCTGTCGAAATTTTTCGCAAACGCTATCATCCAGTTCTAAGGTTTCTCAGATATTCTGTCAACTATGGCAGGTTTGGTGGTTTACCTCAAAGTAAATAGAAGCACTCAAAGATACACAGTACTGAAGATTACCACAGAATTCTAGCATATATTTTGCAAACAAGCAGGCTCTGGACCATGTAGAAGGCAGCGTTAGATAGAAAAGAATTTGTTACTTGAGACTAAAGGAAGAAATGGGAAATGAGTAAACAGGAGAGGAAGAAAAGGAGCATTGGGAGAAGGCGGAAGAGTAAAGAGAGCGATAAAGAGAAGCAGAAACAAGTAAATAAACGAAGGGAAGCCATCGGTGAAGCTACGCTCTTTCGCGCGAAGAGCCACCGCAGTGCCAGTTGGGACCGAAGATCGCTCCGAGCGGCTGCTGTGGCCCGAGTAGATTTCTAATTTTCGCTCGGAGCGGAGAGACAGCGCCGCTCGGGTCGCTCTCCGGTCCCGCTCGGAGCGATGGTTTGCCTGAGTATATGTTTTAGTGCCCGGATTGAACTAAGCGTCGACTAGTATTTCGTAAAACTGCAGATGAAGGATCTCCAGAGAAGGAAGCCGCGGCGCAGTACCTTCTAATTGCACTATCTGAACGATATTCAATAATCCTTCAATCTAAGATCCGGATCATACTACCGTCGCGGCGATGTGTGAGAAAGAACAGTATCGATCAATACTGCGCCTTTAAAGGCAGCATACACGCTCGCAAGCATAGTCGAGATAACAGCATAGATAGGTCCGCACGGCCCGTAGTATGTCGTCAACGACGTTTGAAGCGCTGAAAACTGTCCAGGATGACAATATTTGACAATGTTAGAGCAATCTTGCCTTCCACGCCCGTATTTTCACACACCTTCGAGTAACAGAACGAGAATCGATACTTATGAAAACGTGTGATAATTGAGAGTAATAGCACTATCAAATGGGAGTGCACGAGAGAAATAGCTTGGTTTACTTGAGTATAACATGTCTGCATACCTATTGACTCTCGTCCACTTTCGAGAACGCCGCTCTACTTTGGCTGACCTTTTGAAATGAAGGAATTTATCAGTGCACAAACATGTTATATTGAGGCAAATCGAGTTTTTTTCTCTACTGCACTCCCTTTTTATAGTGCTATCATTCTAAGTTATCACATGTTTTCTCAAGTATCGATTCTCATTCTCTTACTCGACGGGGTGTGAAAATACGGGCGTGGAAGGCAAGATTGCTCAAACATTGTCAAATATTGTCATCCTAGACAGTTTTCAGCGCTTCAAACGTCGTTGACGACATAGTACGGGCCGTGCGGACCTATCTATGCTGTTATCTCGACTATGCTCGCGAGCGTGTATGCTGCCTTTAAGGGAATCGATTTTTGTGACGAGCAGAACAGCATCTCGTTGAGTGAAATGGGATGATTTAAACATTTGAGATCGGTTGAAATCTACGTTTTCACCCACATCTCGGAAATATTGAGCAAATATGCATATAGTCTCGAAGACATTAGCGCCCTCTCTATTGGGCAACGTTGTAATGAAATCGAGGCGATATGCATATTTGCCGAAAAATTCGGCAGTGTGGTCAAAAACAGAGGTGTGGACCATTCTCTTATGATTATCTCATCCAATTTGACTCCACGAACTGGATTTGTGCCTACACAAGCAATCGATTCCCTCCGATGCGCGAAATCGCCGCTATTGCTCGATACCGCTCTTTTTCAAGCATCGTCGCAACGCAAGTATGATCCCGGCCTAACACCTGCTACGTAAGTAATATGGCTGCGTCGCGGCCTTCTAAGGAGGAAATGACACAAATAATCTATGCTCATTTCTCACCTGCATACAATCCTTTCGTTTGCTTTAGGATGTCGGCAGCTGCGACACGACAGTGCTGATTGTCAATTCGAAGCAGGACCGACAGGTTGTTTACCAATCGCTACTTTCTTAGAAGCTTTGTACGGGATGGTTTTCGACCTACAAGTCAATCCCAATTTGTCAAAAAGAATCCCCGTGTCTTAGAAACGTTTAAAATGGCATTGCAGTGCCCTCATCAAAACGGATTCTCAGTCTGCAATTACGAGCAATCGCTGTTGAAACACACAGCTAGAAGATAATCGTGCCGGGACCTAGTGGACTCAGCAAAATTTTCTCATACTCCAACATGATTTTGTTTACGCTGTATGCTGCAACAACTGTTGTCTGCAACTGCGGACCGGATTTCAACGCCGATAAGGGGTAGGCCTGACAAGGGACCACTTCGAACGAAAAATGGAGTTTTGAAAAACGGTCTTTTGAGGGTTGTAGAGGAGCTAAAAAGAAACAACTTGAGATTTTAAAATTTCACTCAGTCCTCACGGGTAGATCAACAACGATCAAAAAAGGAAAGAAACCAGAACGTTGGATTGGGAGGACGTAGCAGAAATGTGAGCTATACAATGGCCTTGAAATCATCTGAAAAGGTTCTCCTAAAAGCTTGAAGATGAAATCTAGCTAGGTTCTCGAGTTATGACTTGTTCATTGATCCCCTGAACAATGCTCGTTGCATTCAAACCACCGATCACTGCAATGTGATAGTTAGGGTGAGCTGGCATCACATCATGGCTCAGTCGGTTAGGCGTTGGATTACGAAGCAATTGAAAGATGGGTCGAATACTGTGGCATCATTACTGCATTATGGCTGATAGTAGTGACATTTCTATGTGTTCACCTTACTTGTTTTGAGTTTTAACAGTGTCTCTTGTTTTTTATACCTCTTTTCTTATATTGCAGAGGTAACGTGATGTAAACGGAGAACATCAATTTACATCAATGTTAGAAACTATAGAAATTCCGAGGTTTCGACAATTGCTAGAATATCAAGAATACCCTTACCCTTCTCCCCCACATATGCCACATAAAAACCGTCCTTAATTCGGAGAAACACTTTAGGGGACTTATTTTGATATGTGACGCTGGAAAAAAGTTCGGACAAAATGAAACTTCTTCCTTGATCAATGACCAATCTTTTTTCCAACAGAAATTATTATTGTAAACAGAAGTGGGTTTATCTAAACTACAAAATCCATTGAAGCAACCTGCTACTTTAGCGCATGGCTCGAAGACTCAAGAAAAGAGTTTCGTTATCAATTCCAAAGTTTGGAGTAGAACAGAATCACTCTTTTGAAAACGCACTTTACAAGAAGACTACTTTTAGTCAGGCTGGCCTTTCTGGATTAAATGTAGTTTTCTGGAGCCATTTCGGACGTAGAATCCGAGTATGCTCTTCGCAGCTTTTCGGAAAAAAGAGACCACTCTGGAGAAAGTTACAGGCGTTTTTCCAAGCCTAGCGGCAAGGCAAGGGTACCACCCATCAGGGAATTTTTAGGTGGTTCAGAAAAAATCTTCGGATTCGGCTCAAAACTTGTATGTAGGGGTAATCTAGGGTGGTGAAGACACGAATCTAGAGGTCGTTTGCCAAAATTGTGAGGTTTACTGTAGATTATGGTAGTTGTCATGACATAGAGGGCCTAAACCCACCTTGATAGCTTGAAAATTGACAAGTGAACATCAAATTCGTATTCAGCACCCCGAATAACCCCCGTTCAGAAATTTTGAGTCAAATCTGAGACTTTGACCCAACTGCCGTATACCCACCGCAATCTACCGTAATCTGTCGAAAATCGATCAACTGACCTCAGATTCGTCATGAGCACTTCAAATAACCTCCGAGAGTAAAGTTTTGGTCATAAATTTTTTTTCGACCCTTGGTGCCCCGTGAGGAAAGAAGCTCAATGCCATTTTTGGGGGTTCAGAGGTCGAAATTTTTTTTGCCCATACTCCGCCCCAGGGGGTAATATCGGGGCGCTGAACACGAATCTGAGGTCCGTTTCCTGTTTTTTAGGGGCTTTCGTCAGGTTACGGTGCATTGAATGGCATTTTACCTACCCCAACCCATTGTTTTGGTGGTCTTTGATCTACCCGTGAGGACTGAGTGAAATTTCAAAATTTTAAATAGTTTATTTTTACGCCCTCTACAACTTTCAAAAGACCAGGAATTATTGTGCTATCCCTGAGCCTCATTTTCGTTCACAACAAACACAATACACATCAAGAGGCTGCAAAATGTTCATTAAAGTTTCGAAAATCTTCAAAAACTCCAAAACAGAGTCAAAAGTTCGAAACTTTCTTCCGATTAGCTTTCGGCTCGTAGAGCCTTCTTCAGACCTAAAAATACAAGCATTAGACCGGGGCAGCGTTGCAGATGAACCAACTCGCCTTCTTCTTCTTAGCCCAAAAAATGGGCTGGAAACCACGATTGTCGTGGTCTTACTCTGTTCCTGCTTTTAAATACTCTGCGATGAGGACTATCATATCTTTTGCGTTTTGGGCGAAAAAGAAGCAAAAACTCGTTTTTTTGCGTCTTTTTCTCATAACTCTGTTCAAAGTGGTTCATTATGGAATCTGAGGATATATTTGGAATCAGCATTGAGAGTTCTTCCTTCTGAGCTCCCACATGTATTACTCTGCAACAAGGCATATAGGCGTGACACAATCAATCGAGTGCGCGAAACGCGAATGCGGAGCTGGGACGCTCGCGATTAGGTGCGGTCTATAGCAGACAACCTAGCGCCAAGTGAAACTGGGGGTTTGCATCTTTGACATTTGTTATTGATCTGACTTCCCAGCGACCACTGCGGCCGGCCTGTCGCTGACGGTGGGGGCATAGCGGCAGTAGCGGCTGTCACTAAAATTATCGATACCATCGTTAACCTCGTGCCATCCTCAGACACGTTGAATGCGCCAGCCGTCGAGCGTCTTGCGTCAGCTTTTCAGCGCTGGCGCATAACGCTCCGACGCCTTGACGCTTTACCGCTGGTCGTCTGCTATGGAAGGAGCCTTAGCCATGTACTTATTACGTAAAAGTTAATGTCCCAGCAAACTTTCTTATATAAAGAATGAACCAATGGACTATGTAAAGTCGAGAAAAGACAAGATTTTTGCTCCATCAAGTTACTGATGTGCTGCGGATATTGAGATCGCTCAGCTCTACTGTATCGAAACGGAACGGTTTCAGCGAATTGATCGTACATGACTAAACTGAACCGATAATACAGATCATGAGCACCTGTATACTCGTTGAAAACTTGAAACCAATCAATGGAGGTAAATACAGTGGTCACAATGAAAAACGTTATCGAGAAAACTTCAAAAATTAGCTCAGATCAAAAACAGCTCCAAAACTATGAAGGTAGCGCGGTGAAAAACGGGCTAGAATTAGAGTTATTAAGACCCTAAACTTCTAGTTCGTGCACAAGTGCACAGAAAGATCACAGTCTCATGCCAAGAAGTCGAAAATCATCGACACTCAGAGGAAGAAATGAATGCAAATTTACCGAATAAGAACAGTTGAGCAATGAAGGAAAGCACTCCCGTCAATGTTTTCCACTAGATGTGTACATAAATCCGAAGGTTCATTGATTGAAATTCAATTTCAAGCCAGCTGATGTTCTTGATACTAGAGATCATCGATGCCGATGATGTGAGGTGGACTCGTCCACCATCAAAAGACAAGGAAGTTCAGGCTTCAAATTTGGCCTAGAACAGCGTTTTTTTCGCGATTTTTTCTTATAGGTTCTACTACTCTATACCAAGAAAAGGGTTCAGAGAGGAAAAGAAGACGAGCATATTTGAGCGCGACCACTGCCTTTAAATATTTATTACATGAGCGAGTCATGCCAGACGAGAAAAATAAGTAACAGATAACCAAGAAAAACGTAAAACTAAAATGCCACGATACAACATAAAAGGAGAAAACAAAAAGGCATGACTCTTGCCAGAACTCATGAACTCAGATAGCTGTCCAACGTGCATTTGAACACCCTTTGGTTTTGAGAAACAGGCATTTTTGTACTTATTTTAATAAGATCAGACCCGGCCCTCACAGAGAAGAAGTGTGATCGACTCCTGAGCCTAGCTTTATGAAATACCAGTTTTTGTGAACCACCTATGGTGATTGAATTTCTCAATGACCAGAACTCTTTCTATTTTAAACCGCAATTACTATGCAGTATTTTGGGGAACATAATGAGGTCGACTTTACGCCTACTTAACGCTAGCGAATGCAAGTCAAAGCTCTTATCACGCTCTTGAGAATCGGGTATGCTATCGTATGAAAAAACTTTGCTTCTAATCACTAGTTTCCTAGTAAAAATGTTCTGGACGCTCTCGAGTTTTGCAATGATTTGTTTTTTGTATGGACTGAATATAACCGTTCCGTACTCGAGTAGTGGTCTAATATAAGTTTTGAATGCTCTAAGCAACACGGCACTGTTATTTGTTTAGAGGGCCCTAAACAAGTTGTATACAGCCTTCGTAGCTTTTCCTGCTATTCGTTCACAATGCGCAGCAAAACTGAGATCGCTAGTTACGAGGAACCCAAGATCTTGGATCTGTTCAACTTTCTAAATTTTGTCACCTCTGATTTCGTAATTGATTTAGTTGTTGTTCGATCCAATGTGCAAAGGTTTCGTTTTCCCTTTCGATAGCGGAAAACCCCAATTATTAGCGCATTGATGAACCAGATTGATAGTGCGTTGCAGCGCGAGAGAATCCTCAGGGTTTACGATTGATTTATATATTTTAAGATCATCAGCAGAGGAACAACATCTAACACTATTGGAAGTAATTAGTGCAGATAGTTCGTAAGTGTAGATGTTGAAGAGAATCTGTGAAAGAACCCCGCCTTGAGGAACACCACTCATTGCTTGTCGAGGAGTGGACAAGGTTGTATTAATCCGCACCCTAAAAGATCTACCTGAGAGAAAGGAGCGTATCCAAGCGATAATTCTAGGATGCAGACCATTGAGGTTCAATTCGTGGATTGACCTTTCGTGCGAAACGCGATCAAAGCCTTTGGAAAATTCAAGATAGACTACATCGAGGGGATTACCTTCATCTAGAGCAACAATAGAGTCATTTATGGACTGCGGCATTGCCGTGACGGTAGACTTACCTTTCTGACAGCCATGTTGGAGATGTGAAATAGTTGAGTGTCCCTCGAGAAGGGCTTCAATTCTTTTTTTTTAGGAGTTTCTCGAGAATTGTAGCGAGTATCGATGGTATACTGCTATGACGGTAGTTTTCCGCAGAAGTATAATGCGGTTTTTTGGGGATAGGCGTGACAATTGCAGTTTTTCACCTTGAAGGCACTTCCGACCTCATGGAGCCCATCGCCGTAGGCCAAACTTGAATCAGTTTATCAGTGAGCTTAGAATAGTCCACTCGCCCATACATAGGCTCAAGCAAGTACAAAGTTCTATTGTCACGATATTTCATCTCAAAGTAGACAACGTTATGATCGGAACTGCCGCAAGGAGGAGCTACAGTGCGGTCGGCTGCCAAGGGTAAAAAGGCGGCGGCGGGCGGCGGCCGCCGCCGTTTTTGTGCGGCGCCTAATTTAGGAACTGTTTAACGCGTTCAACGACTTCCTCGGTTGTTTCTGTTCGTGAGAAATTCTTGAGGCAGCCCTACGATTCCACAAAAGAATTTTGGAGAAATTTCAACTGGTTTGAAATTTTTCGAAAAATTGAACTGGGAGAGAGGCGAGTCTTCAGATGCTCATAAACAATTCCAAAACAACGTTATATCGTTAGTGAGAAATGTATGTGGTGCAAAATATTCAATATCTCAAAAATTATATGTGGGCATCAATAAAAAGTAACAGAATAGGGGAAACACGAAAACGAGAAAATTTGAAATTTTTTTGAAAATTTCGTATTTCGTGGTTTTTATTCTTTGGAATTCAGCACCTATTTCAAACCGTTATCTGGCAATACAAAGATTATAACCCTGATCTCGAACGGCTCGTATTTCTACCTTATAAATTAGTTTGAGCCGGATTCATTGAAGAATGGGTGAGAAAAGTTTTTCCAAAAAGTGCTCCGCGCTCACTTTAGTGACGTTTTTTAATATTCAGCCGTATGTGGATTTATATGAAGAGAGGGGCTGTGGCACTCCAGCAAGCGTTTTTCTGCGTGTCAGTGAAGGTTTCTAAAATCCATGGAGAGCATTTCACAGAAAATTATTCAACTTCGATTTTGCAAAATATGACGATATCAAAAGTTCTATATTTACACCAACGTCAAACACTCTCCGTTCAAGCTTAATCAATGCTCTTGTCACAAACGAAAGAAAAGAAGGGTCGTTATTGAACCTCACATTGTGGACAAGAATCACTAGGTGGTGATAGAAAAAAATAGGAGCCAAACCCAGGCCATCATGCTCATAATTCACTGCCTCAGAGTATACTGGATCAGAATGGTTTCATATCGTGATATTGAAGAGGAAAGGTTTCATACAAAATACTAATGTATTGAGTCTCCTAATAGTCGTACCACAGAATCTCAAATGTGGATGCGAAAAATCCCGATTTTTTCTTCGATGGAATTCTGAGGTCTGGGTCCGGTCTGGGCTCACTATTGGCAGATGGGTGCCAGTAAAGTCCGATCGACGAAATTCGTCCTCGCCCACAAATATACCCAAACAACACTCAGATTTATAGAAAAAACGTATACACCAAATTCTGTGCGAATTGGGATTCTTGGAGGGTATCTGTGCGTTGAAAATTACGAACGTTCAGACTGAAAGCGAAAATTGAAGAAATGTGAACTTGTCAATACTGAGAAGATTCCATTGCGGTAGTCTTTAGATACGAATATGCAGGTTATGGCTAACATAATGGCTCCTCTGAATATGCCCAGATTCGTTCCTCTGGTATCGTTATGCCCTCGCCCTGTTAATCGCTGACTTCGCACCTCCAGTTGGACGCGTCAGGTCACCGCAACGGCTCACCAACAGCACAGAAGTCAACTTATGTATCTCTTCAGAATAGAAGTAACTTCTGAAGTCTCGGTTAGAAATTTTCAGAATCTTCATGCCTTTCATGCGTATGTATAATTTTAAATCGGAATTTGTTGTTGGCATGGTACGCAAAGGCATACAGCCCTGTACTAAACTTGTGACCGATTCGAACAATTATTAGAATAATTCGAATATCCGAGTATTCGAGCATAGAGCTAGATGATAGCGACTCTCAATTTTCGATTTTCTGAAATATTTGATTCATTCCAGGACTCTAGTTTTTAATTTCGAACTTTCTGCTCATTCAGGTGATTAAATTATTCGTGTTTTTGAATTTACGATTAATTCGGAAATTTGAATTATTGGCCTTTTCGAAGTTTCCATTCTATCGGTATTGAAATTTATTCACTTTTTCGATTGTTTGATTAAAAAAATTCAAAATTCGATGTTTTGAGTACTCAGCCAATGTCGGTTGGCGACATTTGAATATTTGTTATGCTGAAAAAATTACAAAATATTCATTATTACTCGGAAAACACGAAAGTTAGAATCACTATCCAAATAATCGAAAAAATATTCCGAATTCTCATTCAAATCAAATAGAAATAAAATTAGACTTGTTCCCATTTTCCTTGATTATTCGAAAAGATTCGAGGTTTTCTCGAAATCGCTCATTCATTCGAAAATAGAAAAAACGCGTTATTATAAAAATTCACTGAGTTTTAAATGTGTCTTATTCGAATGCGTTCATTTATTCGGTAACTTGGGAAAGGTATAATTGAAAAATTAATTCACTCGAGACTTTTCAAAAGGGTTAATCGAATTTCCCATGTATTTGAAATCTAGCGTGCAATGCCAATGTCTAGTACTTACCCTGATCCGATACTGAGCCATTTTCATTCAGAATTACCATAGTTTTGACGTATTAAACTCCTAAACATGCCTCAATTTTCATTTTTTTGAGACTTTTGATGTATATGGTTTCGTGTTTTCATTTTTGTAATAGTTGTTGCACCCAAAAATAACTGTAGAAGAACTATATAACGGTTGACTTCTGTGCTGTTGGTGAGCCGTTGCGGTGACCTGACGCGTCCAACTGGAGGTGCGAAGTCAGCGATTAGCAGGGCGAGGGCATAACGATACCAGAGGAACGAATCTGGGCATATTCAGAGGAGCCATGATGTTAGCCATAACCTGCATATTCGTATCTAAAGACTACCGCAAAGGAATCTTCTCAGTATTGACAAGTTCACATTTCTTCAATTTTCGCTTTCAGTCTGAACGTTCGTAGTTTTTGGCACCCATCTGTCAATAGTGAGCCCAGACCGGACCCACAGCTCAGAATTCCATCGAAGAAAAAGTCGGGATTTTTCGCATCCACATTCGAAATTCTGTGGTACGACTATTAGGAGACTCAATACATTAGTATTCTGTATGAAACCTTTCCTCTTCAATATCACGATATGAAACCATTCTGATCCAGTGTACTCTGAGGCAGTGAATTATGAGCATGATGGCCTGGGTTTGGTTCCTATTTTTTTCTATCACCACCTAGTGATTCTTGTCCACAATGTGAGGTTCACTAGCGACCCTTCTTTTCTTTCCTTTGTGACAAGAGCATTGATTAAGCTTGAACGGAGAGTGTTTGACGTTGGTGTAAATATAGAACTTTTGATATCGTCATATTTTGCAAAATCGAAGTAGAATAATTTTCTGTAAAATTATTTCCATGGATTTTAGAAACCTTCACTGACACGCAGAAAAACACTTGCTGAAGTGCCACAGCCCCTCTCTTCATATAAATCCACATACGGCTGAATGTTAAAAAACGTCACTAAAGTGAGCGCGGAGCACTTTTTGGAAAAACTTTTCTCACCATTCTTCAATGAATCCGGCTCAAACTGATTTATAAGGTAGAAATACGAGCTTTCGTTCGACATCAGGGTTATAATCTTTGTATTGCCAGATAACGGTTTGAAATAGGTGCTGAATTCCAAAGAATAAAAACCACGAAATACGAAATTTTTAAAAAAATTCAAATTTTCTCGTTTTCGTGTTTCTCCTATTCTGTTACTTTTTATTGATGCCCACATATACTTTTTTACAGTTAACTTCTTCGGCAAGTCCTTTTTATAGGAGTTATACAGTCCAGGGCCTCATAAAAACTGGTTGCGTCCCGCAGAACAATGTTGAGTCAATGATAATTTGGAAATCGGAAAGCAAAAATGACCAAATAACTCACCAGTGGTGTCACATACTTAGCTCTACGAAAAACCATTCATCACAATAAAGAAATAAATTTGATGGGCTTTTTTAAAAGACACTGGATTTCTGAAAAATCACCAATTTTCGGATTTTTTTTAAATGCGCGATCAACCAGAAAGTTCTTCGGTAATTTCGTGTTTGGGCATATAAATTATTTGAATCACCATTATAACATTTCAATCAGCATAGGCCTGTCTGAGCCCAAAATTAATTTTAATCGGGCCGCATAGCGCTGTATTGTAACCTTCATCCAGAGTATTTTTATTTTCAGCTCGGAGTTTTTTTGAGAAAACATCTTATTTTTGAGATACTGAATACTTTGCATCACATACATTTCTCACTAACGATATAACGTTGTTTTGGAATTGTTTAGCATCTGAAGACTCGCCACTCTCCCAGTTCAAATTTTCGAACAATTTCAAACCACTTGAAATTTCTCCAAAATTTTTTGGTGGAATCTTAGCGCTGCCTCAAGAATTTCTCACGAACAGAAACAACCGAGGAAGTCGTTGAATGCGTTAAACAGTTCCTAAATTGGGCGCCGCACAAAAACGGCGGCGGCCGCCGCCCGCCGCCGCCTTTTTACCCTTGGCAGCCGACCGCACTGTACGTTAATGTTGGCAATCATTGGATCGTTAGTAAGGACTGAGTCTAGAAGGGAACTTTCTCTAGTAGCTTTGGGAACCATCTGTTTGAGACCGCAAGAAGTAGAAACCGATTTAAATTCACGTTCTATGGCTGATTTTTGCTGTTCACAGACCCAGTCAATGTCAAGATTGAAATCTCCTAATTATGCTGTAGAAATGGGAGCAGAACAAATGTCATAAATGACGTCAACAAAGCTGTCATCTTCTCCTAGCAGACTGCCGGGTGGACGATATATGAGGGCAGCTCTGATTTGATTGGATGAATATGGGGTACCTATATTATCCATGCACAGGTTTGTTTTAGGACAACTAGCTAGTAATAAGTATACAAAGCAACGATCCAAAAAAAACTGCCACACTAAATAACTAGCGCCTTGGTCGTCTCACTTGACCACACCCTTTTTTTCCGCACCGCAACGACTTCCGATTTCGGAACGAGGAGGAAAACCCTGAGTTGATGTACCAAGTCGAAGGCGGCACGGGAAAATGGGCGCGGCCAAGTGCGATTTTATCTGAAAAATTTCCCATTTCATCCGAATTCATCCGATTTTACCCGTCTTTTATCCGATTTTATACGAATTTATCCATTTTATCCGATTTCTCCGACTTTATCCGAATTTTATCCGAATTTATCCCATTTTATCCCACTTTATTCGAACTATTGACCCTTCGGATAATGGTTCGATTCAGATATTGTCGATTTTAATATTTCCGGATATTGGTTCGATTCAGATAATTCTTTTTTTTTCATATTCTCGCATATCGGATTATCCGAATCTCCGATATCCGAAAAGAAGTGATTTATATACTAATATAATAGTGCATAGTGGTTTTGGGAGCGCCGCAGGTACTACCACGAATGGACACGCTTGGTTTGTTTACAGGAATGTCTGTTCACCGTTCACCGACTAACTACAGAAGCCATCATCAGAAGCCCTGTGCAATTTTCACGACATCCCGATGAAGTGATCAGAATCTCCACTCACCTACAAATCGATTACTTACCAGCCTACGTACCCCCTACCAGCCTGCCAATTTGATCGCCTGCGACCACTGGCAGTGGCTATTAGCAATGCGGAATGAAAAGCGAGACGGCCTACGGCGCATACCATAAAATTTTATTAGGCTTTCGGGATCACAGCTTTGTTATTTGTGAACCGATTCGGCTGAAATTTTGACAGCAGGTGAATTCCTTCACATATATGCTGGAGAAATCTTCCGAGAGTTCATTGCAAAGATTCTATAAACAATTTTATAAAATTTTAAGTGATCACAAGGCCCGGGCAAAACCAAATCTCTCCAGCGGCGAAGCGGCTGGAGCGATACACACGTCATGAGTGTAGTTGTTATGTATTCTCCAGAAAGGCTATATCCCTCTTTTTGTGTGGCGAAAATGCGGCACTCCCACATTCCAGAATCGTGCGCTCCCCCTGGATAGAACTTCCTGGTCATAGCTCTGAGAGTTTCAACCGGGAAATAGCCGCGAAATGCCTGCTTGCCGCGTGATAGCCGCAAAATAGCCGCCAAATAATGTTTACTGCGAAATAGCCGAGAAATAGTGCTCACCGCGAATTAGCCGCTAAATAATGCTCGCCGCGAATTAGCTGCCAAATAATGCTCACCGCGAAATAGCCGCGAAATAGCCGGGAGATAATACTCCCCAGAAGAGTATACAACGCAGTTCCAGAGGAATGAATCAGATGTCAACACCTTCGTCAGTTAAATTACTCAAGTTTGAGGCACTTGGACTTCACTTAGCCTCTGGAATCCCCGTCCAACCGCTGGCGTCCCCGGATGGCGGCTCGGCGAGCCAGCCACGGCTGCGTTTTTGGTTACTTTTGGTTACTTCTCCTTATTTCTCGGTCATTTCTCAGCTACTTCTTGGCTACTTCGCGGCAATTTCTCGGCCAAAACTCTCAGAGAGGTTGTTACTTCTTAAAAAATTTGATAAGTGTGAGAAGCTTCTGTAACAAACCATCGAAATGAGCGGTAAAATCAAGTTCATCATCATAGAGAGAACATAAGTTCTCAACAAAGGAGACTCATTTCAATGCATAATCACCTAATTTCTAATGGCTTAGCAAAGTAGACTTTCCAACTCTCATGAGAACCGATTTTTTTGTGCTAACGACAGTTTCCATAATTACGACCAGTTTGCATTCAGAACAGATTGAACTCTTTGATAGTCTTCAGGAGTTTCAGGTTAGCGGAAGATCTCATGAAAGCCTTTGAGTTATTTACAGGTGTTCACCGTTGCTGGAAGAGACGCTCGTATATCAAAGGAAACACTGAAAAGCGCTTTCGAGAGGAATGTCGGTGAGCAGTTTTTTTTTCGTGACGGCCGAGGATGTAACTCCGTTTTATTCGGGCACAAAGCCATATGATTCGCAAAAGGCTTCTTGAACACTAAATTGATCACCTATAAATCAGGGGTGGTAGTAATTGAGGGTGTTAAACGCGAATTAACAGGCGTTAAGTTCGCGTTAAACGCGAGTTTAACCACAAAAGAGTCTGAGCAGGACTCCTAATAGTTGGGAGAGAATTCGATCTAGTTTCACCCTAACATCCCTCAGTGGTAGGCATTTGATACACTTTCAATGAAAACGCCTCGAAAAAGCGAGAATTGTAACTTTTGTTACGAAAAATAGCGATTTCAAAACGTTTTCAGGTCTGTTTTTTTTCTCTAAGAT
The DNA here is from genome assembly GCA_029168955.1 of Aplectana chamaeleonis. Classification (NCBI taxonomy): domain Eukaryota; kingdom Metazoa; phylum Nematoda; class Chromadorea; order Rhabditida; family Cosmocercidae; genus Aplectana; species Aplectana chamaeleonis. Next base: position 1,158,065 of record JAPDOI010000192.1, read on the forward strand.
TCCGACATGTAGCATCCTCGCGGTAGGTTCGCGTTTAACATACTCTCGCAGACAGCACGGAAATAGTGCTGAAATGCGAGAGGAACTGGCGGTTAACGAAAAACTCCTCCCGATGAGTTTTTGGAAGCGGTTAGCAAGATACATTAGGAACAAATTCGACCATCTATACTGAGGGCAAGTGCGAGTTTAATTAATGCAGAGGGTTAAGGAGGTTTGATAGCACTGTTAGCCATTTTGATTCAGGACGTCAGCCTATCTTTGAAACTGAAAGGTGTTTCAAGGGATAGTCTTTTAACGGCTTCCGCCAGGGAAACGGGCAATGAGGGATCAAAAACAAAGCAGGGATCATTGCTGAAACACTTTGGCCGTCTTCTTTGGTGGCACTAATCAATCCCTCCCAATCAGCTGTTAATTTTTTGGCGAGCGCCGACACTTCTCCCGCTTTTGTTTATTTCCTTACGAAATTCATTCGCTTCGCTATTATCAGGTTAGTTTCATTTTCATAATTCATTGCATAGCACAATCTATGAGGAGTATGTAGTAAATTATTTGCTTGCTCGCGTTTCGAAGGGGTTTCCACAACTTTTTTAACGACTGATTTTCAAGTGATTTGATGCTTTAGTAATGTTTAATCAGTATTAGTCAGGGCGTATCGGGCGAGTTTTGTGGGAAAGACATGCGAACTTGTTTCTAAAACCAACTGTATTTGTTCTCCTTTCTCTGCAAAATTCGAATACTCCTCTTTCATTGCCAGATAAGTGCCATCGTTGGCCTCTTTTTTTTGAGGGTCCGCGACGCACTTGCTTTGGTGCATTGGTAGAGCCACTCGAAGTGTTTCAAATTCTTACCTTGAAATATGTGCACAAAATCTTTTCCTTGCATGATGCGCATATGAGTGTGTAACAGTGTTTCTATATATTTTCAGCACTAACTGTGGGCGGGGGATTAGTTTCATTTTGAGAAGACGGCAAACACTTCACAAATTCAACTGCATCAATGACCGAAACCACATCATTACCCCAATCTCGGACGCCAGACTTCAGTTGCACGCTTCCAAAAAAAACACTTGAATTCTTTTTCAAGAACGAAAATAGACTATCTAGTTTATCATCATTCTTATAAGTTTTTAACTACCCATTTCAGTTGAATGCAGGACATTCCTTGAATTTATGCATTACTCGACGAGTTCTGGAATGTCTTTTTCGCACCTAACTTTACCTTCCCAAGAACACCTTGTAAATAATTCATCCAGAATTTTTCAAATTTTTGTTCGCTCGAAATTTCCTTTGGAGAAATTTCTTTTGTTTGAAAATTTAGAAAAAAAAACATTAACAAAGTTACCACAAATGCAAACTTTTGTTAGATCACACGCATTTGATTGATTGAGGCTAATGATTAACCTAACGTGTCTTTTCGAGAGTGGTCCTGAAAACTCACGGAGCTCACAAAAAATTACGAGAATTAGGATTTCCAAGGAAAATTTTAAAAATTGTGTTCTGATCGGTGTTTCGAACAAGCGAAATATTAGGAAGTTCCCTTTGAATGCTCTTCCTAATGAAAAAAAAATTAATAGCATTACTTGTATGATCTTTCCGATCCCTCGTCTTTCCACCGTAAACGTCGTTCGTGTCCAACTGTAGAAAATACTTAAGCGGACGAAGGTCACGCATAATGTATGTGTAAGCAGAGGGCAGCTTTCGTCAAACCGGCAACAAACCGTGGCACCTATGTCGAAGTTCGTAGCCGGCCAGGAGGTGGCTGTTTGTTCGCGTTAATTTGGCGGCTCCACGACATCTATGTCGCGGCATGTTGGCGGCTTAGAGGTGGCGATATGTTCGCGTTTAACACCCCATTTACTACCACCCCAGTGTCATATTATACCTAGGAATTGTTTTGTCATTACCTGAATCGACAATCATCCATGGACTATGTTGCTGTTTTAACCGCAAATGACTCTGTTTACAAGCAGCCATTTAGGAGATTCACTCAGAAAGTTCTCAGTTTTGAGGTCACTTCAAGGGCGGCAACTATGCTATGGGTCTTGAAGGAATGGTGGAGATGGTGGTGGCTGCCTACTCGAATGCGCACATTGTTCAAATCCCAAGTCCGGGTGTATTTTCCTCAGTGTGAGTGTTAACGTGAAATCATTGAAAAAAAAACTGAAAGATGAAATTTGTGGTAAAAACCCAAAAAAAGTAGGAACCCATGATCAATGAAAAGTAGAGCAGGCGAGAACTGACCTCGGAAAAGCGGAGAACAGTCTTTCTCAGAGAGACTTGAGCATTTGAACTGTTCGATTATATTTCAACTATAGTTATTCGATGTGAAACTTTCATCAACATCGTGGCCTTTTTCTCCACGTGAAGCCTAGAATCAGGGTTCACCTTGATCCAGTTTTTGATATTGAAGTTGTCCTACATATCATAGTGTCCCTAGGGATGCATCTCTGGATCACCCAGCCGTTTGTGATGAAACATGTTGTAACTAGATGTATTTCTGGGACTATTCCCTAATTCAAGTTTGTATCTGCTATTAAGATCTCGCGGCGGGTTCTCCCAATCGGGAGAGCAGGTAGGGGCAATTTTTAAAATGCTCAGAATTGTTTTCTCATTTGGCCGAAAATTTCCAGGAGGAATTTGGTGCCCTGAATACGAATCTGGGGTAAGTTTCGCTATTTTGTGGTGACTAGTGCAGGTTACGGTTGATATTATGCTATTTGACTGGGTTAAGCCCCTTACAAGGTAGCGATCAGACCTGGCTGCCGGAATTACGCATATGGCCATGTTTTTCTGATCGATCACCTTCCGGGTACTTGTAAAAACCTTATTTTAGCTGCTCGAGTAATGATAATAATAAAACAATTTTTTTTTCAAAGGCAGTGTTCGCTATAATCTTCAATTCTGAGATTATTCACTATATCGATTAAGGTGCCCCCGGATAGAACTAAAATTACGTAGAAATTGAGAAAAACGCACCAGAAGTACACGAAATTCTTAATTATCACCCCGCCTTTTAATTAAATATCACAGGTAGTGTTTGTTGTGACAATGAAATCTTTTGTGAACCCATCCTTTGCAATTTTCTACTCTCTGTTGCTCCGTTGTTTTCTTAGGGCCCTAACTAATCCTGCTTTGCATAAAATATTCTACTATTTCCGACTGACCCAATTTTCCACCGGTGACAACCACCATGAACATGTTCATCCAACCGAACATCTAGTCCATCTTACAGAATAATGTCACTAAAATACGACGTTTTAAAGGCAGTGTTCACGATGAAAATTGTTTTTCTGTTTTCCCGCCTATCATGAAAACGGCTGCATGCTGATTCCAATGATGTCTCTGAAATCGTACAAGACCTTCTGGGAACGGAGTTATGGTCCCTCAAAAATTGACCTAAGGAAACATGGTGGACGAGTTGTCCGAGGCTTGTAACTTCCGTCTTTTGCAGCCGATGTATGCGAGCTGACCTGAGTAAAGAGAGAAGCTGAGAATGAAGGAAAGAACGGGTCGAATGATTGGAAATCATCGCTCATCTCACGATCTTGAGCATTCATTTGTTTACGTCGGTGGGCGTGTGATGCGCTTTTGAGGTTTGACTTGCGCTCGAAATGGCAACTTCAGGCTCTTTTGGAGCTTTTCCTGGCTCGTTTTCATGCGTTCTTTCGACTTCAACGTTACAGTGTACCCTCACACTACCCATTCTTAGTAGAAACTTAAACATATTTTTTATCGTGAACACTGCCTTCAGAGGCAGTGTCCACGATAAAAACCATGTCTGATTTTTTGGTGGAGATCGGCAGCTGCGGGGCCTAGCGCAACCCTAAAGTTGAAAAAACTAAGAAAATTGAGCTTGAAACGGTCCCCTACGGCCGCAAAGTTGGACACCCGTCAGCTCTTCACACCAGATGCACTTTCCACGCCCACCGACGTGAACAAATTAATGCTCGAGATTGTGAGATGAGCGATGGTTTCCGAATAACAGCCCCGTTCTTTCCTTCATTCTCAACTTCTCTTTTTACTCAGGTCAGCTGGCATACATCGGCTGCAAAAGACGGAAGTTACAAGCCTAGGACAACTCGTCCACCATGTTTCCTTAGCTCAATCTTTGAGGGCTATAACTCCGTCTCCAGAAGGTCTTGTACGATTCCAAAAACATCATTGGAATCAGCATGGGACCGTCTTCAAGATAGGTGGAAAAGCAGAAAAACGATTCTCATCGTGAACACCGCCTTTAATGCGTTTCTCGCCGTTTCTTCGTAACGTTGGGAAAATTTTTAGGTCAACGCATTGTTGTATGCGTTAAACTCGGAGACGAAAATCATCGTGGACCACTGCCTTTAATGAAAAAAAAAATTCAAAAAAAATCATTCGAACTTCTCCCAGGGTGTTATTTGAGGCGCTGAACACGAATATGGGATTTGTTTTCAATAATTTGAATGAGAAAGACAGTTTACGGCAGATAAATTCCATTTTACCTACAGAGTTCGCAACTTCTACGCTCATAACTTTTTCTTTTACTATTGCTCGGGCAGCTAGGACAGGATTCTAAACATTACTTGTGAGGTAGTCGATGAAAAAAGAACTGGTTTCACGGGTAGTTCTGGCAGCCAGGTCTGATCATTCCCTTGTTAGTATAGCGAAAATTGATAAATATACCACAAATTCGTGTTCAGCACCCCAAGTGACCTCTACAGAGAAGTTTTCAGGCGATTCTGTTGTAGCATTCAGGACATCATCAGAAGTCGAATTCCGACCTTGAATTCCCCCCCGGTGGGAGACTTCGAACCATACTTGTCGAAATTTTTCGAAGTTGTGCAGTAGTACCTCAGATTTGTATTCGGTTTCCCGAATAGCTTCCCAAAAGTTTTGAGACAAATCCGGAATACTTCTTCCAACCTCTTTTGTGACCATTTGTTCGCCTGATAATTAGGAAATGGCCCAGACAGTCGTGTTGTAGTACAATAGGGGTTGAGCCCGCGTATAAAGAGATTCGCTGCATTCATGCTGCAACTACTCTGCCAATTAGCAGCGTCTCCTACCGGCTGAGTCCGGGGTGGAAAACCATACCTCAAGTGCATTGGCCCTGCCCGTGTGTACGCGTAGAACACCAGGGGCCGAATTCATCAACGCGTGGGTTTCGGTAGCGGTAAAGGCGTCGGCACTTCTGGTGATTACCCTATGTAAGAGGCACTGCTCGGCTACGAGACGGTCTGCCCTTGCGGGTAATCATCAAAAGTGCCGATGCCTTTACGCTACCCTAACCCACGCGTTGATGAATTCGGCCCCAGTGTCGACAGGATGGATTGCGGACGCATTGTATTGAGAGGAGGATTGCGGACGCAAACAAACGGTCGCAGACTGACTCATCGAGTGGGTTTTCTGAACCCGTCTGCCACTGTCTCGATGCGCATCGACTAGGTGGGACTCAGTCGAGCGACCAACTCTGACGGGGGCCTGAGTTCGCCAGCCCCTTCTCCTAGTGTCTGCTGACACTCCTCTCACAAGGGACTGCTTTGAACTTCCCGTGGGGATTCGGAAAACTATGTTGTCGTTGCTGCAGGTCAGTGACAGTGACTTACTTGACTTAATCGGTTGGCTTTCGCCTGACGCGGTCATTCCGCATCTTCACCGAGGTGTGCCGTCCTAGTAGTCAGCCATGTCCATTTTTCACGGTATTCAGCCACAATTTGAACACATTCCATTCAGCTGTCACTATTCCAATTCCTGCAAAAGGAAACATCGCGCCTGAACTGTCTTTCGATGCCGAGTGACTTCAAATCCTCTTTAACCACATCCGTCCAGAACTTTCGCCTACGCCCAGGTGGCCGTTTCCAGACAGGTTTTGGAAGCATTCTTAAAGCGTGTTGTGCGAAACGATCCAGCGTTCTTCTTAGTATATGCCCGAGCAGTCGAAGTCGACTTTCCATTGCTGCTTGAGATGGCGTTAGGAGATGCTGGCACCTCCCTCGTGTCGAGCGTTGATGTACTGCGTCGATTTCCTTGTAAAGATCTTCGTTATGGCACACACGCGGCCAGAAATATCCAAGCAAACGCCTAAAAAGTTTCCTCTCCGTGCAATCCGACCTTTCCTTCTGCGTCTTCGGTGCTGCCCACGTCTCCGATCCGTACATCATGATAGGGCGAATAGCGGATAGGTAGACGCGCAACTTGACTTCCTTCGTGATGGTGGTAGACCACAAACACTTGGTTAGAGAATTAAATGCAGACGTAGCTTTCGCACATCGTTGTCGAATTGCCTCTGCATAACTACCATCGTTCTTCAGCAAACAGCCCAAATAACAGAAATCGTCCACCAGTTCGATACGTTGTCCGTCCACACAAACTCCCGTTGAAGGCCTCTGAAAGACCCACATCTGCTTGCATTTGTCGGGACGAAGACGAAGTCCATAGGCTGCGGCATACTTCGAAACGAGGTTCACAATCCTTTGCAGTTTTGCGTTGTTTTCAGCGAATAACACAATGTCGTCGGCGTACTCCAGGTCGACAAGGGAGCGTCCTGATGGTATTAGGATCACATCCGCAGGAAACTGTTCTGCAACTCTGCGCATGATGTCATTAACGACGAAGTTGAAAAGAAAAGGTCCTGCAAGGGCTCCTCGCCTTACTCCTGTTTTCACCTCGAAAGCTGACGTAAATCCGACAGGTGTACGAACTGCTGCTGTTGTTTCTTTATTCATGTCCTCGATTAACCGAACATACTTTTCCGGGACTTCATCTGCTCGCAGAGCATTGAGCAATCGATCACGATGAGGAGAGTCGAACGCGGCTTCAAAGTTTAAAAAAGCAAGCTGTAATGGCTTCGAATACCGCTGCCACGATTCAATTACTCTTCTCACGACGAACACTTGATCGATGGTCGATCTTCCAGGTCGAAAACCGGCTTGCTCATCTCTGGTCGCTTTTTCACGATGTTTGATAAGTCGCTCGAGAACGTTACGTTCTAAAACCTTGTACTTGATACGCAGTAGAGAAATCCTTTCAAAGTTCTTGGGCTCCGTGACGGACCACTTCTTGTGAAGAGATACGGGGTGGTAGTAAATGGTGTGTTAACCGCGAATAAACCGCCACCTCCAAGCCGCCAGCATACCGCGACATAAATGCAGTAGAGCCGCCAAATTAACGCGAACAAACCGCCACCTCTTGGCCGGCAACGAAAAGCGACATAGGTGCCACCGTTTGTTGTCGGATTAACGAAAGCTGCCCTCCGCTTACACATACATTATGCGTGACCTTCGTCCGCATATGTAATTTCTACACTTGGACACGAACGACGTTTACGGTGGAAAGACGAGGGATCGGAAAGATTATACAAGTAATGCTATTTATTTTATTCATTAGGAAGAGCATTCAAAGGGAACTTCGTAATATGTGGCTTGCACGAAACACGATCAGAACGCAATTTTTCAAATTTTCCTTGGAAATCCTAATTCTCGTAATTTTTCTGAGCTCCGTGAGTTTTCAGGACCACTCTCGAAAAGACATGTTAGGTTAATCATTAGCCTCAATCAATAAAATGCGTGTGATCTGACAAAAGTTTGCATTTGTAGTAACTTTGTTAACTTTTTTAAAAATTTTTTTAAACAAAAGTTTTTTTGAAAAACAAAAAATTTCTCCAAAGGAAATTTCGAGCGAACGAAAATTTGAAAATTTCTGGATGAATTATTTACGTGTTTTTGGGAAGGTAACGCTAGGTGCGAAAAAGACATTCCGAAACTCGTCGAGTAATGCATAAATTCAAAGGATGTCCTGCATTCAACTGAAATGGATAGTTAAAAACTTATAAGAATGATGATAAACTAGATAGTCTATTTCCGTTCTTGAAAAAGAATTGAAGTGTTTTTTTTGGAAGCGTGCAACTGAAGTCTGGCGTCCGAGATTGGGGTAGTGGTGTGGTTTCGGTCATTGATGCAGTAGAATTTGTGAAGTGTTCGCCGTCTTCTCAAAATGAAACTAATCCCCCGCCCGCAGTAAGGGCTGAAAATATATAGAAACACTGTTACACACTCATATGCGCATCGTGCAAGAAAAAGGTTTTCTACACATATTTTAAGGTAAAAAATGGAACCTCAAAAAAATAGGAGGCCACGATGGCACTGATCTGGCAATGAAAGAGGAGTATTCGAATCTTGCAGAAAAAAGAGAACAAATACAGTTGGTTTTAGGAATAAGTTCGCATTTCTTTCCCACAATTGCACTAAAAAAGTTGTGGAAACCTGTTCGAAACGCGAGCAAGCAAATAATTTACTGCATACTACTCCTAGCCTGTGCTATGCAATGACTTATGAAAATGAAACTAACCTGATAATAGCAAAGCGGAAGAATTTCAGAAGGCAAATAGGAAAAAGAATAGAAGTGTCGGCGCTCGTCGAAAAATTAATAGCTGATTGGGAGGGATTGATTAGTGCCACCAAAGAAGACGGCCAAAGTGTTTCAGCAATGATCCCTGCTTTGTTTTTGATCCCTCATTGCCCGTTTCCCGGGCGGAAGCCGTTAAAAGACTATCCCCTGAAATACCTTTCAGTTTTAAAGATAGGCTGACGTCCTGAATCAAAATGGCTAACAGTGTTACCAGACTTCCTTAACCCTCTGCATTAATTAAACTCGTACTTGCCCTCAGTATAGATGGTCAAAACTTTTCCTACTGTATCTTGCTAACCGCATCCAAAAACTCCTCGGGAGGAGTTTTTCGTTAACCGCCAGTTCCTCTCGCATTTCAGCACTATTTCCGTGCTGTCTGCGAGAGTATGTTAAACGCGAACTTACCGCGAGGATGCCACATGACGGAATTTTAGAGAAAAACAGACCTGAAAACGTTTTGAAAAGGCTATTTTCCGTAACAAAGGTTACAATTGTCGCTTTTTCGAGGCGTTTTCATTGAAAGTGTGTAAGGGGCCTACCACTGGGGGATGTTAGGGTGAAACTAGAGAGAGTTCTCTCTTAACTATCAAGAGTTATCATTAATCTGGTGTGGTTAAACTCGCGTTCACCGCGAATTTAACTCCTTTTAACTCGCGTTTAACACCCCAGTTACTACCACCCACGATGATCGCATGTCTTCACGAATCGGGTATCCTTTCGCTCATCCATATGGCACGGATGGTGTAGGTCATTTCACGATTTTCAGACGGAGGAAGAGCTTTCAGCATTTCAGCAGTGATGTTGTCATCTCCACCTGCCTTTCCATTCTTCATTTTCCGGACACAATCCAAAACTCCAGACTCAGTCGGCGGTTCCTCACTGACATCGTAATGTGCTCTCTGAACATGCGGGAGCTCAGGTCCTGGTGGCACTGGACGATTCAGAAGTGAACTGAAGTAACCCTTCCATATTGGCAGCGTCGCATCACCAACTGCAACTCCATTGGTAGTGTTCAAGACAGGAGAGCATCTCTTCATCTTCCCGCTATACTGTCACAGCAACGTGTGAACTTTCCTCGGATTCTTCTCCTCCCAAGCTTTCGCGAACTCCTTAGCTCTACACGTCCACTCTCGTTCGCGGTCACTTTGAAGCTGCCGACTCAACTTCCTCCTCAGACGCTTCTCCTCCACGAAGTTTCCTGCAGTTCGGAGAGCACATACTCTGTTGTAGGTAGATGTTGTTTCTTCCGAGACGTAGGCGAACTTCTCCTTAGGCTGTACAACCGGGAGTGCCTCTTTGGCAGCGTCCTGGATGCACTTGACAAAAGAATCCGCGTCGCAAAGTTTCTTCTTAGTCCGTACTCCGATGAGAATAGAAACGCGTTGTCGAAAGTTCCTTCTGCACTCTTCATCTCTGAGACTTGTCATGTCAATCCTCTGGAGAGGCTGAGCCCCTTGCCCCCTCTTATGAATCCTCGCAGTGAAGTTCAACAGAACAAGACGGGGATCCGAATCGAATGCGACAGCCCACACAGCTCTAGATCTTCGAATGTTCAATACTGGAATATTCCTCGTCAGGACATAGTCGAGCTGTAGTTTCAAAGTTGTCATCTTCCGCTTCCGCTGCTCTTCTTGAGATAGCTGGGTTGGTCCCTGCCACGTAAGCTGATGGCGGCGATGATTCCTCTTGAATGTCGATGCAATAATCAGACCACTGCGTTCACAAAAGTCGACAAGGCGGTAGCCATTGTCCGATGTTTGCTCCACTGGGTAGAACCATTTACCGAGCACTTCGGATTCCTGATCAAGTCCCATCTTCGCATTTGCGTCAATTCCCACGACAACAGCATGTTGACAAGGTATCCTGGCCCACAACGTATTGAGTTCCTCATAGAACGCATCCTTCGAATTGTCTTCGGCGGTTTCAGTGGGCGCATGAGCACTCTCTATCCACAGATTGAATCCTCTGTGATCCCGCAGACGTGCGAATGCATTCCGGCACGACGTTGAGCCAAACTCCTTGACCATACCATTGAAATCCTTCCTTACAGCTATTGCACAGCCTCCCACTCTCCTATCGTCAGCGTTACCGCAGTAGATGGTGTACTCTCCGACGTTGATGACGGGTCTATCCTTGAGGCGGGTTTCCTGCAATGCAGCGAACGGTGCATGGAATTAGATCAGAAGTCTGGATAGCGAAGTTTTTTGGATATCACTCGACAGCGATCGACAGTTCAGGGTGGCGAAATTGTGGCTTGTGGCCAAAGACTCCATGACTCCTTAGGTACGGATCCTAAGGTGTTATGGACCAGAGGCCTTAGTGTGCCGGACGGCGACACCTTTATGCAATGTATGGGATACTTTCGCGATATAGTTGTGCACGCTATATCGCTCGAACGTTTCCTGTGTACACTCAAACGTCTGCTGGGTTCAGTAGAAGCAGGGGCACCAACGAGCAGGTACCAACAGACTTGTATACACACCAGTGACAGTACATAAATTATTCGTGCTTTAAATTCCCTAAATGGCTGCGGGGATTCCAAAAATGGCATTTTCATTGCTTCAAAAAAAGGTAAGGGGGAGCATCAGGGAATTTTCGGGGTGTTGAGGAAATTTTTTTTTCGGATTCGGCTCAAAACTTGCATCTGGAGCTTACTTTGGGCGCTGAACATGAATCTGGGGTCTATTACTCGCCTGACTTAGGGTTACGGTAGGTTACGGTAAGCAAAATGCCTTTTGACTGGCGTTACTAACCTTAAAGTTTCGGAACACGGAAAATGGACCTTGAATTCGTGTTCAGCGTCCAAAATAACACCCACCGTGAAATTTTGAGTCCAATCTGAGACTTTGACCGAGCTACCGTATACCCACCGTAATCGATCGTTAGCCATCGAAACTCGATAAACGAGTTGAAGATTCTTGACTGTGGTTTGGCATTGAGCGGTCGGCCTTCACAAGCGCTCTCGACATCACAAAGAAGATGAAAAAAGCAACGGTCGAAGAATGCATCCAAACAATCCACATGTTGACCAGGAAGGTGGATAACCTGACAGCGGATGTGAGTGCTATTCGTCTTGAGAACCTTACTCTACAAAACAAGCTTGACTCTATTGAATCTACTTTGCGGGACGCGCAAAATGGTCTGATGGATTTGATGGCAAGGCTCCTTTCGCATTTCGATGGTAGCGATTCCGTTAGAAAGACATATGCTGCTGCAGCTAGTAAGGGACTGCCGTCAAATAGCTCGCAAATTTTGATCGTACGCTCAGCCATGAAAGAAGAGAAAATAGATTCAGAACGGGAAAAAATCTTGTTATCACTCGATTCCGCAAAACTGATGAGGAACTGATCCAGAAAGAAATTGATCGCCAACTTGTTGATGACCTGTGCATTGCCGCCGCAATCAAAAAAGAAGATGTGTCGGTTTTCCGCCAAAATCAAGTTTTGAAGCTACGCACGCTGGACAAATCCCAAGCGAAACAGCTTCTACGCACTTACCCGTTGTTCAGAGCCAATTCATCAATAAAAGGGATGAAGGAAACGACAGCGCGGCCAGATTTCTCCCCATCCGAAATGGAACAGTATCGTCAATTGTGGAAGGAGTGCATGGAGAAGAACGAGAAATCAGGGAAGATGGAATGGGTGGTCAAAGGACTCAAAGCAGTTCAAGTGAACAGCATGCGCGATTGGAAAACGAAGAAGACGGAGAAGAAGACAATGCGGAACGAGCAGGAAGAAAAAGCGTCGCAGATCGTAGGAACCCACGCAGAGAAGTTAAATGCGACAGGAGAACACGATCATCAAGTAAAATCTCCTGTGCATTATTCAACTGTCGCTCAGTTTCCAGAAAGCTCCCACTTCTCAACCACATAGCTGCATCATACCGCATCAAAGTGTTTTGCTTGACGGGAACGTGGGCGGACGAAACAATAACAAACGCGATGTTATCACTGGATGGAAAGTTCGACATTTATCGTTTTGATAGAGTTACCGGTCGAGGAGGAGGTGTTGCAATCTTACTTCACAAAACCTGCAAGGCAATATCGATTCCATGCAACATTCCAGAAGTAGTAGCAATTGAGCTCCTACAAGGGAAAAACAGTGTTCGACTAATTACTCTCTACCATCCATCCCACAACGATTCATACGACTTCCTGAACGATGTATCTGAGCTCATCGACAGATCTCGATTCCCTTGCGTCATTCTCGGTGACTTTAATGCAGGACACATAGACTGGTTGAAATTCTCAGTTCGTGACGCACAGTGTCAGAAGGTTCTAAACTTCTGCTCCCTGAACGGCCTCATCCAACACGTCCACTCAGCAACATGCAACAACAATATCCTGGACCTAATTTTTTCCCATCCCGAAGCCCCAATCGGAAACGTCCATGTGTCCTCCAGATTCAGCGATCACTGTATCGTTTCCTTCAACCTCAACCGTTCACAATCACACAATCACAATCCACAACCCCTTCCGAACTTCCGTAGATGTGACTACAGGCAGGCTAACTTCCTTCTTGCCAATATCGACTGGTTGGGCCTCTTCAATGACGATGATGACTTGAACTCATGCTATGACGAATTCACAAAAGCTGTCTATTCTATTATCAGTGTCTGCGTTCCTGTTCAAACTCGAAGACGAAGACATCATCCCGCCCATATCCGCCGCCTTCTATCAGAGAAGGCTCGTCTCTGGCGACGTGAGGGAAACACTTCGGCTTACAAACACCTCCTTCAGCGATGCCGTGAAGCAGCCGAAGAACACGAGCTGCAACATGAGCGTGAAGTATTACAATCTGGCCAATCCAAATATTTTTTCTCATTTGTCAATCGACGCATGCACGACACCGAATCAGTTTCACCACTAGATGACTCAAATGGACCTTTACACACGGAAGATGCACAGAAGTGCGAGATACTGTCAAGACAATACCAATCTGTCTTCACCGTTGATGACGGGAACAATGCTCCTTTCGCACCACGAACCGATACTCCCATGCTGGATATCGACTTTGCTCCCTATATTGTCGAAAGGCATACCCAAGCCTTACCCGCAAAGCTCTCCAGATCCCCAGACAACCTCCCATCATACTTTCTTCGACGCGTAGCCACTGCTATCGCTCTTCCCCTCTCCCACATCTTCAAACTGTCCTATCGAACCCACGCTCTACCAAGAATCTGGAAGGAAGCCATCATCCACCCAATTTTCAAGAAGGGTCGAAAGGATCAAGCCGTGAACTATCGCCCAGTGAGCCTCGTCAGCAACGTCTGCAAAGTGATGGAATCAATAATCAGATGTAACATGCTGGATCACCTTACTTTCTACCGCCTCATATCCCCTAATCAGTTCGGCTTTCTTCCTCGTAAATCGACCACAACTCAACTTCTGGCCTTCTGCAATGACCTCTTCTCATCGATCAATAAATCGCTTCCTGTGGATGTACTCTACCTGGACTTCTCGAAGGCGTTCTACCGAGTCTCCCACCCGAAGCTCCTCCTCAAATTGTCACATTACGGTATACAAGGAGACACTCTTGCAAGGCTATCTAGCTTCCTGACCGAACGTTGGCAGTATGTCTGTATTGGCGAAACGAAATCTTCAAGCCGTCACGTGTTATCTGGAGTACCTAAAGGCACTGTTCTTGCCCCACTTCTGTTCCTGCTCTACAGAAACGACCTACCAGATGCTCTGAAAGTAAAGTGCAAGATGATTGCTGATGACGCCAAAGTCTACACCTGCTACGATCCCAATGTCGCTTTCCCGCTCTCCGGTCCCATCAAGGCCCTGTCCGAATAGTCTCAGCTCTGGCAGATGCCGCTCGCTGCCGAAAAATGCTCAGTCATGTACTTTGGGAGGAACAACCGTCGATATTCATATGAAACATCCGGCACATTACTTAATACTTCGCATCTCACCCGCGACCTCGGTGTCTGGCTCTCCTCGGACTTGACCTTCTCAGAGCACATTGCAAAGATTGTTCAGAAATCATCGAGGATAGCTCAACTTATGTTACGCATTTTCCGAATCCACGATATTCGCGTCCTTATGAGAGCGTTCACTGTGTACGTGCGTCCCATCCTGGAGTATGCCAGCTGCATATTTTCCCCGCATAATATTGAGGAAGTCAAATCCATCGAGAATTTTCAACGTCGCTTCACCAAACGGCTGTTTCTCCGATGTGGAAGAACCGACATCATTTACGAACAGCGTCTCAACGAACTACGTCAGCAAACCCTCAAAATCAGACGAAGTATGATCGATATGAAAATGATTTACTCACTGTACAATGGTCTCTGAGCCGCGCCGACTGCGCCCGAGAAAAATTCCGAAAAGTTCGAAATGCTGTGGATTCTTCCCCCACCGTTCATACTCGATTTGGAATGGCCTCCCAACGGAGTGCGTTCTTCAACCAACCCTGGAGTCTTTCGAAAGATCACTATATAACCTGATCCCAGGAAAACTCGTTCCGGTTACAAAACTTCAACTACAACTACTGATTGCATATATCACATGGTCCTCGGCAATCAGCGAAAGCATAGTCACTCGTTTTGTTTATCTCATGATACCCTACAGTCAGCAACTAACCTTCATTTTATATCAACCACAGCCAGTCATTGGCTAATCATTGCATATATTTCATGGTCCTTGACAGTCACCGACAGCATGGACAGTCTTCGGTATATCTCATGGTTCCCGGCAATCAGCGACTAACCTATCAATTTTATCCACTACAGCCACTCATTGGCCACTAAATGCAAATATCTCGTGATCCTTGACAGTCAGGGACAGCATCACTTATCATCTATGTATGTACTATCCACTACAACAGCTCACTTCGCATATTTCATGGTTATCGGCAGTCTGCGATAGCATGACTTATCATCTTCTAACAATCAACTACAACAACGTATTTGGTATATCTCATGATCCTCAGCAGTCAGCGACAAAATTATGAACCGTCTGCTATCAACTACATCCACTTATTGCGTAAATATCATGGTTTTCGACAGTCTAGCGGCAAAATCCGTCATCTTTTTATCGTCATGATATCAGTGCACACGTGCCTTTCATGAATTAACATGAATGAAAATGAATGAATGAATTCGTGCTAGGCCGCCCGAATAACCCTTATGTACACGTTTTGAGGCGATTTGATCGTAGCATTCTCGAAATCGTAAAAAGTGGCGTTTTTCCAGCAAAATTTCCCCCACTTTGTAGCTTCGGACCTAATCAGATGAAATTTTTTCAAAAAATTGACGAATGGGCATCAGATTCGTGATCAGCACCCAAAACAACGCCTAGAAACAAGTTTTCAGCCCAATCCGAGACAATTTTTCAGAACATCCTGAAAATTGCCCTTCGTGTACCTCTTTTATCTACGCGAAGCTATGAAAATGCCCACTTTTGGAAATCTCCTGTAAATCTCTGAGGCATTTAGGGGATTTTGGAAAAGGATTATCAGTACTGTGTCCCATACCTACAACACTCAACACATGGTTCTATAAAAGCCCACCGGAAATGTAAGGCAAGCCCTAGTCAGTTGATTTGTCTGACACAAGTGAACACTGCAACACTGCAGCAGCATCCTCATCTACTACGGCGACAGGAACATAAGGCTCTCACTGATATTACTGAGGGGACAGTTGGTCGACTGAGGCCGGCCCGAGAAGGTGACCTAGCGTCGGGTTTCTGGAAGTCAATTTCGGATGCTGAGGGGTCAATTCCCATGGTAGCGAGGGAAACCTCCTCGATGTTGACCACGGCGAAGATGATATCTTTATAGCGGACCGTGGCGAAGTTGGCCCCCTTGCTGCGGGCCGTTACACGGATCATACCCAACACCGCTTCAGAGAGTGACAGCTCGAATTCTCTCTCCATTTGCAGAACAGGCTGCCGATCACGAGGGGTTAAAACCCAGCATGCGTCAGCAGTATATGCTGCTGCACTCCTATTGTACCCCACGACTGGGTGAGGGTCTGACCAGAACGAGACCCCCCCTCCCCCCCCTCAACTCTACTCGGATATCTCCGTAGCACCTACAAGCTCAAATTTAAAAACACCCATAGAATACTCCTCATTATAATATATTTCATTAAAGACGGCTGGGTCGCCTAATAGTGCTTCTCTTGCCAGAGGCAGCGCTTGAAGAAGATTAAACATAACACTGATGTTTGCTCTAGTTTTGAATTCAATTTTTGAGGAGGTAAAAAAAGCTGGTAGTCCACAGATTGTTGCAGGCAACCTGTAGAAACCCCCGAGCCTGTGAAAATTGCACCGGATATCCGCCCAGCGCCCGAATCTGTTGCACCTTTCCGCGCAGCTGGAATACCAAACAGCGTTCAACAAGCAAAGGTTCTCCAACCGTTTACAGAAGAAGATGTGGACGAAAAGGATAAGGTTGGTTCAGTTGTTTGCCGTCCTGTCTTCATAAAAATCCCCGCATTAACACGAGCTTCACAAATGCCCCTATCTTCGCAAGTCATGTCCCAATTCAAAATTCGGATGTAGTATGTAAACGATGTGGGGGCTGCTCTGAGAATTTTCGCATGGCTGTTGCATGGCTATGGCATTGAAATGCAGCTCCTTCGCCAAGTAGCATCGCTATGGCATCGCTGTGGCATTGCAATCTTGAATTTGTTGAGAATTAAGTTCTTTTCTGGTATGAGTTCCTGCACACATTCTACGACGTCCTGCACACCCCTACTGAGGTCCTGCACACTCCCTCCGAGGTCTTGCACACATTCTATGGCGTCCTGCACACTCCTACTGAGGCTCTGCACACATTCCACGACGTCCTTCACACCCCTACTGGGGTCCTGCACATATTCTGCGACGTCCTGCACACCCCTGCTGGGGCCGTGCACAGGTTCCATGATGTCCTGCACACATTCTACGACGTCCTGCACACCCCTACTGGGGTCCTGCACAGGTCTCATGATGTACTGCACACTCCTACTGAGGTCCTGCTCACGTTCCATGATGTCCTGCACACTCCTACTGAGGTCCTGCACACATTCTGCGACGTCCTGCACACTCCTACTGAGGTCCTGCACAAATTCTACGACGTCCTGCACACCCCTACTGGGTCCTGCACAGGTCCCATGATGTACTGCTCACTCCTACTGTGGTCCTGCACACATTCTACGACGTCCTGCACACCCCTACTGGGGTCCTGCACACATTCTACGACGTCCTGCACACACCTACTGGGGTCCTGCACAGGTCCCATGATGTACCGCACACTCCTACTGAGGTCAAGCTCACGTTCCATGATGTCCTGCACACTCCTACTGAGGTCCTGCACACATTCTGCGACGTCCTGCACACTCCAGCTGAGGTCCTGCACAAATTCTACGACGTCCTGCACACCCCTACTGGATCCTGCACAGGTCAAATTATGTCCCGCACACTCCTACTGAGGTCCTGCACACGTTCCATGATGTCCTGCACACTCCTTCTGAGGTCCTGCACACATTCTACGACGTCCTGCACACTCCTACTAAGGTCCTGCACACCCCTGCTGGGGTCCTGCACACGTTCCATGATGTCCTGCACACTCCTACTGAGGTCCTGCACATATTCTACGACGTTCTGCACACCCCTACTGGGGTCCTGCACAGGTCCCATGATGTCCTGCACACCTCTACTGGGATACTGCACAGGCCCCATGATGTACTGCACACTCCTACTGAGGTCCTGCACACGTTCCATGATGTCCTGCACACTCCTTCTGAGGTCCTGTACACATTCTACGACGTCCTGCACACTCCTACTGAGGTCCTGCTCACATTCTACGAGGTCCTGCACTCCCCTGCTGGGGTCCTGCACACGTTCCTTGATGTCCTGCACACTCCTACTGAGGTCCTGCACAAGTTTCTTGATGTCCTGCACACTCCTGCTGAGGTCTGGGACACATTCTACGACGTCCTGCACACCCCTACTGGGGTCCTGCACAGGTCCTATGATGTACTGCACACTCGTCCTTCACACGCTCCATGACGTCCTGCACACCCCTACTGAGATCCTGCGCACGCTCCATGACATCCTGCGGACCACTACTGGGATCCTGTACACGTTCTATGATGTCCTGCACACTCCTTCTGAAGTCCTGCACACTCCTACTGAGGTCCTGCACACATTCTGCGACGTCCTGCACACTCCTACTGAGGTCCTGCACACCCCTACTGGGATCCTGTACACATTCTATGACGTTCTGCACACTCCTACTGAGGTCCTGCACACATTCTATGAGGTCCTGCACACCCCTACTGGGTCCTGCACAGGTCAAATTATGTCCTGCACACTCCTACTGAGGTCCTGCACACGTTCCATGATGTCCTGCACACTCCTACTGAGGTCCTGGACACATTCTACGACGTCCTGGACGCACCTACTGGGGTCCTGCACAGGTCCCATGATGTACTGCTCACTCCTACTGAGGTCCTGCACACGTTCCATGATGTCCTGCACACTCCTACTGAGGTCCTGCACACATTCTACGACGTCCTGCACACCCCTGCTGGGGCCGTGCACAGGTTTCATGATGTCCTGCACACTCCTACTGAGGTCCTGGACACATTCTACGACGTCCTGGACGCACCTACTGGGGTCCTGCACAGGTCCCATGATGTACTGCTCACTCCTACTGAGGTCCTGCACACATTCTACGACGTTCTGCACACCCCTACTGGGGTCCTGCACAGCTCTTATGATATACTGCACACTCGTCCTGCACACGCTCCATGACGTCCTACACACTCCTACTGAGATCCAGCGCACGCTCCATGACATCCTGCGGACCACTACTGGGATCCTGTACACGTTCCATGATGTCCTGCACACCCATACTGGGGTCCTGCACAAGTATCTTGATGTCCTGCGCACTCCTACTGAGGTCCTGCACACATTCTACGAGGTCCTGCACACCCCTGCTGGGGTCCTGCACACGTTCTATGATGTCCTGCACACTCCTACTGAGGTCCTGCACACATTCTACGACGTCCTGCACACCCCTGCTGGGGCCGTGCACAGGTTTCATGATGTCCTGCACACATTCTACGACGTCCTGCACACCCCTTCTGGGGTCCTGCACAGGTTCCATGATGTACTGCATACTCCTGCTGAGGTCCTGCTCACGTTCCATGATGTCCTGCACACTCCTACTGAGGTCCTGCACACGTTCCATGATGTCCTGCACACTCCTACTGAGGTCCTGCACACATTCTACGACGTCCTGCACACTCCTACTGAGGTCCTGCACAAATTCTACGACGTCCTGCACACCCCTACTGGGTCCTGCACAGGTCAAATTATGTCCTGCACACTACTACTGAGGTCCTGCACACGTTCCATGATGTCCTGCACACTCCTACTGAGGTCCTGCACAGGTCCCATGATGTACTGCACACTCCTACTGAGGTCCTGCACACGTTCCATGATGTCCTGCACATTCCTACTGAGGTCCTGCACACATTCTACGACGTTCTGCACACCCCTACTGGGGTCCTGCACAAGTTCCTTGATGTCCTGCGCACTCCTACTAAGGTCCTGCGCACATTCTACGACGTCCTGCACACCCCTACTGGGGTCCTGCACACATTCTGCGACGTCCTGCACGCCCCTGTTGGGGCCGTGCACAGGTTCCAGGATGTCGTGCACACATTCTACGACGTCCTGCACACATTCTACGACGTCCTGCACACTCCTACTGAGGTCCTGCACACGTTCCTTGATGTCCTGCACACTCCTACTGAGGTCCTGCACACATTCTACGACGTTCTGCACACCCCTACTGGGGTCCTGCACAAGTTCCTTGATGTCCTGCGCACTCCTACTAAGGTCCTGCACACATTATACGACGTCCTGCACACCCCTACTGGGGTCCTGCACACATTCTGCGACGTCCTGCACGCCCCTGTTGGGGCCGTGCACAGGTTCCAGGATGTCGTGCACACATTCTACGACGTCCTGCACACATTCTACGACGTCCTGCACACACCTACTGGGGTCCTGCACAAGTTCCTTGATGTCCTGCGCACTCCTACTAAGGTCCTGCACACATTCTACGACGTCCTGCACACCCCTACTGGGGTCCTGCACACATTCTGCGACGTCCTGCACGCCCCTGTTGGGGCCGTGCACAGGTTCCAGGATGTCGTGCACACATTCTACGACGTCCTGCACACCCCTACTGAGGTCCTGCACACTCCTTCTGAGGTCCTGCACACATTCTATGACGTCTTGCACACTCCTACTGAGGTCCTGCACACTCCTACTCAGGTCCTGCACAAGTTCCTTGATGTACTGCACACTCTTACTGAGGTCCTGCACACGTTCCATGATGTCCTGCACACTCCTACTGAGGTCCTGCACAAATTATACGACGTCCTGCACACCCCTACTGGGTCCTGCACAGGTCCCATGATGTACTGCACACTCCTACTGAGGTCCTGCTCACGTTCCATGATGTCCTGCACACTCCTACTGAGGTCCTGCACACGTTCCATGATGTCCTGCACACTCCTACTGAGGTCCTGGACACATTCTACGACGTCCTGCACGCACCTACTGGGGTCCTGCACAGGTCCGATGATGTACTGCTCACTCCTATTGAGGTCCTGCACACGTTCCATGATGTCCTGCACACTCCTACTGAGGTCCTGCACACATTCTACAACGTTCTGCACACCCCTACTGGGGTCCTGCACAGCTCCTATGATGTACTGCACACTTGTCCTGCACACGCTCCATGACGTCCCACACACTCCTACTGAGATCCAGCGCACGCTCCATGACATCCTGCGGACCACTACTGGGAACCTGTACACGTTCCATGATGTCCTGCACACCCCTACTGGGGTCCTGCACAAGTACCTTGATGTCCTGCGCACTCCTACTGAGGTCCTGCACACATTCTATGAGGTCCTGCACACCCCTGCTGGGGTCCTGCACACGTTCTATGATGTCCTGCACACTAATACTGAGGTCCTGCACACATTCTACGACGTCCTGCACACCCGTGCTGGGGCCGTGCACAGGTTCCATGATGTCCTGCACACATTCTACGACGTTCTGCACACCCCTTCTGGGGTCCTCCACAGGTCCCATGATGTCCTGCACACTCCTACTGAGGTCCTGCACACATTCTGCGACGTCCTGCACACTCCTACTGAGGTCCTGCACAAATTCTACGACGTCCTGCACACCCCTACTGGGTTCTGCACAGGTCAAATTATGTCCTGCACACTACTACTGAGGTCCTGCACACGTTCCATGATGTCCTGCACACTCCTACTGAGGTCCTGCACAGGTCACATGATGTACTGCACACTCCTACTGAGGTCCTGCACACGTTCCATGATGTCCTGCACACTCCTACTGAGGTCCTGCACACATTCTACGACGTTCTGCACACCCCTACTGGGGTCCTGCACAAGTTCCTTGATGTCCTGCGCACTCCTACTAAGGTCCTGCACACATTCTACGACGTCCTGCACACCCCTACTGGGGTCCTGCACACATTCTGCGACGTCCTGCACGCCCCTGTTGGGGCCGTGCACAGGTTCCAGGATGTCGTGCACACATTCTACGACGTCCTGCACACCCCTCTGGGGTCCTGCACAAGTTCTTTGATGTCCTGCGCACTCCTACTAAAGTCCTGTACACATTCTATGACGTTCTGCACACTCCTACTGAGGTCCTACACACATTCTATGAGGTCCTGCACACCCCTACTGGGTCCTGCAAGGTCAAATTATGTCCTGCACACTCCTACTGAGGTCCTGCACACGTTCCATGATGTCCTGCACACTCCTACTGAGGTCCTGGACACATTATACGACGTCCTGGACGCACCTACTGGGGTCCTGCACAGGTCCCATGATGTACTGCTCACTCCTACTGAGGTCCTGCACACGTTCCATGATGTCCTGCACACTCCTACTGAGGTCCTGCACACATTCTACGACGTCCTGCACACCCATGCTGGGGCCGTGCACAGGTTTCATGATGTCCTGCACACTCCTACTGAGGTCCTGGACACATTCTACGACGTCCTGGACGCACCTACTGGGGTCCTGCACAGGTCCCATGATGTACTGCTCACTCCTACTGAGGTCCTGCACACATTCTACGACGTTCTGCACACCCCTACTGGGGTCCTGCACAGCTCTTATGATATACTGCACACTCGTCCTGCACACGCTCCATGACGTCCTACACACTCCTACTGAGATCCAGCGCACGCTCCATGACATCCTGCGGACCACTACTGGGATCCTGTACACGTTCCATGATGTCCTGCACACCCCTACTGGGGTCCTGCACAAGTATCTTGATGTCCTGCGCACTCCTACTGAGGTCCTGCACACATTCTACGAGGTCCTACACACCCCTGCTGGGGTCCTGCACACGTTCTATGATGTCCTGCACACTCCTACTGAGGTCCTGCACACATTCTACGACGTCCTGCACACCCCTGCTGGGGCCGTGCACAGGTTTCATGATGTCCTGCACACATTCTACGACGTCCTGCACACCCCTTCTGGGGTCCTGCACAGGTTCCATGATGTACTGCATACTCCTGCTGAGGTCCTGCTCACGTTCCATGATGTCCTGCACACTCCTACTGAGGTCCTGCACACGTTCCATGATGTCCTGCACACTCCTACTGAGGTCCTGCACAAATTCTACGACGTCCTGCACACCCCTACTGGGTCCTGCACAGGTCAAATTATGTCCTGCACACTACTACTGAGGTCCTGCACACGTTCCATGATGTCCTGCACACTCCTACTGAGGTCCTGCACAGGTCCCATGATGTACTGCACACTCCTACTGAGGTCCTGCACACGTTCCATGATGTCCTGCACATTCCTACTGAGGTCCTGCACACATTCTACGACGTTCTGCACACCCCTACTGGGGTCCTGCACAAGTTCCTTGATGTCCTGCGCACTCCTACTAAGGTCCTGCGCACATTCTACGACGTCCTGCACACCCCTACTGGGGTCCTGCACACATTCTGCGACGTCCTGCACGCCCCTGTTGGGGCCGTGCACAGGTTCCAGGATGTCGTGCACACATTCTACGACGTCCTGCACACATTCTACGACGTCCTGCACACTCCTACTGAGGTCCTGCACACGTTCCTTGATGTCCTGCACACTCCTACTGAGGTCCTGCACACATTCTACGACGTTCTGCACACCCCTACTGGGGTCCTGCACAAGTTCCTAGATGTCCTGCGCACTCCTACTAAGGTCCTGCACACATTATACGACGTCCTGCACACCCCTACTGGGGTCCTGCACACATTCTGCGACGTCCTGCACGCCCCTGTTGGGGCCGTGCACAGGTTCCAGGATGTCGTGCACACATTCTACGACGTCCTGCACACATTCTACGACGTCCTGCACACACCTACTGGGGTCCTGCACAAGTTCCTTGATGTCCTGCGCACTCCTACTAAGGTCCTGCACACATTCTACGACGTCCTGCACACCCCTACTGGGGTCCTGCACACATTCTGCGACGTCCTGCACGCCCCTGTTGGGGCCGTGCACAGGTTCCAGGATGTCGTGCACACATTCTACGACGTCCTGCACACCCCTACTGGGGTCCTGCACAAGTTCCCTGATGTACTGGACCCTCCTACTGAGTTCCTGCACACATTCTACGACGTCCTGCACACCCCTACTGAGGTCCTGCACACTCCTTCTGGAGGTCCTGCACACATTCTATGACGTCCTGCACACTCCTACTGAGGTCCTGCACACTCCTACTCAGGTCCTGCACAAGTTCCTTGATGTACTGCACACTCTTACTGAGGTCCTGCACACGTTCCATGATGTCCTGCACACTCCTACTGAGGTCCTGCACAAATTATACGACGTCCTGCACACCCCTACTGGGTCCTGCACAGGTCCCATGATGTACTGCACACTCCTACTGAGGTCCTGCTCACGTTCCATGATGTCCTGCACACTCCTACTGAGGTCCTGCACACGTTCCATGATGTCCTGCACACTCCTACTGAGGTCCTGGACACATTCTACGACGTCCTGCACGCACCTACTGGGGTCCTGCACAGGTCCGATGATGTACTGCTCACTCCTATTGAGGTCCTGCACACGTTCCATGATGTCCTGCACACTCCTACTGAGGTCCTGCACACATTCTACAACGTTCTGCACACCCCTACTGGGGTCCTGCACAGCTCCTATGATGTACTGCACACTTGTCCTGCACACGCTCCATGACGTCCCACACACTCCTACTGAGATCCAGCGCACGCTCCATGACATCCTGCGGACCACTACTGGGAACCTGTACACGTTCCATGATGTCCTGCACACCCCTACTGGGGTCCTGCACAAGTACCTTGATGTCCTGCGCACTCCTACTGAGGTCCTGCACACATTCTACGAGGTCCTGCACACCCCTGCTGGGGTCCTGCACACGTTCTATGATGTCCTGCACACTCCTACTGAGGTCCTGCACACATTCTACGACGTCCTGCACACCCGTGCTGGGGCCGTGCACAGGTTCCATGATGTCCTGCACACATTCTACGACGTTCTGCACACCCCTTCTGGGGTCCTCCACAGGTCCCATGATGTCCTGCACACTCCTACTGAGGTCCTGCACACATTCTGCGACGTCCTGCACACTCCTACTGAGGTCCTGCACAAATTCTACCACGTCCTGCACACCCCTACTGGGTTCTGCACAGGTCAAATTATGTCCTGCACACTACTACTGAGGTCCTGCACACGTTCCATGATGTCCTGCACACTTCCTACTGAGGTCCTGCACAGGTCACATGATGTACTGCACACTCCTACTGAGGTCCTGCACACGTTCCATGATGTCCTGCACACTCCTACTGAGGTCCTGCACACATTCTACGACGTTCTGCACACCCCTACTGGGGTCCTGCACAAGTTCCTTGATGTCCTGCGCACTCCTAATAAGGTCCTGCACACATTCTACGACGTCCTGCACACCCCTACTGGGGTCCTGCACACATTCTGCGACGTCCTGCACGCCCCTGTTGGGGCCGTGCACAGGTTCCAGGATGTCGTGCACACATTCTACGACGTCCTGCACACCCCTCTGGGGTCCTGCACAAGTTCTTTGATGTCCTGCGCACTCCTACTAAAGTCCTGCACACATTCTACGACGTCCTGCACACCCCTACTGGGGTCCTGCACACATTCTGCGACGTCCTGCACGCCCCTGTTGGGGCCGTGCACAGGTTCCAGGATGTCGTGCACACATTCTACGACGTCCTGCACTCATTCTACGACGTCCTGCACACCCCTACTGGGGTCCTGCACAAGTTCCCTGATGTACTGGACACTCCTACTGAGTTCCTGCACACCCCTACTGAGGTCCTGCACACTCCCTCTGAGGTCCTGCACACATTCTATGACGTCCTGCACACTCCTACTGAGGCTCTGCACACATTCCACGACGTCCTTCACACCCCTACTGGGGTCCTGCACATATTCTGCGACGTCCTGCACACCCCTGCTGGGGCCGTGCACAGGTTCCATGATGTCCTGCACACATTCTACGACGTCCTGCACACCCCTACTGGGGTCCTGCACAGGTCCCATGATGTACTGCACACTCCTACTGAGGTCCTGCTCACGTTCCATGATGTCCTGCACACTCCTACTGAGGTCCTGCACACATTCTGCGACGTCCTGCACACTCCTACTGAGGTCCTGCACAAATTCTACGACGTCCTGCACACCCCTACTGGGTCCTGCACAGGTAAAATTATGTCCTGCACACTCCTACTGAGGTCCTGCACACGTTCCATGATGTCCTGCACACTCCTACTGAGGTCCTGGACACATTCTACGACGTCCTGCACACACCTACTGGGGTCCTGCACAGGTCCCATGATGTACTGCTCACTCCTACTGTGGTCCTGCACACGTTTCATGATGTCCTGCACACTCCTACTGAGGTCCTGCACACATTCTACGACGTTCTGCACACCCCTACTGGGGTCCTGCACAGCTCTTATGATGTACTGCACACTCGTCCTGCACACGCTCCATGACGTCCTACACACCCGTACTGAGATCCTGCGCACGCTCCATGACATCCTGCGGACCACTACTGGGATCCTGTACACGTTCCATGATGTCCTGCACACCCCTACTGGGGTCCTGCACAAGTTCCTTGATGTCCTGCGCACTCCTACTGAGGTCCTGCACACAATCTACAAGGTCCTGCACACCCCTGCTGGGGTCCTGCACACGTTCCATGATGTCCTGCACACTCCTACTCAGGTCCTGCACACATTCTACGACGTCCGGCACACCCCTGCTGGGGCCGTGCACAAATTCTACGACGTCCTGCACACCCCTACTGGGTCATGCACAGGTTAAATTATGTCCTGCACACTCCTACTGAGGTCCTGCACACGTTCCATGATGTCCTGCACACTCCTACTGAGGTCCTGGACACATTCTACGACGTCCTGCACACACCTACTGGGGTCCTGCACAGGTCCCATGATGTACTGCACACCCTACTGAGGTACTGCTCACGTTCCATGATGTCCTGCACACTCCTACTGAGGTCCTGCACACATTCTGCGACGTCCTGCACACTCCTACTGAGGTCCTGCACAAATTCTACGACGTCCTGCACACCCCTACTGGGTCATGCACAGGTAAAATTATGTCCTGCATACTCCTACTGAGGTCCTGCACACGTTCCATGATGTCCTGCACACTCCTACTGAGGTCCTGAACGCATTCTACGACGTCCTGCACACACCTACTGGGGTCCTGCACAGGTCCCATGATGTACTGCACACTCCTACTGAGGTCCTGCACACGTTCCATGATGTCCTGCACACTCCTACTGAGGTCCTGCACACATTCCACGACGTTCTGCACACCCCTACTGGGTCCTGCACAGGTCCTATGATGTACTGCACACTCGTCCTGCACACGCTCCATGACGTCCTACACACCCCTACTGAGATCCTGCGCACGCTCCATGACATCCTGCGGACCACTACTGGGATCCTGTACACGTTCCATGATGTCCTGCACACCACTATTGGGGTCCTGCACAAGTTCCTTGATGTCCTGCGCACTCCTACTAAGGTCCTGCACACATTCTACGACGTCCTGCACACACCTACTGAGGTCCTGCACACATTCTGCGACATCCTGCACGCCCCTGCTGGGGCCGTGCACAGGTTCCATGATGTCGCACACACATTCTACGACGTCCTGCACACATTCTACGACGTCCTGCACACCTTTACTGGGGTCCTGCACAGGTCCCATGATGTAGTGCACACTCCTACTGAGGTCCTGCTCACGTTCCATGATGTCCTGCACACTCCTACTGAGGTCCTGCATATATTCTGCGACGTCCTGCACACTCCTACTGAGGTCCTGCACACGTTCTACGAGGTCCTGCACTCCCCTGCTGGGGTCCTGCACACATTCTATGACGTTCTGCACACTCCTACTGAGGTCCTGCACACATTCTATGAGGTCCTGCACACCCCTGATGGGGTCCTGCACAGGTCCCATGATGTACCGCACACTCCTACTGAGGTCAAGCTCACGTTCCATGATGTCCTGCACACTCCTACTGAGGTCCTGCACACATTCTGCGACGTCCTGCGCACTCCTGCTGAGGTCCTGCACAAATTCTACGACGTCCTGCACACCCCTACTGGATCCTGCACAGGTCAAATTATGTCCCGCACACTCCTACTGAGGTCCTGCACACGTTCCATGATGTCCTGCACACTCCTTCTGAGGTCCTGCACACATTCCACGACGTCCTGCACACTCCTACTAAGGTCCTGCACACCCCTGCTGGGGTCCTGCACACGTTCCATGATGTCCTTCACACTCCTTCTGAGGTCCTGCACACATTCTACGACGTCCTGCACACTCCTACTGAGGTCCTGCTCACATTCTACGAGGTCCTGCACTCCCCTGCTGGGGTCCTGCACACGTTCCTTGATGTCCTGCACACTCCTACTGAGGTCCTGCACACATTCTACGACGTCCTGCACACCCCTACTGGGGTCCTGCACACATTCTACGACGTCCTGCACACACCTACTGGGGTCCTGCACAGGTCCCATGATGTACCGCACACTCCTACTGAGGTCAAGCTCACGTTCCATGATGTCCTGCACACTCCTACTGAGGTCCTGCACACATTCTGCGACGTCCTGCGCACTCCTGCTGAGGTCCTGCACAAATTCTACGACGTCCTGCACACCCCTACTGGATCCTGCACAGGTCAAATTATGTCCCGCACACTCCTACTGAGGTCCTGCACACGTTCCATGATGTCCTGCACACTCCTTCTGAGGTCCTGCACACATTCCACGACGTCCTGCACACTCCTACTAAGGTCCTGCACACCCCTGCTGGGGTCCTGCACACGTTCCATGATGTCCTGCACACTCCTACTGAGTGTCCTGCACATATTCTACGACGTTCTGCACACCCTACTGGGGTCCTGCACAGGTCCCATGATGTCCTGCACACCTCTACTGGGATACTGCACAGGCCCCATGATGTACTGCACACTCCTACTGAGGTCCTGCACACGCTCCATGACGCCCTGCACACTCCCTCTGAGCTCCTCCACACATTCTATGACGTTCTGCACACCCTACTGAGGTCCTGCACACATTCTATGAGGTCCTGCACACCCCTGATGGGGTCCTGCACAAGTCCCATGATGTACTGCACACTCCTACTGAGGTCCTGCACAAGTTTCTTGGATGTCCTGCACACTCCTGCTGGAGGTCTGGGACACATTCTACGACGTCCTGCACACACCTACTGGGGTCCTGCACAGGTCCCATGATGTACTGCACACTCCTACTGAGGTCCTGCACACGTTCCATGATGTCCTGCACACTCCTACTGAGGTCCTTCACACATTCTACGACGTTCTGCACACCCCTACTGGGGTCCTGCACAGGTCCTATGATGTACTGCACACTCGTCCTTCACACGCTCCATGACGTCCTGCACACCCCTACTGAGATCCTGCGCACGCTCCATGACATCCTGCGGACCACTACTGGGATCCTGTACACGTTCTATGATGTCCTGC
Source organism: Aplectana chamaeleonis (assembly GCA_029168955.1). Classification (NCBI taxonomy): domain Eukaryota; kingdom Metazoa; phylum Nematoda; class Chromadorea; order Rhabditida; family Cosmocercidae; genus Aplectana; species Aplectana chamaeleonis. The sequence goes on from JAPDOI010000192.1 coordinate 1,187,576, forward strand.
ACACTCCTTCTGAAGTCCTGCACACATTCTACGACGTCCTGCACACTCCTACTGAGGTCCTGCACATATTCTGCGACGTCCTGCACACTCCTACTGAGGTCCTGCACACGTTCCATGATGTCCTGCACATCAATGCTGGGTCCTGCACAGGTCAAATTATGTCCTGCACACTCCTACTGAGGTCCTGCTCACATTCTACGAGGTCCTGCACTCCCCTGCTGGGGTCCTGCACACGTTCCTTGATGTCCTCCACACTCCTACTGAGGTCCTGCACACATTCTACGACGTCCTGCACACCCCTACCGGGGTCCTGCACACATTCTACGACGTCCTGCACACACCTACTGGGGTCCTGCACAGGTCCCATGATGTACCGCACACTCCTACTAAGGTCAAGCTCACGTTCCATGATGTCCTGCACACTCCTACTGAGGTCCTGCACACAATCTGCGACGTCCTGCGCACTCCTGCTGAGGTCCTGCACAAATTCTACGACGTCCTGCACACCCCTACTGGATCCTGCACAGGTCAAATTATGTCCCGCACACTCCTACTGAGGTCCTGCACACGTTCCATGATGTCCTGCACACTCCTACTGAGGTCCTGCACAGGTCACATGATGTACTGCACACTCCTACTGAGGTCCTGCACACGTTCCATGATGTCCTGCACACTCCTACTGAGGTCCTGCACACATTCTACGACGTTCTGCACACCCCTACTGGGGTCCTGCACAAGTTCCTTGATGTCCTGCGCACTCCTAATAAGGTCCTGCACACATTCTACGACGTCCTGCACACCCCTACTGGGGTCCTGCACACATTCTGCGACGTCCTGCACGCCCCTGTTGGGGCCGTGCACAGGTTCCAGGATGTCGTGCACACATTCTACGACGTCCTGCACACCCCTCTGGGGTCCTGCACAAGTTCTTTGATGTCCTGCGCACTCCTACTAAAGTCCTGCACACATTCTACGACGTCCTGCACACCCCTACTGGGGTCCTGCACACATTCTGCGACGTCCTGCACGCCCCTGTTGGGGCCGTGCACAGGTTCCAGGATGTCGTGCACACATTCTACGACGTCCTGCACTCATTCTACGACGTCCTGCACACCCCTACTGGGGTCCTGCACAAGTTCCCTGATGTACTGGACACTCCTACTGAGTTCCTGCACACCCCTACTGAGGTCCTGCACACTCCCTCTGAGGTCCTGCACACATTCTATGACGTCCTGCACACTCCTACTGAGGCTCTGCACACATTCCACGACGTCCTTCACACCCCTACTGGGGTCCTGCACATATTCTGCGACGTCCTGCACACCCCTGCTGGGGCCGTGCACAGGTTCCATGATGTCCTGCACACATTCTACGACGTCCTGCACACCCCTACTGGGGGCCTGCACAGGTCCCATGATGTACTGCACACCCTACTAAGGTCCTGCACACGTTCCATGATGTTTTCCATACTCCTACTGATGTCCTGCACACATTCTGCGACGTCCTGCACACTCCTACTGAGGTCCTGCACAAATTCTACGGCGTCCTGCACACCCCTACTGGGTCCTGCGCAGGTAAAATTATGTCCTGCACACTCCTACTGAGGTCCTGCACACGTTCCATGATGTCCTGCACACTCCTACTGGAGGTCCTGGACACATTCTACGACGTCCTGCACACACCTACTGGGGTCCTGCACAGGTCCCATGATGTACTGCTCACTCCTACTGTGGTCCTGCACACGTTTCATGATGTCCTGCACACTCCTACTGAGGTCCTGCACACATTCTACGACGTTCTGCACACCCCTACTGGGGTCCTGCACAGCTCTTATGATGTACTGCACACTCGTCCTGCACACGCCCATGACGTCCTACACACCCGTACTGAGATCCTGCGCACGCTCCATGACATCCTGCGGACCACTACTGGGATCCTGTACACGTTCCATGATGTCCTGCACACCCCTACTGGGGTCCTGCACAAGTTCCTTGATGTCCTGCGCACTCCTACTGAGGTCCTGCACACAATCTACAAGGTCCTGCACACCCCTGCTGGGGTCCTGCACACGTTCCATGATGTCCTGCACACTCCTACTCAGGTCCTGCACACATTCTACGACGTCCGGCACACCCCTGCTGGGGCCGTGCACAAATTCTACGACGTCCTGCACACCCCTACTGGGTCATGCACAGGTTAAATTATGTCCTGCACACTCCTACTGAGGTCCTGCACACGTTCCATGATGTCCTGCACACTCCTACTGAGGTCCTGGACACATTCTACGACGTCCTGCACACACCTACTGGGGTCCTGCACAGGTCCCATGATGTACTGCACACTCCTACTGAGGTACTGCTCACGTTCCATGATGTCCTGCACACTCCTACTGAGGCCCTGCACACATTCTGCGACGTCCTGCACACTCCTACTGAGGTCCTGCACAAATTCTACGACGTCCTGCACACCCCTACTGGGTCATGCACAGGTTAAATTATGTCCTGCACACTCCTACTGAGGTCCTGCACACGTTCCATGATGTCCTGCACACTCCTACTGGAGGTCCTGCACACATTCTACGACGTCCTGCACACACCTACTGGGGTCCTGCACAGGTCCCATGATGTACTGCACACTCCTACTGAGGTCCTGCACACGTTCCATGATGTCCTGCACACTCCCACTGAGGTCCTGCACACATTCTACGACGTTCTGCACACCCCTACTGGGTCCTGCACAGGTCCCTTGATGTCCTGCACACTCCTACTGTCCCTGCACACGCTCCATGACGTCCTACACACCTACTGAGATCCTGCGCACGCTCCATGACATCCTGCGGACCACTACTGGGATCTTGCACACGTTCCAAGATGTCCTGCAGACCACTACTGGGGTCCTGCAAAAGTTCTTCGATGTCCTGCACACAATCCTACTGAGGTTCTGCACACATTCTACGACGTCCTGCACACACCTACTGAGGTCCTGCACACATTCTGCGACATCCTGCACGCCCTGCTGGGGCCGTGCACAGGTTCCATGATGTCGCACACACATTCTACGACGTCCTGCACACATTCTACGACGTCCTGCACACCTTTACTGGGCTCCTGCACAGGTCCCATGATGTAGTGCACACTCCTACTGAGGTCCTGCTCACGTTCCATGATGTCCTGCACACTCCTACTGAGGTCCTGCACATATTCTGCGACGTCCTGCACACTCCTACTGAGGTCCTGCACACGTTCTACGAGGTCCTGCACTCCCCTGCTGGGGTCCTGCACACATTCTATGACGTTCTGCACACTCCTACTGAGGTCCTGCACACATTCTATGAGGTCCTGCACACCCTACTGGGGTCCTGCACAGGTCCCATGATGTACCGCACACTCCTACTGAGGTCAAGCTCACGTTCCATGATGTCCTGCACACTCCTACTGAGGTCCTGCACACATTCTGCGACGTCCTGCGCACTCCTGCTGAGGTCCTGCACAAATTCTACGACGTCCTGCACACCCCTACTGGATCCTGCACAGGTCAAATTATGTCCCGCACACTCCTACTGAGGTCCTGCACACGTTCCATGATGTCCTGCACACTCCTTCTGAGGTCCTGCACACATTCCACGACGTCCTGCACACTCCTACTAAGGTCCTGCACACCCCTGCTGGGGTCCTGCACACGTTCCATGATGTCCTGCACACTCCTTCTGAGGTCCTGCACACATTCTACGACGTCCTGCACACTCCTACTGAGGTCCTGCACACATTCTACGACGTCCGGCACACCCCTGCTGGGGCCGTGCACAAATTCTACGACGTCCTGCACACCCCTACTGGGTCATGCACAGGTTAAATTATGTCCTGCACACTCCTACTGAGGTCCTGCACACGTTCCATGATGTCCTGCACACTCCTACTGAGGTCCTGGACACATTCTACGACGTCCTGCACACACCTACTGGGGTCCTGCACAGGTCCCATGATGTACTGCACACTCCTACTGAGGTACTGCTCACGTTCCATGATGTCCTGCACACTCCTACTGAGGCCCTGCACACATTCTGCGACGTCCTGCACACTCCTACTGAGGTCCTGCACAAATTCTACGACGTCCTGCACACCCCTACTGGGTCATGCACAGGTTAAATTATGTCCTGCATACTCCTACTGAGGTCCTGCACACGTTCCATGATGTCCTGCACACTCCTACTGAGGTCCTGAACGCATTCTACGACGTCCTGCACACACCTACTGGGGTCCTGCACAGGTCCCATGATGTACTGCACACTCCTACTGAGGTCCTGCACACGTTCCATGATGTCCTGCACACTCCTACTGAGGTCCTGCACACATTCCACGACGTTCTGCACACCCCTACTGGGTCCTGCACAGGTCCTATGATGTACTGCACACTCGTCCTGCACACGCTCCATGACGTCCTACACACCCCTACTGAGATCCTGCGCACGCTCCATGACATCCTGCGGACCACTACTGGGATCCTGTACACGTTCCATGATGTCCTGCACACCACTATTGGGGTCCTGCACAAGTTCCTTGATGTCCTGCGCACTCCTACTAAGGTCCTGCACACATTCTACGACGTCCTGCACACACCTACTGAGGTCCTGCACACATTCTGCGACATCCTGCACGCCCCTGCTGGGGCCGTGCACAGGTTCCATGATGTCGCACACACATTCTACGACGTCCTGCACACATTCTACGACGTCCTGCACACCTTTACTGGGGTCCTGCACAGGTCCCATGATGTAGTGCACACTCCTACTGAGGTCCTGCTCACGTTCCATGATGTCCTGCACACTCCTACTGAGGTCCTGCACATATTCTGCGACGTCCTGCACACTCCTACTGAGGTCCTGCACACGTTCTACGAGGTCCTGCACTCCCCTGCTGGGGTCCTGCACACATTCTATGACGTTCTGCACACTCCTACTGAGGTCCTGCACACATTCTATGAGGTCCTGCACACCCCTGATGGGGTCCTGCACAGGTCCCATGATGTACCGCACACTCCTACTGAGGTCAAGCTCACGTTCCATGATGTCCTGCACACTCCTACTGAGGTCCTGCACACATTCTGCGACGTCCTGCGCACTCCTGCTGAGGTCCTGCACAAATTCTACGACGTCCTGCACACCCCTACTGGATCCTGCACAGGTCAAATTATGTCCCGCACACTCCTACTGAGGTCCTGCACACGTTCCATGATGTCCTGCACACTCCTTCTGAGGTCCTGCACACATTCCACGACGTCCTGCACACTCCTACTAAGGTCCTGCACACCCCTGCTGGGGTCCTGCACACGTTCCATGATGTCCTGCACACTCCTTCTGAGGTCCTGCACACATTCTACGACGTCCTGCACACTCCTACTGAGGTCCTGCTCACATTCTACGAGGTCCTGCACTCCCCTGCTGTGGTCCTGCACACGTTCCTTGATGTCCTGCACACTCCTACTGAGGTCCTGCACACATTCTACGACGTCCTGCACACCCCTACTGGGGTCCTGCACACATTCTACGACGTCCTGCACACACCTACTGGGGTCCTGCACAGGTCCCATGATGTACCGCACACTCCTACTGAGGTCAAGCTCACGTTCCATGATGTCCTGCACACTCCTACTGAGGTCCTGCACACATTCTGCGACGTCCCTGGCGCACTCCTGCTGAGGTCCTGCACAAATTCTACGACGTCCTGCACACCCCTACTGGATCCTGCACAGGTCAAATTATGTCCCGCACACTCCTACTGAGGTCCTGCACACGTTCCATGATGTCCTGCACACTCCTTCTGAGGTCCTGCACACATTCCACGACGTCCTGCACACTCCTACTAAGGTCCTGCACACCCCTGCTGGGGTCCTGCACACGTTCCATGATGTCCTGCACACTCCTACTGAGGTCCTGCACATATTCTACGACGTTCTGCACACCCCTACTGGGGTCCTGCACAGGTCCCATGATGTCCTGCACACCTCTACTGGGATACTGCACAGGCCCCATGATGTACTGCACACTCCTACTGAGGTCCTGCACACGCTCCATGACGCCCTGCACACTCCTTCTGAGGTCCTGCACACATTCTATGACGTTCTGCACACTCCTACTGAGGTCCTGCACACATTCTATGAGGTCCTGCACACCCCTGATGGGGTCCTGCACAAGTCCCATGATGTACTGCACACTCCTACTGAGGTCCTGCACAAGTTTCTTGATGTCCTGCACACTCCTGCTGGAGGTCTGGGACACATTCTACGACGTCCTGCACACACCTACTGGGGTCCTGCACAGGTCCCATGATGTACTGCACACTCCTACTGAGGTCCTGCACACGTTCCATGATGTCCTGCACACTCCTACTGAGGTCCTTCACACATCTCTACGACGTTCTGCACACCCCTACTGGGGTCCTGCACAGGTCCTATGATGTACTGCACACTCGTCCTTCACACGCTCCATGACGTCCTGCACACCCCTACTGAGATCCTGCGCACGCTCCATGACATCCTGCGGACCACTACTGGGATCCTGTACACGTTCTATGATGTCCTGCACACTCCTGCTGAAGTCCTGCACACATTCTACGACGTCGTGCACACTCCTACTGAGGTCCTGCACATATTCTACGACGTCCTGCACACCTTTACTGGAGTCCTGCACATGTTCCATGATGTCCTGCACATCAATGCTGGGTCCTGCACAGGTCAAATTATGTCCTGCACACTCCTGAGGTCCTGCTCACATTCTACGAGGTCCTGCACTCCCTGCTGGGGTCCTGCACACGTTCCTTGATGTCCTCCACACTCCTACTGAGGTCCTGCACACATTCTACGACGTCCTGCACACCGCTACTCTGGTCCTGCACACATTCTACGACGTCCTGCACACCCCTACTGGGGTCCTGCACAGGTCCCATGATGTACCGCACACCCTACTAAGGTCAAGCTCACGTTCCATGATGTCCTGCACACTCCTACTGGAGGTCCTGCACACATTCTGCGACGTCCTGCACACTCCTGCTGAGGTCCTGCACAAATTCTACGACGTCCTGCACACACCCCTACTGGATCCTGCACAGGTCAAATGATGTCCTGCACACTCCTACTGGGGTCCTGCACAGGTTCCATGATGTCCTGCACACTCCTACTGAGGTCCTGCACACATTCCATGACGTCCTGCACACTCCTACTAAGGTCCTGCACACCCCTACTTGGGTCCTGCACACCTTTCCTGATGTCCTGCACATCCCTACTGAGGTCCTGCACATATTCTACGACGTTCTGCACACCCCTACTGGGGTCCTGCACAGGTCCCATGATGTCCTGGACACCTCTACTGGGATACTGCACAGGCCCCATGATGTACTGCACACTCCTACTGAGGTCCTGCACACGCTCCATGACGCCCTGCACACTCCTTCTGAGGTCTTGCACACATTCTATGACGTTCTGCACACTCCTACTGAGGTCCTGCACACATTCTACGAGGTCCTGCACACCCTACTGGGGTCCTGCACAGGTCCTATGATGTACTGCACACTCGTCCTGTCTTCACACGCTCCATGACGTCCTGCACACCCCCTACTGAGGTCCTGCGCACGCTCCATGACATCCTGCGGACCATTACTGGGATCCTGTACACGTTCTATGATGTCCTGCACACTCCTTCTGAAGTCCTGCACAAGTTTCTTGATGTCCTGCACACTCCTGCTGAGGTCTGGGACACATTCTACGACGTCCTGCACACACCTACTGGGGTCCTGCACAAGTCCCATGATGTACTGCACACTCCTACTGGAGGTCCTGCACAAGTTTCTTGATGTCCTGCACACTCCTGCTGAGGTCTGGGACACATTCTACGACGTCCTGCACACACCTACTGGGGTCCTGCACAGGTCCCATGATGTACTGCACACTCCTACTGAGGTCCTGCACACGTTCCATGATGTCCTGCACACTCCTACTGAGGTCCTTCACACATTCTACGACGTTCTGCACACCCCTACTGGGGTCCTGCACAGGTCCTATGATGTACTGCACACTCGTCCTTCACACGCTCCATGACGTCCTGCACACCCCTACTGAGATCCTGCGCACGCTCCATGACATCCTGCGGACCATTACTGGGATCCTGTACACGTTCTATGATGTCCTGCGCACTCCTTCTGAAGTCCTGCACACATTCTACGACGTCCTGCACACTCCTACTGAGGTCCTGCACAAGTCCCATGATGTACTGCATACTATTACTGAGGTCCTGCACAAGTTTCTTGATGTCCTGCACACTCCTTCTGAGGTCCTTCACACATTCTACGACGTTCTGCACACCCCTACTGGGGTCCTGCACAGGTTCCATGATGTCCTGCACACATTCTACGACGTCCTGCGGACAACTACTGGGATCCTGTACACGTTCCATGATGTTCTGCACACCCCTACTGGGGTCCTGCACACGTTCCATGACGTCCTGCGGACCACTACTGGGATCCTGTACACGTTCCATGATGTTCTGCACACCCCTACTGGGGTCCTGCACACGTTCCATGATGTCCTGCACACTCCTACTGAGGTCCTGCACACATTCTACGACGTCCTGCACACTCCTGCTGGGGCCGTGCACAGGTTCCATGATGTCCTGCACACATTCTACGACGTCCTGCACATCCCTACTGAGGTCCTGCACAAATTCTACGAGGTCCTGCACACCCCTACTGGGTCCTGCGCACGCTCCATGACATCCTGCACACCCCTACTGGGGTTCTGCACAAGTTCCTTGATGTCCTGCACACCCCTACTGGGGTCCTGCACACATTCTACGACGTCCTGCACACTCCTACTGAGGTCCTGCACACATTCCACGAGGTCCTGCACACCCCTGCTGGGGTCCTGCTCAGGTTCCATGATGTCCTGCACACCCCTACTGGGGTTCTGCACAAGTTCCTTGATGTCTTGCACACCCCTACTGGGGTCCTGCACACATTCTACGACGTCCTGCACACTCCTACTGAGGTCCTGCACACATTCCACGAGGTCCTGCCCACACCTGCTGGGGTACTGCACACGTTCCATGATGTCCTGCACACTCCTACTGAGGTCCTGCACACACTCTACGACGTCCTGCACACTCCTTCTGAGGTCTTGCACACATTCTATGACGTTCTGCACACTCCTACTGAGGTCCTGCACACATTCTACGAGGTCCTGCACACCCCTGATGGGGTCCTGCACAAGTCCCATGATGTACTGCACACTCCTACTGAGGTCCTGCACAAGTTTCTTGATGTCCTGCACACTCCTGCTGAGGTCTGGGACACATTCTACGACGTCCTGCACACACCTACTGGGGTCCTGCACAGGTCCCATGATGTACTGCACACTCCTACTGAGGTCCTGCACACGTTCCATGATGTCCTGCACACTCCTACTGAGGTCCTTCACACATTCTACGACGTTCTGCACACCCCTACTGGGGTCCTGCACAGGTCCATGACGTCCCTGCACACCCCTACTGAGATCCTGCACACGCTCCATGACATCCTGCGGACCATTACTGGGATCCTGCACACGTTCTATGATGTCCTGCACACTCCTTCTGAAGTCCTGCACACATTCTACGACGTCCTGCACACTCCTACTGAGGTCCTGCACAAGTCCCATGATGTACTGCATACTCTTACTGAGGTCCTGCACAAGTTTCTTGATGTCCTGCACACTCCTTCTGAGGTCCTTCACACATTCTACGACGTTCTGCACACCCCTACTGGGGTCCTGCACAGGTTCCATGATGTCCTGCACACACTACGACGTCCTGCGGACAACTACTGGGATCCTGTACGTTCCATGATGTTCTGCACACCCCTACTGGGGTCCTGCACACGTTCCATGACGTCCTGCGGACCACTACTGGGATCCTGTACACGTTCCATGATGTTCTGCACACCCCTACTGGGGTCCTGCACACGTTCCATGATGTCCTGCACACTCCTACTGGAGGTCCTGCACACATTCTACGACGTCCTGCACACTCCTGCTGGGGCCGTGCACACGTTCCTTGATGTCCTGCACACCCTACTAAGGTCCTGCGCACATTCTACGACGTCCTGCACACCCTACATTCCTGCACACATGCCATGACGTCCTGCACACCCCTGTTGGGGCCGTGCACAGGTTCCAGGATGTCGTGCACACATTCTACGACGTCCTGCACACATTCTACGAGGTCCTGCACACCCCTGATGGGGTCCTGCACAAGTCCCATGATGTACTGCACACTCCTACTGAGGTCCTGCACAAGTTTCTTGATGTCCTGCACACTCCTGCTGAGGTCTGGGACACATTCTACGACGTCCTGCACACACCTACTGGGGTCCTGCACAGGTCCCATGATGTACTGCACACTCCTACTGAGGTCCTGCACACGTTCCATGATGTCCTGCACACTCCTACTGAGGTCCTTCACACATTCTACGACGTTCTGCACACCCCTACTGGGGTCCTGCACAGGTCCTATGACGTCCTGCACACCCCTACTGAGATCCTGCGCACGCTCCATGACATCCTGCGGACCATTACTGGGATCCTGTACACGTTCTATGATGTCCTGCACACTCCTTCTGAAGTCCTGCACACATTCTACGACGTCCTGCACACTCCTACTGAGGTCCTGCACAAGTCCCATGATGTACTGCATACTCTTACTGAGGTCCTGCACAAGTTTCTTGATGTCCTGCACACTCCTTCTGAGGTCCTTCACACATTCTACGACGTTCTGCACACCCCTACTGGGGTCCTGCACAGGTTCCATGATGTCCTGCACACATTCTACGACGTCCTGCGGACAACTACTGGGATCCTGTACACGTTCCATGATGTTCTGCACACCCCTACTGGGGTCCTGCACACGTTCCATGACGTCCTGCGGACCACTACTGGGATCCTGTACACGTTCCATGATGTTCTGCACACCCCTACTGGGGTCCTGCACACGTTCCATGATGTCCTGCACACTCCTACTGAGGTCCTGCACACATTCTACGACGTCCTGCACACTCCTGCTGGGGCCGTGCACAAGTTCCTTGATGTCCTGCGCACTCCTACTAAGGTCCTGCGCACATTCTACGACGTCCTGCACACCCCTACTGGGGTCCTGCACACATTCTGCGACGTCCTGCACGCCCCTGTTGGGGCCGTGCACAGGTTCCAGGATGTCGTGCACACATTCTACGACGTCCTGCACACATTCTACGACGTCCTGCACACTCCTACTGAGGTCCTGCACACGTTCCTTGATGTCCTGCACACTCCTACTGAGGTCCTCCACACATTCTACGACGTTCTGCACACCCCTACTGGGGTCCTGCACAAGTTCCTTGATGTCCTGCGCACTCCTACTAAGGTCCTGCACACATTATACGACGTCCTGCACACCCCTACTGGGGTCCTGCACACATTCTGCGACGTCCTGCACGCCCCTGTTGGGGCCGTGCACAGGTTCCAGGATGTCGTGCACACATTCTACGACGTCCTGCACACATTCTACGACGTCCTGCACACACCTACTGGGGTCCTGCACAAGTTCCTTGATGTCCTGCGCACTCCTACTAAGGTCCTGCACACATTCTACGACGTCCTGCACACCCCTACTGGGGTCCTGCACACATTCTGCGACGTCCTGCACGCCCCTGTTGGGGCCGTGCACAGGTTCCAGGATGTCGTGCACACATTCTACGACGTCCTGCACTCATTCTACGACGTCCTGCACACCCCTACTGGGGTCCTGCACAAGTTCCCTGATGTACTGGACACTCCTACTGAGTTCCTGCACACATTCTACGACGTCCTGCACACCCCTACTGAGGTCCTGCACACTCCTTCTGAGGTCCTGCACACATTCTATGACGTCCTGCACACTCCTACTGAGGTCCTGCACACTCCTACTCAGGTCCTGCACAAGTTCCTTGATGTACTGCACACTCTTACTGAGGTCCTGCACACGTTCCATGATGTCCTGCACACTCCTACTGAGGTCCTGCACAAATTATACGACGTCCTGCACACCCCTACTGGGTCCTGCACAGGTCCCATGATGTACTGCACACTCCTACTGAGGTCCTGCTCACGTTCCATGATGTCCTGCACACTCCTACTGAGGTCCTGCACACGTTCCATGATGTCCTGCACACTCCTACTGAGGTCCTGGACACATTCTACGACGTCCTGCACGCACCTACTGGGGTCCTGCACAGGTCCGATGATGTACTGCTCACTCCTATTGAGGTCCTGCACACGTTCCATGATGTCCTGCACACTCCTACTGAGGTCCTGCACACATTCTACAACGTTCTGCACACCCCTACTGGGGTCCTGCACAGCTCCTATGATGTACTGCACACTTGTCCTGCACACGCTCCATGACGTCCCACACACTCCTACTGAGATCCAGCGCACGCTCCATGACATCCTGCGGACCACTACTGGGAACCTGTACACGTTCCATGATGTCCTGCACACCCTACTGGGGTCCTGCACAAGTACCTTGATGTCCTGCGCACTCCTACTGAGGTCCTGCACACATTCTACGAGGTCCTGCACACCCCTGCTGGGGTCCTGCACACGTTCTATGATGTCCTGCACACTCCTACTGAGGTCCTGCACACATTCTACGACGTCCTGCACACCCGTGCTGGGGCCGTGCACAGGTTCCATGATGTCCTGCACACATTCTACGACGTTCTGCACACCCCTTCTGGGGTCCTCCACAGGTCCCATGATGTCCTGCACACTCCTACTGAGGTCCTGCACACATTCTGCGACGTCCTGCACACTCCTACTGAGGTCCTGCACAAATTCTACGACGTCCTGCACACCCCTACTGGGTTCTGCACAGGTCAAATTATGTCCTGCACACTACTACTGAGGTCCTGCACACGTTCCATGATGTCCTGCACACTCCTACTGAGGTCCTGCACAGGTCACATGATGTACTGCACACTCCTACTGAGGTCCTGCACACGTTCCATGATGTCCTGCACACTCCTACTGAGGTCCTGCACACATTCTACGACGTTCTGCACACCCCTACTGGGGTCCTGCACAAGTTCCTTGATGTCCTGCGCACTCCTACTAAGGTCCTGCACACATTCTACGACGTCCTGCACACCCCTACTGGGGTCCTGCACACATTCTGCGACGTCCTGCACGCCCCTGTTGGGGCCGTGCACAGGTTCCAGGATGTCGTGCACACATTCTACGACGTCCTGCACACCCCTCTGGGGTCCTGCACAAGTTCTTTGATGTCCTGCGCACTCCTACTAAAGTCCTGTACACATTCTATGACGTTCTGCACACTCCTACTGAGGTCCTGCACACATTCTATGAGGTCCTGCACACCCCTACTGGGTCCTGCACAGGTCAAATTATGTCCTGCACACTCCTACTGAGGTCCTGCACACGTTCCATGATGTCCTGCACACTCCTACTGAGGTCCTGGACACATTATACGACGTCCTGGACGCACCTACTGGGGTCCTGCACAGGTCCCATGATGTACTGCTCACTCCTACTGAGGTCCTGCACACGTTCCATGATGTCCTGCACACTCCTACTGAGGTCCTGCACACATTCTACGACGTCCTGCACACCCCTGCTGGGGCCGTGCACAGGTTTCATGATGTCCTGCACACTCCTACTGAGGTCCTGGACACATTCTACGACGTCCTGGACGCACCTACTGGGGTCCTGCACAGGTCCCATGATGTACTGCTCACTCCTACTGAGGTCCTGCACACATTCTACGACGTTCTGCACACCCCTACTGGGGTCCTGCACAGCTCTTATGATATACTGCACACTCGTCCTGCACACGCTCCATGACGTCCTACACACTCCTACTGAGATCCAGCGCACGCTCCATGACATCCTGCGGACCACTACTGGGATCCTGTACACGTTCCATGATGTCCTGCACACCCTACTGGGGTCCTGCACAAGTATCTTGATGTCCTGCGCACTCCTACTGAGGTCCTGCACACATTCTACGAGGTCCTGCACACCCCTGCTGGGGTCCTGCACACGTTCTATGATGTCCTGCACACTCCTACTGAGGTCCTGCACACATTCTACGACGTCCTGCACACCCCTGCTGGGGCCGTGCACAGGTTTCATGATGTCCTGCACACATTCTACGACGTCCTGCACACCCCTTCTGGGGTCCTGCACAGGTTCCATGATGTACTGCATACTCCTGCTGAGGTCCTGCTCACGTTCCATGATGTCCTGCACACTCCTACTGAGGTCCTGCACACGTTCCATGATGTCCTGCACACTCCTACTGAGGTCCTGCACACATTCTACGACGTCCTGCACACTCCTACTGAGGTCCTGCACAAATTCTACGACGTCCTGCACACCCCTACTGGGTCCTGCACAGGTCAAATTATGTCCTGCACACTACTACTGAGGTCCTGCACACGTTCCATGATGTCCTGCACACTCCTACTGAGGTCCTGCACAGGTCCCATGATGTACTGCACACTCCTACTGAGGTCCTGCACACGTTCCATGATGTCCTGCACATTCCTACTGAGGTCCTGCACACATTCTACGACGTTCTGCACACCCCTACTGGGGTCCTGCACAAGTTCCTTGATGTCCTGCGCACTCCTACTAAGGTCCTGCGCACATTCTACGACGTCCTGCACACCCCTACTGGGGTCCTGCACACATTCTGCGACGTCCTGCACGCCCCTGTTGGGGCCGTGCACAGGTTCCAGGATGTCGTGCACACATTCCTACGACGTCCTGCACACATTCTACGACGTCCTGCACACCCTACTGAGGTCCTGCACACGTTCCTTGATGTCCTGCACACTCCTACTGAGGTCCTGCACACATTCTACGACGTCCTGCACACACCTACTGGGGTCCTGCACAAGTTCCTTGATGTCCTGCGCACTCCTACTAAGGTCCTGCACACATTCTACGACGTCCTGCACACCCCTACTGGGGTCCTGCACACATTCTGCGACGTCCTGCACGCCCCTGTTGGGGCCGTGCACAGGTTCCAGGATGTCGTGCACACATTCTACGACGTCCTGCACACCCCTACTGGGGTCCTGCACAAGTTCCCTGATGTACTGGACACTCCTACTGAGTTCCTGCACACATTCTACGACGTCCTGCACACCCCTACTGAGGTCCTGCACACTCCTTCTGAGGTCCTGCACACATTCTATGACGTCCTGCACACTCCTACTGAGGTCCTGCACACTCCTACTGAGGTCCTGCACACATTCTACGACGTTCTGCACACCCCTACTGGGGTCCTGCACAAGTTCCTTGATGTCCTGCGCACTCCTACTAAGGTCCTGCACACATTATACGACGTCCTGCACACCCCTACTGGGGTCCTGCACACATTCTGCGACGTCCTGCACGCCCCTGTTGGGGCCGTGCACAGGTTCCAGGATGTCGTGCACACATTCTACGACGTCCTGCACACATTCTACGAGGTCCTGCACACCCCTGATGGGGTCCTGCACAAGTCCCATGATGTACTGCGCACTCCTACTGGGTCCTGCACACATTCTACGACGTCCTGCACACCCCTACTGGGGTCCTGCACACATTCTGCGACGTCCTGCACGCCCCTGTTGGGGCCGTGCACAGGTTCCAGGATGTCGTGCACACATTCTACGACGTCCTGCACACCCCTACTGGGGTCCTGCACAAGTTCCCTGATGTACTGGACACTCCTACTGAGTTCCTGCACACATTCTACGACGTCCTGCACACCCCTACTGAGGTCCTGCACACTCCTTCTGAGGTCCTGCACACATTCTATGACGTCCTGCACACTCCTACTGAGGTCCTGCACACTCCTACTCAGGTCCTGCACAAGTTCCTTGATGTACTGCACACTCTTACTGAGGTCCTGCACACGTTCCATGATGTCCTGCACACTCCTACTGAGGTCCTGCACAAATTATACGACGTCCTGCACACCCCTACTGGGTCCTGCACAGGTCCCATGATGTACTGCACACTCCTACTGAGGTCCTGCTCACGTTCCATGATGTCCTGCACACTCCTACTGAGGTCCTGCACACGTTCCATGATGTCCTTCACACTCCTACTGAGGTCCTGGACACATTCTACGACGTCCTGCACGCACCTACTGGGGTCCTGCACAGGTCCGATGATGTACTGCTCACTCCTATTGAGGTCCTGCAAACGTTCCATGATGTCCTGCACACTCCTACTGAGGTCCTGCACACATTCTACAACGTTCTGCACACCCCTACTGGGGTCCTGCACAGCTCCTATGATGTACTGCACACTTGTCCTGCACACGCTCCATGACGTCCCACACACTCCTACTAAGATCCAGCGCACGCTCCATGACATCCTGCGGACCACTACTGGGAACCTGTACACGTTCCATGATGTCCTGCACACCCCTACTGGGGTCCTGCACAAGTACCTTGATGTCCTGCGCACTCCTACTGAGGTCCTGCACACATTCTACGAGGTCCTGCACACCCCTGCTGGGGTCCTGCACACGTTCTATGATGTCCTGCACACTCCTACTGAGGTCCTGCACACATTCTACGACGTCCTGCACACCCCTACTGGATCCTGCACAGGTCAAATTATGTCCCGCACACTCCTACTGAGGTCCTGCACACGTTCCATGATGTCCTGCACACTCCTTCTGAGGTCCTGCACACATTCCACGACGTCCTGCACACTCCTACTAAGGTCCTGCACACCCCTGCTGGGGTCCTGCACACGTTCCATGATGTCCTGCACACTCCTACTGAGGTCCTGCACATATTCTACGACGTTCTGCACACCCCTACTGGGGTCCTGCACAGGTCCCATGATGTCCTGCACACCTCTACTGGGATACTGCACAGGCCCCATGATGTACTGCACACTCCTACTGAGGTCCTGCACACGCTCCATGACGCCCTGCACACTCCTTCTGAGGTCCTGCACACATTCTATGACGTTCTGCACACTCCTACTGAGGTCCTGCACACATTCTATGAGGTCCTGCACACCCCTGATGGGGTCCTGCACAAGTCCCATGATGTACTGCACACTCCTACTGAGGTCCTGCACAAGTTTCTTAATGTCCTGCACACTCCTGCTGAGGTCTGGGACACATTCTACGACGTCCTGCACACACCTACTGGGGTCCTGCACAGGTCCCATGATGTACTGCACACTCCTACTGAGGTCCTGCACACGTTCCATGATGTCCTGCACACTCCTACTGAGGTCCTTCACACATTCTACGACGTTCTGCACACCCCTACTGGGGTCCTGCACAGGTCCTATGATGTACTGCACACTCGTCCTTCACACGCTCCATGACGTCCTGCACACCCCTACTGAGATCCTGCGCACGCTCCATGACATCCTGCGGACCACTACTGGGATCCTGTACACGTTCTATGATGTCCTGCACACTCCTTCTGAAGTCCTGCACACATTCTACGACGTCCTGCACACTCCTACTGAGGTCCTGCACATATTCTGCGACGTCCTGCACACTCCTACTGAGGTCCTGCACACGTTCCATGATGTCCTGCACATCAATGCTGGGTCCTGCACAGGTCAAATTATGTCCTGCACACTCCTACTGAGGTCCTGCTCACATTCTACGAGGTCCTGCACTCCCCTGCTGGGGTCCTGCACACGTTCCTTGATGTCCTCCACACTCCTACTGAGGTCCTGCACACATTCTACGACGTCCTGCACACCCCTACCGGGGTCCTGCACACATTCTACGACGTCCTGCACACACCTACTGGGGTCCTGCACAGGTCCCATGATGTACCGCACACTCCTACTAAGGTCAAGCTCACGTTCCATGATGTCCTGCACACTCCTACTGAGGTCCTGCACACATTCTGCGACGTCCTGCGCACTCCTGCTGAGGTCCTGCACAAATTCTACGACGTCCTGCACACCCCTACTGGATCCTGCACAGGTCAAATTATGTCCCGCACACTCCTACTGAGGTCCTGCACACGTTCCATGATGTCCTGCACACTCCTTCTGAGGTCCTGCACACATTCCACGACGTCCTGCACACTCCTACTAAGGTCCTGCACACCCCTGCTGGGGTCCTGCACACGTTCCATGATGTCCTGCACACTCCTACTGAGGTCCTGCACATATTCTACGACGTTCTGCACACCCCTACTGGGGTCCTGCACAGGTCCCATGATGTCCTGCACACCTCTACTGGGATACTGCACAGGCCCCATGATGTACTGCACACTCCTACTGAGGTCCTGCACACGCTCCATGACGCCCTGCACACTCCTTCTGAGGTCCTGCACACATTCTATGACGTTCTGCACACTCCTACTGAGGTCCTGCACACATTCTATGAGGTCCTGCACACCCCTGATGGGGTCCTGCACAAGTCCCATGATGTACTGCACACTCCTACTGAGGTCCTGCACAAGTTTCTTGATGTCCTGCACACTCCTGCTGAGGTCTGGGACACATTCTACGACGTCCTGCACACACCTACTGGGGTCCTGCACAGGTCCCATGATGTACTGCACACTCCTACTGAGGTCCTGCACACGTTCCATGATGTCCTGCACACTCCTACTGAGGTCCTTCACACATTCTACGACGTTCTGCACACCCCTACTGGGGTCCTGCACAGGTCCTATGATGTACTGCACACTCGTCCTTCACACGCTCCATGACGTCCTGCACACCCCTACTGAGATCCTGCGCACGCTCCATGACATCCTGCGGACCACTACTGGGATCCTGTACACGTTCTATGATGTCCTGCACACTCCTTCTGAAGTCCTGCACACATTCTACGACGTCCTGCACACTCCTACTGAGGTCCTGCACATATTCTGCGACGTCCTGCACACTCCTACTGAGGTCCTGCACACGTTCCATGATGTCCTGCACATCAATGCTGGGTCCTGCACAGGTCAAATTATGTCCTGCACACTCCTACTGAGGTCCTGCTCACATTCTACGAGGTCCTGCACTCCCCTGCTGGGGTCCTGCACACGTTCCTTGATGTCCTCCACACTCCTACTGAGGTCCTGCACACATTCTGCGACGTCCTGCGCACTCCTGCTGAGGTCCTGCACAAATTCTACGACGTCCTGCACACCCCTACTGGATCCTGCACAGGTCAAATTATGTCCCGCACACTCCTACTGAGGTCCTGCACACGTTCCATGATGTCCTGCACACTCCTTCTGAGGTCCTGCACACATTCCACGACGTCCTGCACACTCCTACTAAGGTCCTGCACACCCCTGCTGGGGTCCTGCACACGTTCCATGATGTCCTGCACACTCCTACTGAGGTCCTGCACATATTCTACGACGTTCTGCACACCCCTACTGGGGTCCTGCACAGGTCCCATGATGTCCTGCACACCTCTACTGGGATACTGCACAGGCCCCATGATGTACTGCACACTCCTACTGAGGTCCTGCACACGCTCCATGACGCCCTGCACACTCCTACGGAGGTCCTCCACCCATTCTATGACGTTCTGCACACTCCTACTTAGGTCCTGCACACATTCTATGAGGTCCTGCACACCCCTGATGGGGTCCTGCACAAGTCCCATGATGTACTGCACACTCCTACTGAGGTCCTGCACAAGTTTCTTGATGTCCTGCACACTCCTGCTGAGGTCTGGGACACATTCTACGACGTCCTGCACACACCTACTGGGGTCCTGCACAGGTCCCATGATGTACTGCACACTCCTACTGAGGTCCTGCACACGTTCCATGATGTCCTGCACACTCCTACTGAGGTCCTTCACACATTCTACGACGTTCTGCACACCCCTACTGGGGTCCTGCACAGGTCCTATGATGTACTGCACACTCGTCCTTCACTCGCTCCATGACGTCCTGCACACCCCTACTGAGATCCTGCGCACGCTCCATGACATCCTGCGGACCACTACTGGGATCCTGTACACGTTCTATGATGTCCTGCACACTCCTTCTGAAGTCCTGCACACATTCTACGACGTCCTGCACACTCCTACTGAGGTCCTGCACATATTCTGCGACGTCCTGCACACTCCTACTGAGGTCCTGCACACGTTCCATGATGTCCTGCACATCAATGCTGGGTCCTGCACAGGTCAAATTATGTCCTGCACACTCCTGAGGTCCTGCTCACATTCTACGAGGTCCTGCACTCCCCTGCTGGGGTCCTGCACACGTTCCTTGATGTCCTCCACACTCCTACTGAGGTCCTGCACACATTCTACGACGTCCTGCACACCCCTACCGGGGTCCTGCACACATTCTACGACGTCCTGCACAC
Organism: Aplectana chamaeleonis; assembly: GCA_029168955.1. Lineage (NCBI taxonomy): Eukaryota > Metazoa > Nematoda > Chromadorea > Rhabditida > Cosmocercidae > Aplectana > Aplectana chamaeleonis. Next base: position 1,207,949 of record JAPDOI010000192.1, read on the forward strand.
ACCTACTGGGGTCCTGCACAGGTCCCATGATGTACCGCACACTCCTACTAAGGTCAAGCTCACGTTCCATGATGTCCTGCACACTCCTACTGAGGTCCTGCACACATTCTGCGACGTCCTGCACACTCCTGCTGAGGTCCTGCACAAATTCTACGACGTCCTGCACACCCCTACTGGATCCTGCACAGGTCAAATTATGTCCCGCACACTCCTACTGAGGTCCTGCACACGTTCCATGATGTCCTGCACACTCCTTCTGAGGTCCTGCACACATTCCACGACGTCCTGCACACTCCTACTAAGGTCCTGCACACCCCTGCTGGGGTCCTGCACACGTTCCATGATGTCCTGCACACTCCTACTGAGGTCCTGCACATATTCTACGACGTTCTGCACACCCCTACTGGGGTCCTGCACAGGTCCCATGATGTCCTGGACACCTCTACTGGGATACTGCACAGGCCCCATGATGTACTGCACACTCCTACTGAGGTCCTGCACACGCTCCATGACGCCCTGCACACTCCTTCTGAGGTCTTGCACACATTCTATGACGTTCTGCACACTCCTACTGAGGTCCTGCACACATTCTACGAGGTCCTGCACACCCCTACTGGGGTCCTGCACAGGTCCTATGATGTACTGCACACTCGTCCTTCACACGCTCCATGACGTCCTGCACACCCCTACTGAGATCCTGCGCACGCTCCATGACATCCTGCGGACCATTACTGGGATCCTGTACACGTTCTATGATGTCCTGCACACTCCTTCTGAAGTCCTGCACAAGTTTCTTGATGTCCTGCACACTCCTGCTGAGGTCTGGGACACATTCTACGACGTCCTGCACACACCTACTGGGGTCCTGCACAAGTCCCATGATGTACTGCACACTCCTACTGAGGTCCTGCACAAGTTTCTTGATGTCCTGCACACTCCTGCTGAGGTCTGGGACACATTCTACGACGTCCTGCACACACCTACTGGGGTCCTGCACAGGTCCCATGATGTACTGCACACTCCTACTGAGGTCCTGCACACGTTCCATGATGTCCTGCACACTCCTACTGAGGTCCTTCACACATTCTACGACGTTCTGCACACCCCTACTGGGGTCCTGCACAGGTCCTATGATGTACTGCACACTCGTCCTTCACACGCTCCATGACGTCCTGCACACCCCTACTGAGATCCTGCGCACGCTCCATGACATCCTGCGGACCATTACTGGGATCCTGTACACGTTCTATGATGTCCTGCGCACTCCTTCTGAAGTCCTGCACACATTCTACGACGTCCTGCACACTCCTACTGAGGTCCTGCACAAGTCCCATGATGTACTGCATACTATTACTGAGGTCCTGCACAAGTTTCTTGATGTCCTGCACACTCCTTCTGAGGTCCTTCACACATTCTACGACGTTCTGCACACCCCTACTGGGGTCCTGCACAGGTTCCATGATGTCCTGCACACATTCTACGACGTCCTGCGGACAACTACTGGGATCCTGTACACGTTCCATGATGTTCTGCACACCCTACTGGGGTCCTGCACACGTTCCATGACGTCCTGCGGACCACTACTGGGATCCTGTACACGTTCCATGATGTTCTGCACACCCCTACTGGGGTCCTGCACACGTTCCATGATGTCCTGCACACTCCTACTGAGGTCCTGCACACATTCTACGACGTCCTGCACACTCCTGCTGGGGCCGTGCACAGGTTCCATGATGTCCTGCACAATCTTCTACGACATCCTCCCCATCCCTACTGAGGTGCTGCACAAATTCTACGAGGTCGTGCACACCCCTACTGGGTCCTGCGCACGCTCCATGACATCCTGCACACCCGTACTGGGGTTCTGCACAAGTTCCTTGATGTCCTGCACACCCCTACTGGGGTCCTGCACACATTCTACGACGTCCTGCACACTCCTACTGAGGTCCTGCACACATTCCACGAGGTCCTGCACACCCCTGCTGGGGTCCTGCTCAGGTTCCATGATGTCCTGCACACCCCTACTGGGGTTCTGCACAAGTTCCTTGATGTCTTGCACACCCCTACTGGGGTCCTGCACACATTCTACGACGTCCTGCACACTCCTACTGAGGTCCTGCACACATTCCACGAGGTCCTGCCCACACCTGCTGGGGTACTGCACACGTTCCATGATGTCCTGCACACTCCTACTGAGAACCTGCACACACTCTACGACGTCCTGCACACTCCTTCTGAGGTCTTGCACACATTCTATGACGTTCTGCACACTCCTACTGAGGTCCTGCACACATTCTACGAGGTCCTGCACACCCCTGATGGGGTCCTGCACAAGTCCCATGATGTACTGCACACTCCTACTGAGGTCCTGCACAAGTTTCTTGATGTCCTGCACACTCCTGCTGAGGTCTGGGACACATTCTACGACGTCCTGCACACACCTACTGGGGTCCTGCACAGGTCCCATGATGTACTGCACACTCCTACTGAGGTCCTGCACACGTTCCATGATGTCCTGCACACTCCTACTGAGGTCCTTCACACATTCTACGACGTTCTGCACACCCCTACTGGGGTCCTGCACAGGTTCCATGATGTTCTGCACACATTCTACGACGTCCTGCGGACAACTACTGGGATCCTGTACACGTTCCATGATGTTCTGCACACCCCTACTGGGGTCCTGCACACGTTCCATGACGTCCTGCGGACCACTACTGGGATCCTGTACACGTTCCATGATGTTCTGCACACCCCTACTGGGGTCCTGCACACGTTCCATGATGTCCTGCACACTCCTACTGAGGTCCTGCACACATTCTACGACGTCCTGCACACTCCTGCTGGGGCCGTGCACAGGTTCCATGATGTCCTGCACATTCTACGACGTCCTGCACATCCCTACTGAGGTCCTGCACTCTACGAGGTCCTGCACACCCTACTGGGTCCTGCACACTCCATGACATCCTGCACACCCCTACTGGGGTTCTGCACACGTTCCCTTGATGTCCTGCACACTTACTGAGGTCCTGCACACATTCTACGACGTCCTGCACACTCCTACTGAGGTCCTGCACACATTCCCACGAGGTCCTGCACACTCCTACTGAGGTCCTGCACACGTTACGTGGTATCCTGCACACCACTACAAACGTCCTGGACAAATTCCTTGATGTCTTGCACACTCCTACCGAGGTCCTGCACACATTACACGACGTCCTGCATACCCTTACTGGGGTCCTGCACACATTCTGCGACGTTCTGCACACCCCTACTGGGGTCCTGCACAGGTTCCATGCTGTCCTGCACACTCCTCCTGAGGTCCTGCACACACTCTACGACGTCCTGCACACTCCTACTGAGGTCCTGCACACATTCTACGACGTTCTGCACACTTCTACTGAGGTCCTGAACACATTCCAAGACGTCCTGCACACCCTTCTGGGGTCCTGCACAGGTCCCATGATGTACTGCACACTTTTACTGAGGTCCTGCACAGGTTCCATGATGTCCTGCACACTTCTACTGAGGTCCTGCATACATTCTACGACGTCCTGCACACACCTACTGGGGTCCTGCACAGGTCCCATGATGTACTGCACACTCCTACTGAGGTCCTGCACACGTCCCATGATGTCCTGCACACTCTACTGGAGGTCCTTGCACACCATTATTCTACGACGTTCTGCACACTCCTACTGGGGTCCTGCACAGGTTCCATGATGTCCTGCACACATTCCATGACGTCCTGCGGACAATCCTACTGGGATCCTGTACACGTTCCATGATGTTCCCGCACACCCCTACTGGGGTCCTGCACATCGTTCCATGACGTCCTGCACACTCCTACTGGGGTCCTGCACACGTTCCATGATGTCCTGCACACCCCTACTGGGGTCCTGCACACGTTCCATGATGTCCTGCACACTCCTACTGAGGTCCTGCACACATTCTACGACGTCCTGCACACTCCTGCTGGGGCCTGCACAGGTTCCATGATGTCCTGCACACATTCTACGACGTCCTGCACATCCCTACTGAGGTCCTGCACAAATTCTACGAGGTCCTGCACACCCCTACTGGGTCCTGCGCACGCTCCATGACATCCTGCACACCCCTACTGGGGTTCTGCACAGGTTCCTTGATGTCCTGCACACCCCTACTGGGGTCCTGCACACATTCCACGACGTCCTGCACACTCCTACTGAGGTCCTGCACACATTCCACGAGGTCCTGCACACCCTACTGGGGTCCTGCACAGGTTCCCATGATGTCCTGCACACCCCTACTGGGGTTCTGCACAGGTTCCATGATGTCCTGCACACTCCTACTGAGGTCCTGCACACACTCTACGACGTCCTGCACACTCCTTCTGAGGTCTGCACACATTCTATGACGTTCTGCACACTCCTACTGAGGTCCTGCACACATTCTATGAGGTCCTGCACACTGATGGGGTCCTGCACAAGTCCCATGATGTACTGCACACTCCTACTGAGGTCCTGCACAAGTTTCTTGATGTCCTGCACACTCCTGCTGAGGTCTGGGACACATTCTACGACGTCCTGCACACACCTACTGGGGTCCTGCACAGGTCCCATGATGTACTGCACACTCCTACTGAGGTCCTGCACACGTTCCATGATGTCCTGCACACTCCTACTGAGGTCCTTCACACATTCTACGACGTTCTGCACACCCCTACTGGGGTCCTGCACAGGTCCTATGATGTACTGCACACTCGTCCTTCACACGCTCCATGACGTCCTGCACACCCCTACTGAGATCCTGCGCACGCTCCATGACATCCTGCGGACCATTACTGGGATCCTGTACACGTTCTATGATGTCCTGCACACTCCTTCTGAAGTCCTGCACACATTCTACGACGTCCTGCACACTCCTACTGAGGTCCTGCACAAGTCCCATGATGTACTGCATACTCTTACTGAGGTCCTGCACAAGTTTCTTGATGTCCTGCACACTCCTTCTGAGGTCCTGCACATTCTACGACGTCCTGCACACACCTACTGGGGTCCTGCACAGGTTCCATGATGTCCTGCACACATTCTACGACGTCCTGCGGACAACTGCACTCCTACTGAGGTCCTGCACCCGTTCCATGATGTCCTGCACACTCCTACTGAGGTCCTTCACACATTCTACGACGTTCTGCACACCACTACTGGGATCCTGTACACGTTCCATGATGTTCTGCACACCCCTACTGGGGTCCTGCACACGTTCCATGATGTCCTGCACACTCCTACTGAGGTCCTGCACACATTTCTACGACGTCCTGCACACTCCTGCTGGGGCCGTGCACAGGTTCCATGATGTCCTGCACACATTCTACGACGTCCTGCACATCCCTACTGAGGTCCTGCACAAATTCCTACGAGGTCCTGCACACCCCTACTGAGGTCCTGCGCACGCTCCATGACATCCTGCACACCCCTACTGGGGTTCTGCACAAGTTCCATGATGTCCTGCACACCCCTACTGGGGTCCTGCACACATTCTACGACGTCCTGCACACTCCTACTGAGGTCCTGCACACATTCCACGAGGTCCTGCACACCCCTGCTGGGGTCCTGCTCAGGTTCCATGATGTCCTGCACACCCCTACTGGGGTTCTGCACAAGTTCCATGATGTCTTGCACACCCTACTGGGGTCCTGCACACATTCCTACGACGTCCTGCACACTCCTTCTGAGGTCCTGCACACATTCTATGACGTTCTGCACACTCCTACCTGAGGTCCTGCACACATTCTACGAGGTCCTGCACACCCCTGATGGGGTCCTGCACAGGTCCCATGATGTACTGCACACTCCTACTGAGGTCCTGTACACGTTCTATGATGTCCTGCACACTCCTTCTGAAGTCCTGCACACATTCTACGACGTCCTGCACACACCTACTGGGGTCCTGCACAGGTCCCATGATGTACTGCACACTCCTACTGAGGTCCTGCACACGTTCCATGATGTCCTACACTCCTACTGAGGTCCTGCACACATTCTACGACGTCCTGCACACCCTTACTGGGGTCCTGCACAGGTCCTATGATGTACTGCACACTCGTCCTTCACACGCTCCATGACGTCCTGCACACCCTCTACTGAGATCCTGCGCACGCTCCATGACATCCTGCGGACCAATACTGGGATCCTGTACACGTTCTATGATGTCCTGCACACTCCTTCTGAAGTCCTGCACACATTCTACGACGTCCTGCACACTCCTACTGAGGTCCTGCACAAGTCCCATGATGTACTGCACACTCCTACTGAGGTCCTGCACAAGTTTCTTGATGTCCTGCACACTCCTTCTGAGGTCCTTCACACATTCTACGACGTCCTGCACACACCTACTGGGGTCCTGCACAGGTTCCATGATGTCCTGCACACCCTACGACGTCCTGCGGACAACTACTGGGATCCTGTACACGTTCCATGATGTCCTGCACACTCCTACTGGGGTTCTGCACACGCTCCATGACGTCCTGCACACCACTACTGGGGTCCTGCACACGTCCCATGATGCCCTGCACACTCCTACTGAGGTCCTGCACACGTTCCATGATGTCCTGCACACTCCTACTGAGGTCCTGCACACATTCTACGACGTCCTGCACACTCCTGCTGGGGCCGTGCACAGGTTCCATGATGTCCTGCACACTACTGAGGTCCTGCACACATTCTACGACGTCCTGCACATCACTACTGAGGTCCTGCACAAATTCTACGAGGTCCTGCACACCCCTACTGGGTCCTGCGCACGCTCCATGACATCCTGCACACCCTACTGGGGCCCTGCACAAGTTCTTTGATGTCCTGCACACTCCTACTAGGATCCTGCACACATTCTACGACGTCCTGCACACTCCTACTGAGGTCCTGCACACATTCCACGACGTTCTGCACACCCCTACTGGGTCCTGCACAGGTTCCATGATGTGCTGCACACCCCTACTGGGGTCCTGCACAAGTTCCGTGATGTCCTGCACACTCCTACTGAGGTCCTGAACACATTCTACGAAGTCCTGCACATTCCTACTGGAGTCCTGCACAGGTTCCGTGATGTCCTGCCCACTCCTACTGAGGTCCTGAACACATTCTACGAAGTCCTGCACACTCCTATTGAGGTCCTGCACACATTCCACGACGTCCACACCCTACTGGGGTCCTGCACAGGTCCATGATGTCCTGCACACTCCTACTGAGGTCTGCACAGGTCCCATGATGTCCTGCACACTCCTACTGGAGGTCCTGCACACATTCTACGACGTCCTGCACACTCCTACTGGGGGTCCTGCACACTACATGACGTTCCTGCACACCCTACCGAGGTCCTGCACACGTCCATGATGTCCTGCACACTCCTACTGGGTCCTGCACACATTCTACGACGTCCTGCACACACTCTACTGAGGTCCTGCACATTCTACGACGTCCTGCACACCCCTGCTGAGGTCCTGCACACGTTCCATGATGTCCTGCACACCCCACTGAGGTCTGCACACGTTCCATGATGTCTGCACACTCACTGAGGTCCTGCACACATTCTACGACGTCCTGCACACCCCTACTGGGGTCCTGCACAGGTTCCCATGATGTCCTGCACACTCCTACTGAGGTCCTGCACATACTTACGACGTCCTGCACACTACTGGGTCCTGCACACTCTCCATGATGTCCTTGCACACTCCTACTGAGGTCCTGCACAGGTCCCATGACGTCCTGCACACTCCTTCTGGTCCTTCTATGACGTCTGCACACATGATGTCCTGCACACTCTACGAGGTCCTGCACACTTCATGATGTACTGCACACCCTCACTGAGGTCCTGCACATTCCCTACGACGTCCTGCACACCATTACTGGGATCCTGCACACGTTCTATGATGTCCTGCACACTCCTTCTGAAGTCCTGCACAAGTTTCTTGATGTCCTGCACACTCCTGCTGAGGTCCTGGCACACATTCTACGACGTCCTGCACACACCTACTGGGGTCCTGCACAAGTCCCATGATGTACTGCACACTCCTACTGAGGTCCTGCACACAGTTTCTTGATGTCCTGCACACTCCTGCTGAGGTCTGGGACACATTCTACGACGTTCTGCACACCCCTACTGGGGTCCTGCACAGGTCCTATGATGTACTGCACACTCCTACTGAGGTCCTGCACACGTTCCATGATGTCCTGCACACTCCTACTGAGGTCCTTCACACGCTCCATGACGTCCTGCACACCCCTACTGGGGTCCTGCACAGGTCCTAAGGATGTCCTGCACACTACTGGGTCCTGCACACGTCTATGATGTCCTGCACACCCCTACTGAGATCCTGCGCACGCTCCATGACATCCTGCGGACCATTACTGGGATCCTGTACACGTTCTATGATGTCCTGCGCACTCCTTCTGAAGTCCTGCACACATTCTACGACGTCCTGCACACTCCTACTGAGGTCCTGCACAAGTCCCATGATGTACTGCATACTATTACTGAGGTCCTGCACAAGTTTCTTGATGTCCTGCACACTCCTTCTGAGGTCCTTCACACATTCTACGACGTTCTGCACACCCCTACTGGGGTCCTGCACAGGTTCCATGATGTCCTGCACACATTCTACGACGTCCTGCGGACAACTACTGGGATCCTGTACACGTTCCATGATGTTCTGCACACCCCTACTGGGGTCCTGCACACGTTCCATGACGTCCTGCGGACCACTACTGGGATCCTGTACACGTTCCATGATGTTCTGCACACCCCTACTGGGGTCCTGCACACGTTCCATGATGTCCTGCACACTCCTACTGAGGTCCTGCACACATTCTACGACGTCCTGCACACTCCTGCTGGGGCCGTGCACAGGTTCCATGATGTCCTGCACACATTCTACGACGTCCTGCACATCCCTACTGAGGTCCTGCACAAATTCTACGAGGTCCTGCACACCCCTACTGGGTCCTGCGCACGCTCCATGACATCCTGCACACCCTACTGGGGTTCTGCACAAGTTCCTTGATGTCCTGCACACCCCTACTGGGGTCCTGCACACATTCTACGACGTCCTGCACACTCCTACTGAGGTCCTGCACACATTCCACGAGGTCCTGCACACCCCTGCTGGGGTCCTGCTCAGGTTCCATGATGTCCTGCACACCCCTACTGGGGTTCTGCACAAGTTCCTTGATGTCTTGCACACCCTACTGGGGTCCTGCACACATTCTACGACGTCCTGCACACTCCTACTGAGGTCCTGCACACATTCCACGAGGTCCTGCCCACACCTGCTGGGGTACTGCACACGTTCCATGATGTCCTGCACACTCCTACTGAGAACCTGCACACACTCTACGACGTCCTGCACACTCCTTCTGAGGTCTTGCACACATTCTATGACGTTCTGCACACTCCTACTGAGGTCCTGCACACATTCTACGAGGTCCTGCACACCCCTGATGGGGTCCTGCACAAGTCCCATGATGTACTGCACACTCCTACTGAGGTCCTGCACAAGTTTCTTGATGTCCTGCACACTCCTGCTGAGGTCTGGGACACATTCTACGACGTCCTGCACACACCTACTGGGGTCCTGCACAGGTCCCATGATGTACTGCACACTCCTACTGAGGTCCTGCACACGTTCCATGATGTCCTGCACACTCCTACTGAGGTCCTTCACACATTCTACGACGTTCTGCACACCCCTACTGGGGTCCTGCACAGGTTCCATGATGTTCTGCACACATTCTACGACGTCCTGCGGACAACTACTGGGATCCTGTACACGTTCCATGATGTTCTGCACACCCCTACTGGGGTCCTGCACACGTTCCATGACGTCCTGCGGACCACTACTGGGATCCTGTACACGTTCCATGATGTTCTGCACACCCCTACTGGGGTCCTGCACAGGTTCCATGATGTCCTGCACACTCCTACTGAGGTCCTGCACACATTCTACGACGTCCTGCACACTCCTGCTGGGGCCGTGCACAGGTTCCATGATGTCCTGCACACATTCTACGACGTCCTGCACATCCCTACTGAGGTCCTGCACAAATTCTACGAGGTCCTGCACACCCCTACTGGGTCCTGCGCACGCTCCATGACATCCTGCACACCCCTACTGGGGTTCTGCACAAGTTCCTTGATGTCCTGCACACCCCTACTGGGGTCCTGCACACATTCTACGACGTCCTGCACACTCCTACTGAGGTCCTGCACACATTCCACGAGGTCCTGCACACCCCTGCTGGGGTCCTTCTCAGGTTCCATGATGTCCTGCACACACCCCTACTGGGGTTCTGCACAAGTTCCTTGATGTCTTGCACACTCCTACTGAGGTCCTGCACACACTCTACGACGTCCTGCACACTCCTTCTGAGGTCTTGCACACATTCTATGACGTTCTGCACACTCCTACTGAGGTCCTGCACACATTCTACGAGGTCCTGCACACCCCTGATGGGGTCCTGCACAAGTCCCATGATGTACTGCACACTCCTACTGAAGTCCTGCACAAGTTTCTTGATGTCCTGCACACTCCTGCTGAGGTCTGGGACACATTCTACGACGTCCTGCACACACCTACTGGGGTTCTGCACAAGTCCCATGATGTACTGCACACTCCTACTGAGGTCCTGCACACGTTCCATGATGTCCTGCACACTCCTACTGAGGTCCTTCACACATTCTACGACGTTCTGCACACCCCTACTGGGGTCCTGCACAGGTCCTATGATGTACTGCACACTCGTCCTTCACACGCTCCATGACGTCCTGCAATCCCCTACTGAGATCCTGCGCACGCTCCATGACATCCTGCGGACCATTACTGGGATCCTGTACACGTTCTATGATGTCCTGCACACTCCTTCTGAAGTCCTGCACACATTCTACGACGTCCTGCACACTCCTACTGAGGTCCTGCACAAGTCCCATGATGTACTGCATACTATTACTGAGGTCCTGCACAAGTTTCTTGATGTCCTGCACACTCCTTCTGGAGGTCCTTCACACATTCTACGACGTTCTGCACACTCCCTACTGGGGTCCTGCACAGGTTCCATGATGTCCTGCACACATCTTTCATGACGTCCTGCGGACAACTACTGGGATCCTGTACACGTTCCATGATGTTCTGCACACCCCTACTGGGGTCCTGCACACGCTCCATGACGTCCTGCACACCATACTGGTATCCTGTACACGTTCCATGATGTACTGCACACCCCTACTGGAGTCTTGCACACGTTCCATGATGTCCTGCCCACTCCTACTCAGGTCCTGCACACATTCTACGACGTCCTGCACACTCCTGCTGGGGCCGTGCACAGGTTCCATGATGTCCTGCACACATTCTACGACGTCCTGCACATCACTACTGAGGTCCTGCACAAATTCTACGAGGTCCTGCACACCCCTACTGGGTCCTGCGCACGCTCCATGACATCCTGCACACACCCTACTGGGGTTCTGCACAAGTTCCTTGATGTCCTGCACACCCCTACTGGGGTCCTGCACACATTCTACGACGTCCTGCACACTCCTACTGAGGTCCTGCACACATTCCACGAGGTCCTGCACACCCCTGCTGGGGTCCTGCTCAGGTTCCATGATGTCCTGCACACCCCTACTGGGGTTCTGCACAAGTTCCTTGATGTCTTGCACACTCCTACTGAGGTCCTGCACACACTCTACGACGTCCTGCACACTCCTTCTGAGGTCTTGCACACATTCTATGACGTTCTGCACACTCCTACTGAGGTCCTGCACACATTCTACGAGGTCCTGCACACCCCTGATGGGGTCCTGCACAAGTCCCATGATGTACTGCACACTCCTACTGAAGTCCTGCACAAGTTTCTTGATGTCCTGCACACTCCTGCTGAGGTCTGGGACACATTCTACGACGTCCTGCACACACCTACTGGGGTCCTGCACAGGTCCCATGATGTACTGCACACTCCTACTGAGGTCCTGCACACGTTCCATGATGTCCTGCACACTCCTACTGAGGTCCTTCACACATTCTACGACGTTCTGCACACCCCTACTGGGGTCCTGCACAGGTCCCATGATGTACTGCACACTCCTACTGGTCTTACACGCTCCATGACGTCCTGCACACCCCTACTGAGATCCTGCGCACGCTCCATGACGTCCTGCGGACCATTACTGGGATCCTGTACACGTTCTATGATGTCCTGCACACTCCTTCTGAAGTCCTGCACACATTCTACGACGTCCTGCACACTCCTACTGAGGTCCTGCACAAGTCCCATGATGTACTGCATACTCTTACTGAGGTCCTGCACAAGTTTCTTGATGTCCTGCACACTCCTTCTGAGGTCCTTCACACATTCTACGACGTTCTGCACACCCCTACTGGGGTCCTGCACAGGTTCCATGATGTCCTGCACACATTCTACGACGTCCTGCGGACAACTACTGGGATCCTGTACACGTTCCATGATGTTCTGCACACCCCTACTGGGGTCCTGCACACGTTCCATGACGTCCTGCGGACCACTACTGGGATCCTGTACACGTTCCATGATGTTCTGCACACCCCTACTGGGGTCCTGCACACGTTCCATGATGTCCTGCACACTCCTACTGAGGTCCTGCACACATTCTACGACGTCCTGCACACTCCTACTGAGGTCCTGCACAAGTCCCATGATGTACTGCATACTATTACTGAGGTCCTGCACAAGTTTCTTGATGTCCTGCACACTCCTTCTGAGGTCCTTCACACATTCTACGACGTTCTGCACACCCCTACTGGGGTCCTGCACAGGTTCCATGATGTCCTGCACACATTCTACGACGTCCTGCGGACAACTACTGGGATCCTGTACACGTTCCATGATGTTCTGCACACCCCTACTGGGGTCCTGCACACGTTCCATGACGTCCTGCGGACCACTACTGGGATCCTGTACACGTTCCATGATGTTCTGCACACCCTACTGGGGTCCTGCACACGTTCCATGATGTCCTGCACACTCCTACCGAGGTCCTGCACACATTCTACGACGTCCCGCACACTCCTGCTGGGGCCGTGCACAGGTTCCATGATGTCCTGCACACATTCTACGACGTCCTGCACATCCCTACTGAGGTCCTGCACAAATTCTACGAGGTCCTGCACACCCTCTACTGGGTCCCGCACGCTCCATGACATCCTGCACACCCCTACTGGGGTTCTGCACAAGTTCCTTGATGTCCTGCACACCCCTACTGGGGTCCTGCACACATTCTACGACGTCCTGCACACTCCTACCGGGAGGTCCTGCACACATTCCACGAGGTCCTGCACACCCCTGCTGGGGTCCTGCTCAGGTTCCATGATGTCCTGCACACCCCTACTGGGGTTCTGCACACGTTCCTTGATGTCTTGCACACTCCTACTGGGGTCCTGCACACACATTCTACGACGTCCTGCACACTCCTACTGAGGTCCTGCACACATTCCACGAGGTCCTGCCCACACCTGCTGGGGTACTGCACACGTTCCATGATGTCCTGCACACTCCTACTGGAGAACCTGCACACACCTACGACGTCCTGCACACTCCTTCTGAGGTCTTGCACACATTCTATGACGTTCTGCACACTCCTACTGAGGTCCTGCACACATTCTACGAGGTCCTGCACACCCCTGATGGGGTCCTGCACAAGTCCCATGATGTACTGCACACTCCCTACTGGAGGTCCTGCACAAGTTTCTTGATGTCCTGCACACTCCTGCTGAGGTCTGGGACACATTCTACGACGTCCTGCACACACCTACTGGGGTCCTGCACAGGTCCCATGATGTACTGCACACTCCTACTGAGGTCCTGCACACGTTCCATGATGTCCTGCACACCCTACTGAGGTCCTGCACACATTCTACGACGTTCTGCACGCCCCGTACTGGGGTCCTGCACAGGTCCCATGATGTACTGCACACTCCTACTGAGATCCTGCACACGTTCCATGATGTCCTGCACACTCCTACTGAGGTCCTGCACACATTCCACGAGGTCCTGCCCACACCTGCTGGGGTACTGCACACGTTCCATGATGTCCTGCACACTCCTACTGAGGTCCTGCACACACTCTACGACGTCCTGCACACTCCTTCTGGGGCCGTGCACAGGTTCCATGATGTCCTGCACAGATTCTACGACGTCCTGCACATCCCTACTGGGGTCCTGCACAAGTTCCTTGATGTCTTGCACACCCCTACCGGGGTCCTGGACACATTCTACGACGTCCTGCACACTCCTACTGAGGTCCTGCACACATTCCACGAGGTCCTGCACACACCTGCTGGGGTCCTGCACACGTTTCATGATGTCCTGCATACTCCGACTGAGGTCCTGTACACATTCTACGACGTCCTGCACACCACTACTGGGGTCCTGCACAAGTTCCTTGATGTTCTGCACACTCCTACTAATGCCCTGCACACGTTCCGTGATGTCCTGCACACTCCTAATGAGGTCCTGCACACATTCTACGACGTCCTGCACATCCCTACTGGGGTCCTGCACAGTTCAAATTATGTCCTTCACGCTCCTATTGAGGTCGTGCACAGATTCTACGACGTCCTGCACAACCGTACTGGGCTACTGCACACATTCTACGACGTCCTGCACACCCCTACTGAGGTCTTGGACATATTCTTCGACGTCCTGCACACCCCTACTGGGGTCCTGCTCAGGTTCCATGATGTCCTGCACACACCTACTGGGGTCCTGCACACATTCTACGACGTCCTGCACACCCCTACTGGGGTCCTGCTCAGGTTCCATGATGTCCTGCACACCCCTACTGGGGTCCTGCACACACTCTACGACGTCCTGCACACCCCTACTGGGGTCCTGCACACGTTCCATGATGTCCTGCACACTCCTACTGAGCTCATGCTCACGTTCCATGATGTCCTGCATACTCCGACTGAGGTCCTGCACACATTCTGCGACGTCCTGCACACTCCTACTGAGGTCCTGCACAAATTCTACGAGGGCATGCACACCCCTACTGGGTCCTGTACAGGTCAAATTATGTCCTGCACACTCCTACTGAGATCCTGCGCACGCTCCATGACATCCTGCGGACCACTACTGGGATCCTGTACACGTTCCATGATGTCCTGCACACCCCTACTGGGGTCCTGCACACATTCTACGACGTCCTGCACACTCCTACTGAGGTCCTTCACACATTCTACGAGGTCCTGTACACCCCTGCTGGGGTCCTGCACACGTTCCATGATGTCCTGCACACTCCTACTGAGAACCTGCACACATTCTACGACGTCCTGCACACTCCTGCTGGGGCCGTGCACATGTTCCATGATGTCCTGCACACATTCTACGACGTCCTGCACATCCCTACTGGGGTCCTGCACAGGTCCCATGATGTACTGCACACTCCTACTGAGGTCCTGCTCACGTTCCATGATGTCCTGCATACTCCGACTGAGGTCCTGCACACATTCTGCGACGTCCTGCACACTCCTACTGAGGTCCTGCACAAATTCTACGAGGTCCTGCACACCCCTACTGGGTCCTGCACAGGTCAAATTATGTCCTGCACACTCCTACTGAGATCCTGCGCACGCTCCATGACATCCTGCGGACCACTACTGGGATCCTGTACACGTTCCATGATGTCCTGCACACCCCTACTGGGGTCCTGCACATATTCTACGACGTCCTGCACACTCCTACTGAGGTCCTGCACACATTCTACGAGGTCCTGCACACCCCTGCTGGGGTCCTGCACACGTTCCATGATGTCCTGCACACTCCTACTGAGGTCCTGCACACATTCTACGACGTCCTGCACACTCCTGCTGGGGCCGTGCACAGGTTCCATGATGTCCTGCACACATTCTACGACGTCCTGCACATCCCTACTGGGGTCCTGCACAGGTCCCATGATGTACTGCACACACCTACTGAGGTCATGCTCACGTTCCATGATGTCCTGCATACTCCGACTGAGGTCCTGCACACATTCTGCGACGTCCTGCACACTCCTACTGAGGTCCTGCACAAATTCTACGAGGTCCTGCACACCCCTACTGGGTCCTGCACAGGTCAAATCATGTCCTGCACACTCCTACTGAGATCCTGCGCACGCTCCATGACATCCTGCGGACCACTACTGGGATCCTGTACACGTTCCATGATGTCCTGCACACCCCTACTGGGGTCCTGCACACATTCTACGACGTCCTGCACACTCCTACTGAGGTCCTGCACACATTCTACGAGGTCCTGCACACCCCTGCTGGGGTCCTGCACACGTTCCATGATGTCCTGCACACTCCTACTGAGGTCCTGCACACATTCTACGACGTCCTGCACATCCCTACTGGCGTCCTGCACAGGTCCCATGATGTACTGCACACTCCTACTGAGGTCCTGCTCACGTTCCATGATGTCCTGCATACTCCTACTGAGGTCCTGCACAAATTCTACGAGGTCCTGCACACCCCTACTGGGTCCTGCACAGGTCAAATTATGTCCTGCACACTCCTACTGAGGTCCTGCACACGTTCCATGATGTCCTGCACACTCGTTCTGAGGTCCTGCACACATTCTACGACGTCCTGCACACCCCTACTGGGGTCCTGCACAAGTTCCTTGATGTTCTGCACACTCCTACTAATGCACTGCACACGTTCCATGGTGTCCTGCACACTCCTAATGAGGTCCTGCACACATTCTACGACGTCCTGCACATCCATACTGGGGTCCTGCACAGGTCCCATGATGTACTGCACACACCTACTGAGATCCTGCGCACGCTCCATGACATCCTGCGGACCACTACTGGGATCCTGTACACGTTCCATGATGTCCTGCACACCCCTACTGGGGTCCTGCACACATTCTACGACGTCCTGCACACTCCTACTGAGGTCCTGCACACATTCTACGAGGTCCTGCACACCCCTGCTGGGGTCTTGCACACGTTCCATGATGTCCTGCACACTCCTACTGAGGTCCTGCACACATTCTACGACGTCCTGCACACTCCTGCTGGGGCCGTGCACAGGTTCCATGATGTCCTGCACACATTCTACGACGTCCTGCACATCCCTACTGGGGTCCTGCACAGGTCCCATGATGTACTGCACACTCCTACTGAGGTCCTGCTCACGTTCCATGATGTCCTGCATACTCCTACTGAGGTCCTGCACAAATTCTACGAGGTCCTGCACACCCCTACTGGGTCCTGCACAGGTCAAATTATGTCCTGCACACTCCTACTGAGGTCCTGCACACGTTCCATGATGTCCTGCACACTCGTTCTGAGGTCCTGCACACATTCTACGACGTCCTGCTCACCCCTACTGGGGTCCTGCACAAGTTCCTTGATGTTCTGCACACTCCTACTAATACACTGCACACGTTCCATGGTGTCCTGCACACTCCTAATGAGGTCCTGCACACATTCTACGACGTCCTGCACATCCCTACTGGGGTCCTGCACAGGTCAAATTATGTCCTTCACGCTCCTATTGAGGTCGTGCACACATTCTACGACGTCCTGCACAACCGTACTGGGGTACTGCACAAGTTCCTTGATGTACTTCACACTCCTACTGGGGCCCTGCACACATTCAACGACGTCCTGCACACCCCTACTGGGGTCCTGCACACATTCTACGACGTCCTGCACACCCCTACTGGGGTCTTGGACATATTCTACGACGTCCTGCACACCCCTACTGGGGTTCTGCAGAGGTCCCATGATGTCCTGCACACTCTTACGGGGCTCCTGCATACATTTCCTGACGTCCTTCATACTCATATTGCGGTCTCGCATAGTCAACCGACACTTCGGCATCTGTCAGAGTTGGTTGAGAAAATCACCGTGGCCAGCCCGGTCGATACGTATGGAAAACATGGATCATGGAGGTTGCAGAAAACACCCGGTGTACCCATGTGTGTCAATATGCGTGAAATATGTGGAACGATATCATGGATATCATTCATTTCTTACCTTATATCATATTAACATCGGTAGGGTCAGCCACATCGGGTGTTTTTTGCATCCCACCTCATGCATGTCTTTCATGATTATCGACCGGGCTGGCTACACCGATCATCCAACTATGACCGAGGCCTTCAGCGCACCGTGCGACGCCTTTTCGTCGATTGTGCGAATGGAACGAACACGCGCCGCGCTCAAAAACATCCCTCCCGCACAGCGTCCTCTTCCGAGCCGGACGCTTAATGCTCATTCACTGCTGGTCGCTTCGACTAGTCGCGGCACTGCCAACAGGTACAAAACCCGTCGCGACAACAGATCTTGCACTGAGTCGCGACGGGTTGGAACAGTTTGCAGTTTCAGTCACGATTGCCGAGCGACTGGGGTATTTCATAGCTAGTCAAAGCGCCCTGCTCGATTTTGTTAGGTCGCTTCGACTAGTCGCGTCGCTTCCACGATGGAAGCGATTCGTCTAGTCGAAGCGACTAGACCGTAATCTTTCGTCAGGACGTGGTGTATTCGACGCCAAATTGCGGAAGTCAGAGCTCACTCACATAAAAGACGGCATGTGAAAGGGAGAAACGAGTATTTTTTACACATTTACGATTATAGAGATGAGAAAGTTCAATAAGGCTACCGATAAATCACATTTCATGCACAGCTTTCGGCAATTGCTAACGTTAATTGAAGTTTTATGTTGCTGTACAAGCAAATTCCAACCCGTCGTCTTTTGAAACCATGTTTTTGTTGGAAAACTATGCAAGACTAATTTATTTAGAAGATTAAGGCACCGAAGTCACAAAAAAATCAGGAGGAATCAGCAAAAACCGAAAAAAATTTTAATTCCTGCGGCGTCGTCCGCAATGGTCCGTATTTTTTACGCAAAACTGCGACCGCCCGAGCGACTCGAAATCAGTGGACGAAGCGATTGAAATCGTTTCGTCCAGCGATTTTAAATCGCGGCAGTTTTGTTGGTCGCTTTGACTTCAAGTCGAAGCAACCAGCTATGAATGAGCCTCTAGAGTACACCACCCTAGAGAGCAAGGTATTTATATGGAGTCTCTAAGAAAACACTGACTGATAACGAAAAAACCCGTCATTTTTACAAACTAATCTTGGGGCGCCGGTTTGCGAGTTTGAACCGCCCGTTAGGGGCCCAGTAGTCATTATGGTGAGTTCTGCCAATTTTTTTCGGCATTCCCGTGGCCGATTACCTCTAGTCACGAATTTTCGAGCGATTTGGTCTACGCCTCCCAAAAAAAAAATGGAAATCAACGGACGAAGGGTGAGGCGGAAGCGGTGGTGGAGAACGTTTTTGTGTACTTCGAGGGGCCATAACTTTAGAAAGCAGGGACCAGTTAGGATGAAAATTTGCACACATATGTAAATATCTAACTGTTTTGCTTTGCTACGGATTAGTATGATTTGGAAATGAAACATTTGTGAGAAACTCGTTAAAAGAAGTGAAATGTCTTATGCTACTGATTTGGCATGAGAATAAACTCGAAAGAAGCGCTAAAAACTCAGTGAAATGATTCATCGTTGATTTGGCTGTGCACTTGTTCACTAAACAACAAAAATTGAGTGTGACATTAAAAAACCAAATCACGCACTTCTTACTGAGCATTTATGTGTTCGTGTGATAGGAGTTCTCTTACTTGACGACATTCGCATAAACTCACTACGTGATGTTATCTCAACTTTCATTAATTGATTGTCAATCGGAAGCGAACGCGTCAAATAATTTAGCAATGCTTGAAAATCAATATTTCTGAATGATTGAGGTGGGAGACACAACATAATTTTGCAAGAACCTGAGACTTGTTAACCTAAACTGCAAGCGTTAGGTTGATTTCAGAAGAGATGTGCGTGATTTGGTTTTTCAATGTCACACTCAATTTTTGTTGTTTAGTAAACAAGTGCACAGCCAAATCAACGATGAATCATTTCACTGAGTTTTTAGCACTTCTTTCGAGCTTATTCCCATGCCAAATCAGTAGCATGAGACACTTCACTTCTTCTAACGAGTTTCTCACCAATGTTTCATTTCCAAATCATACTAATCCGTAGCAAAGCAAGCAGTTAGATAATTTCACTTTATTTTAGCAAAGGTTACTTTTTAAAGGCACTTTACACCCTCAGATATGACTTTTCAAATGTTCATGCAGTTGTGTAGTAGACCCCTCTTGCATAACACTTACCCACCCCTTCTAGCACCACCACAGTTCTCACCCATTTTTCATGATTTCCGAATCAATAACGACTAGATGAACGGATGAATCACAACCGCGTTTTCGATTGTCACTCCCTTGCCGGTCCTCCCAGTTGGGTCGAACACACGATCCGTAACGCTTGGCGTACTCGCAGTTGGGTCCCGCCCTCTTTCCCCGGCGCTAGGCGCTTTTTAAGTCGAGTCCCACACATTTTCCCCGGCACTTGGCGCACTCCCAGTTGGGTCCCTCACGCTTTGCTCGGCGCTTGGCGCACCCGAAGTTGGGTCCCACACACGTTTCCCGGCGCTTGGCGCGTTCCCAGTTGGGTCCCGCACACTTTCCCCGGCGCTTGGCGCACTCCCAGTTGGCTCCCTCACGCTTTCCTCGGCGCTTGGCGCACCCGAAGTTGGGTCCCGCACACGTTCTTTGACGCTTAGCGCGCTCCCTGTTGGGTCCCTCTCGCTTTGCTCGGCGCGTGGCGCACCCGAAGTTGGGGCCCACTCACATTACTCGGTGCTTGGCGCGCTCCCAGTTGGGTCCCGCACACTTTCCCCGGCGCTTGGCGCACTGCCAGTTGGGTCCCGCACGCTTTCCTCGGCGCTTGGCGTACCCAAAGTTAGGTCCCGCACACTTTCTCCGGCGCTTGGCGCACTTCTACTTGGGTTCTGCACACGTTCCCCGGGGCTTGGCGTACTTATAGCTGGGTTCCGCACACGTTTCCCGTCGCTTGGCGCACTTAAATTTGGGTCCCGCACACCTTCCCGGCGCTTGGCGCACTTCTACATGGGTCCCGCACACGTTCTCCGGCTCTTGGCGCATTTCTAGTGTGGTTCCGAACACGTTCCTGGCGCTCGGCGCACTTCTAGTTGGGTCCCGCACACGTTGCCCGGCGCTCAGCACAGTTCTAGTTGGGTCCCGCATACGTTGCCCAGCGCTTGGCGCACTTCTACTTGGGTCCTGCACAAGTTCCTCGGCGCTTGGCGTACTTCTAGATGGGTCCCGCAAACGTTCCCCGGCAGTTGGCGCACTTCTAGTTCGGTCCCGCACACGTTTCGCGTCGCTTCGCGCATTTAAATATGGGTCCTGCACACCTTCCCGGCGCTTAGCGCACTTCTAGATGGGTCCCGCACACGTTCTCCGGCACTTGGCGCACTTCTAGATGGGTCCCGCAAACGTTCCCCGGCACTTGGCGCACTTCTAGATGCGTCCCGCATATATTCCCCGGCGCCTGGCGCACTCATAGTTTGGTCCCACACACGTTTTCGATGCTCGGCGCACTTCTAGTTGGGTCCCGCACACGTTCTCCGACACTTGGCGCACTTCTGTTTAGGTCTTGCACACATTTTCTGGCGCTCAGCGCACTTTTACTTGGGTCCTGCACACGTTCCCCGGCGCTTGGCGCACTTCTAGATGTGTCCTGCACGCGTTTTTCGGCGCTTGGCGCACTTCTAGTTGGGTCTCGCACACATTTCCCGGCGCTCAGCGCACTTTTACTTGGGTCCTGCACACGTTCCCCGGTGCTTGGCGCACTTCTAGATGCGTCCCGCGTACATTCCCCGGCGCTTGACGCACTTATAGTTCGGTCCCACACACGTTTTCGGTGCTTGGCGTTTTTCTAGATGCGTCCCGCACACATTCCCCGGCGCCTGGCGCACTCATAGTTCGGTCCCACACACGTTTTCGATGCTTGGCGCACTTCTAGTTGGGTCCCGCACACGTTCTCCGGCACTTGGCGCACTTCTGTTTGGGTCTCGCACACATTTCCCGGCGCTCAACGCACTTTTACTTGGGTCCTGCACACGTTCCCCGGCGCTTGGCGCACTTCTAGATGTGTCCTGCACGCGTTTTTCGGCGCTTGGCGCACTTCTAGTTGGGTCCCGCACACGTTCCCCGGCGCTCAGCACAGTTCTAGTTGGGTCCCGCATACGTTGCCCGGCGCTTGGCGCACTTCTACTCGGGTCCTGCACACGTTCTCCGGCATTTGGCGCTTTTCTAGATGTGTCCCGCACACATTCCCCGGCGCTTGGCGCACTCATAGTTCGGTCCCACACACGTTTTCGATACTTGGCGCACTTCTAGTTGGGTCCCGCACACGTTCTCCGGCACTTGGCGCACTTCTGTTTGGGTCTCGCACACATTTTCCGGTGCTTGGCGCACTCATAGTCCGGTCCCACACACGTTTTCGATGCTTGGCGCACTTCTAGTTGGGTCCCGCACACCTTCCCGGCGCTTAGCGCACTTCTAGATGGGTCCCGCACACGTTCTTCGGCATTTGGCGCACTTCTAGATGGGTCCCGCAAACGTTCCCCGGCACTTGGCGCACTTCTAGATGCGTCCCGAATACATTCCCCGGCGCTTGACGCACTTCTAGATGGGTCCCGCAAACGTTCCCCGGCACTTGGCGCACTTCTAGATGCGTCCCGCAATAAACGGTGTGCATACGATTCCTGATGGACGTACAGCAGACCTACTCTAACGCTTGCAATCAATTCACTCTTATCACATTACCACTCCATTTCTCTCAATTGGCCAACCATGTTTCATATCAGTCAAAAGTTTCACCGGACTGACACACACACACACACACACACACACACACACACACACACACACACACACACACACACACACACACACACACACACACACACACACACACACACACACACACACACACACACACACACACACACACACACACACACACACACACACACACACACACACACACACACACACACACACACACACACACACACACACACACACACACAACACACACACACACACACACACACACACACACACACACACACACACACACACACACACACACACACACACATTTTAAAATTCACAAAATTTTCCATATCTCGAGAACCACAGAGCGGATTTTTCTGAAATTTGGGCAGTGTTAAGAACCTTTACTGCTCTACATTTTGTGAAAATGCCAAGTTCGGAACTATCTTCCAAACCGAGATTCTGTAACGAGGGGGGTTTGCGCAGAAGCAATCCTTTTCCAAATCAGGTGCGCGCTTCGCGCGCACCACAATTCTTACAGCGCTTCGAATGGTGTACAGTTTATCCCTCTAGTGTATGTATAAGTGATCTCATTGTAGGGCATCCGCGCGGGGAGAGATCAAAGCCAAATCCTGGTGCGCGCTTCGCAGGCAGTGCTCACGATATATCTCGTTCTCGAGGTCTCGGTGTGACACACTAAGTTGGCAGATGCTGGAGAGGATAGGGTGGAAGAAAGCAACCAAAACTGTCCAGAAGTCAATAAAAACGGCTTTGAAAGCTATCCCGCTGCGCCTACCTATCCCGGTCCGCCCCCAATCGGACGAGCTTCTGGCGCCGCACACGTTTAGATGGCAAATTGCCAAGCAACTCTGCCGCGATTAGCATGATCGATTCGGGCAGATTTCGCGGTTAGCGCGCGCTTGCCGAAATCAGCAGGGCCCATGATTCTCGTCCACGCGCTGAATTTAGAAACCGTTATTTTGACTTACTCTGCACGATTTTCTCCGCTGTTTCTTCACTATTGGTTACCTCACGACCAAACAATTCCATTTTTGGGTCGAACTCGAGTGCGATATTCATCTGAACACTGCTTTTAAAGAAGAGACGAGCTTCTTTGGAAGTGCATGCTCTCTCGCTTTTCTCTGTCCAGATGATCTGTAGAAGTTCAGCTAACCTGATGAAATTAGCATCATCTCAAAAATGGTCATCATCTGAACGATGCGTTTACAGATGAGATTCATAGCCTTCACCATGTCATCAAGATAATCTAACAGATCATCCCAACACTTCTCCATACGATCGTTTAAGATCATCTTAACTTTATTTTGAGGGGGTTTACTACAGCCCATAATCTCTTGGAAGGAAGTCCTGCTGCTTGCCTGCCTGCTTGACCCGCCGTACGCAGCCAATTTCCTCACCCCGCGCAAGGCTTAAATTATACCATTGCACAACTGGTCCCATACCGTAATCTGAAATCTTACGTACAGCATTAAAACATAAAACATTGATAAAACTTATATGATAGATTTATGAGAGCTCAACTTGGGCGGAAATACCACATAATCTTGCAACAAAGGCTTAAAATCAATTTACGCAGATCTCTTAATTTCCTGTTTTTATACCGACACTACTCTCCTTGAGAAACTTACGATACATTAGGCGATCGGAATGCCAAAGGTCGACTTTATAATACTGGTGTTTGTCGAACGAATATAACAATTCTGCAAGTCGTGTAATCAGTATTCAGGATTCACCGTTTCTTTACAGGTTTGGGTTTCAATAATGCAACAGACTGTGGCTAGATGCGGCGCACAACCTGAGACCTTAACAGGCCATATTCGAGCAGTTGTTGAAGGTAACGATGTTTCCTTCTACATCCATTAAACATTGTTCCAAACTGATCTTTTGGGATACTGCTGTGGAGACTTCCTTGTTCTTGAACCTGTTTATGGCTAGCTTTCGGTTCCTTAAAACCTTCTTCAGACCATCTATAATATTGCAGTACATAAAAGTAACACAGGTAGTTATCCGAAACTAACCTAGGAACCCGGCGACACAGAGAGTAGTTGCACGGAGGGCTGTAAGTAAGGGGTCTTAACGTGCAACTCTGGAACGAGATGAATCAGTTCTCACCACTTAGCGCTGCCTGGTCGGTTAGAATAACTACACAATGGAGTGGGCCCTGTTATGTCTATACTTAATCGTTACCCCTACGATATTAACCGCATGGTTTTGATCAGCTCATACCTGACATTGATCTCGGGGGATAGGCGCTTTATCGCGAGGGCCTTTTAAGAAACCGAAAGCTAGCCATAAACAGGTTCAAGAACGAGGAAGTCTCAACAGCAGTATCCCAAAAGATCAACTTGAACAATGAGGCTTCGGGAAAGCAGTATCCTAACATTGTTCCAAACGTTTGAATGACCGGTATATTCGTTAAAGAAAATCACGCGGGTCCTTCAAGTCATCGGAAAACTCAGTTTTTTTTTGTATGATCAAATCATTCCGAAGGAAATAAAGGTATTCGTTTTAAATATTCTCATGAAAAAATTTAAATTTTCTGTTTTTTTTTTAACGATAGTCCCATCTAGAGATGTACGTAAGTATTCTATGCCACCGTGGAAGTCTTTGAGTCACCACTACAATACCGCGCGAATCATGTTCGAGCTAAACCATCAACACTTAGAAGACCGCGTGTCATATGTGCTTCCGCAGCCCATCCAGCCGGTGTTTTTGCCGCAAAAGCAGTATCTGCGATGCGAAAATCCCCTTTCTTCCGCAGGGATGTAGGCTCTACGCCCGTCTAACTAGGACATCCTGTCACTTTGCCGAGGGCTTTTACAAATCGTGTTTTGTTAGTTGTAGGTATTGCACCCAGAAGTGATGTTCTGTTTCCTGAATCCCCTAAATGCCTGAGAGATTTGCAAAAGTTTTCTAAAAGTGAGCATTTTTAGAGCTTTACGAGGAAAAGGGGGTACAGCGATGGCAATTGTTACGGTGTTCAGCAAAAAAACGTGTCGGATTGCGCTTAAAACGTTTTTCTGGGGGTTGTTTTGGGTGCTGATTACGAATATGAGGTCGTTTTGCCAATATTTTGAAATTCCACCTGATTTGGTTCGAAGCTTGAAATGAGAGAAATATTGCTGATTAAACGCAACTTTGACGCTTTTGAAGCAATGAAAGTGCCCCTTTTCGTTTTTTTCCCGAAGACTCTTAGTAAATTTCGATCACGGGCTATTTATGCACCGTCACAGACCTACAGCAACCACACCATGCTTTCCAAATCGTCGCGGTGCAGGTATAGGAGTATCTAGTAAGAGAAGTGATGGAGAAAGAGCGACAGGCAAGAAGTAAGTGAAAGCAGTGTGGATAAGCCGACCCATTAGATCGCCCGCCTACATCTTGGAAGATTTATCATTCCGAAGCAACACTTATCGAAGATTTGAATGCTCTTTAGCTCGAATTGTAGCAATGATTGATTGAACAAATATTCGCACTGAAACCTTATTTCTAAAGAATATTTCTTCAAACAAACGTATAAAAAAGTCACTCACCTAAGATTCTCAGAAAAGTATGTTCCTACTGAATATAGATAGGGCACCTAAACTCGTAATCAGGGCATATGTATTGCTGAAACGGAAACAATCATGACTTTGAACAGTACCAAACCAGCAGACTTCACTATAGCTTGACAATTATGCAAAACTAAACGAAGATGACATGACACATTTCAAACTCTGAGACACGGACTCTCTCCTTGTCTGGAGCTAACGCCATAAAATCATTTGTGGAGTGTTTAAAAAAGAAATGTTTTTGAATTTTTCAGAAGCGATGACGATCTCCTTGAAACTGATCTCGGATTCGCGATACAACGGCATAGAAGAAGAGGTGGAGGCTCACAAAGATGTCCTTGGATCAAGAGAACGGTTCATAGATTTCTTTTTTCAACGATCATTGCTGTTGCATTTCCCTTGTTTCCCTTCGTAGTGGACTAACAAGGGAATCACTATAACTCATAGTAACCATTCCAAATGAAATGTACTTTTCTAGAAACATTTTTGGACGAAAAGTCGGAATATGCCCATCGCAGCTGCCTAGACCCACTACGAAAGAAGTTATAGGCGTTTTTTTTTCTCTGATTTTCGTACCTTATTGCACCCTTCAAAAAGCGCATTATTTCAAAGAAAATCTGGAAACGGACCTCATAATCGTGTTCAGCCCCCAAAACAACCCCCTAGGCAGAGTTTGAGTGAAGGAACATTTTTCAAACTTTGCGCAGACTGGTAGCGTTTTGGACTTTTACGGATTTTCCGTTGGGCGTTTATTGATACCAATTAGAGGGCTCTCGAAGCGTTTCAGAAAAATATTCCAGATTTGACTAAAAATTCGCTCTGAGGGTAATTTGGGGTGCTGATCACGAATCTGAGATTCATTTGTCGTTTTCGCGAAGTTTTCGACGAAATTTGTTCGAAGCTTCCCAACGGCAGAAAAAATTGACGGCAAAATCGACTTTTGACGATTTCCGGAATGTGGCCACAGATGTGGTTTAAATCGTTCTTTTGGGGGTTATTTGGAGTGTTCAGCACGAATATGATATCAGTTTTTCGATTTTTGACAGCTCACGGTAGATTACGGTGGGTATACGGTAGTTTGGTCAGAGTCTCAGATTTGTCTCAAAGTTTCTGGGGGGGGGAGGTTATTTGGGGTGCTGAATACGAATTCGTTTGCAATTTTCGATTCTCAAATTATTAAGGTAGGTTTTGCCTCCTAAATGGCATGATACCTACCGTAACCTACAGTAAACCTCAAAATTCCGACAAGCAAACCCCAGATTCGTGTTCAGCACCCCAGATTCCCCCAACATACATGTTTTTAGAAAAATCCGGAAAAAAAATTAAAAACAACCTAAAAATTCTATGAGGGGTACTCTTACCTTGCCGCGAAGCTTGAAAAACGTTCATAACTTCTTTCAGAGTGGGTCTAGGCAGCTGCGATGGGCATATTCGGACTTTCCGTCCTGAAATGGTTCTAGAAATGTACATTTCATTTGAAATGGTTAGTGGTTCCCTCGTAAGCGCGATCATTGCGGCGGACCGTACAGCGTTCACAACACCAACGGCTAAAGGTGTGTCGATCGCGCGCGACGATCGACCTTCGCGGTTCCGTCCATTCATTAGACCAAATTCTACAAGGGGACTCTACACAGGCCTGAGGGATTCTTTGCGCTTTAGAGACACAAGCAGAGGATAAACTGCAAAAGTATTCGATTTCGACAAAAAAGAATCAGGTTGAGGCGGAAATAAATCAGCAATGCGCAATACACATGTCTGATTGAGAACGTGGTGTGTAATTCAAGTGGGAAGGTGCTTGGCAGGAGAATTTGCACACAGGAAAACGAAGCGAATATTAATATTGATTGATAGATTTTGCGCCCAATTGCTGAGAGCGGCTTCTTAATCGATTGCCCCGGATGATACCTAAGTTTGCCCTATCACTTAAACCACCCTGAGTCGATGACCCAACACTCATGGAAACAAAAATGTGCATGTAGACGTCAGAGCAGTGTTCTTACTACTTTGCACTGACCTTCAAAATGTATCTAATAACTCGCGTAGACCAACTCAAAATGCCTGACCACTTGCAACACCTAGACATTCGTTGGGACACCTAGACATTCGTCGGTAAAGTAGGGATTGCGTCTCAGGGCAGACATCGCATTAAACCCCTCATTGCTAGCAGGAGCTGCTGCTTATAGCGTCAGAGGATTTGATGGCATGCTGGCATGTGTTCAAATCATATGCCGCTATTAGCGGCAGCTCCTGCTATCAACGGGGGTTGAGTCCGATGTGTGCCCTGGGATGCTCTTCCCATTGCGCCACAGTGCTACCGCATGAATATATGAGTATCGCCCCAGCGTCGCTGGTTTGGTTGGTTTTGCCCAAGTCTTGCGATCACGTATCGGCTTCCGAATCGCGAGGAAAGAGAAGAAAGAAAGTATTAGAGGCATCGCCAAAGCGGAATTCTTAATAATGTTATATATGAGCGGAGTTCCGCGTTTTAAATAAGTAAACCAGAATAAACCTTTCAAAAAGTGAAAGGACGACGTCCATTGCTGGCAATAGGAACAAACATGCTGATAGTTGAAGATCACGATGGCGGTCAACACTTGTATTAAAATTGAAAATCCCTATCAGCGCAATTGGCAACAACTCTTACCCCAGATTGCTGGACCCAGTCGAAAGCAGCCATTTCCCAATTTTCCAGCTGAGTTGAGGTGTTTGATTGTGAACATGAACATTACACAGAGAGAAGGCTAAAATTGTTAAAAAAGGAAAACGAAAATTGAAAGTTTCCCGCGGACGATGCCTTCAGGTCCCAACAAAGAATCGCCCTTCATAGAATGTCATCCCTTTAGTTTAAGAAAAAAGTTGCTAACAAATAAGACCTCGATAAGGCACAGAGAGAGGGCTAAAGTTGTTAAAAAAGTAAAAGGAAAATTGAAAGTTTGGAATTGTCGATTTCGGACTTCACTCAAGTTGCCCTCGACCGTCTTTGACGAACCAGAATTATGCTCTGGAAGGCAGATACAGTTTGACGCGCCTTTGACCACGATTTCGACTTCGACTTGACTCTGTTTTTCGACCTCGACCGGAATTGTCGATTTCGGACTTGACTCAATTTCTCTACATTTCTGGCACCTATCTGCAAGAGAGAGTCCCATCTTCAACACTTTGCTCCGCAAACCACCACTCTCGCAGTCCTCAAAATCTGAATTACGTCGACATCGAAGCATGCTCGATCACTAGTTGGGGGAAGCCGCGACGCTGCTTGGCGGGAAAAATTGCGCGCGGGAAAACGATAGGAGGATGGGTATTGATCGAATGATTCCGCGCCCGATTGTCCAGCGCGGCTTCGTATACGGGAGAGACTGACTATATTATTGGCAACTTTACTACGTGTTACAGACTCGAAAGATACACAACCTTTCCTTGTAATGAAGGGTTGCGACCAGGGATGTGCGGCAATTGCCGTTAGCCGTCTGTCGTTTGCCGAAATTTTGATTATGTTTCCGGCAAAACTCGGCAAAGCATTGAAAGGAAACGCCGCCTATGCTGGCGGCCATGTAAGCACTAGGGGTAATCCGATTATCCATTGTTTGGTTAACCGTTATCCGGGGTTTTGACTTATCTGGGGTGGTAGTAAATGGGTTTGAAAGCGCGAGTTAACTAGCGGTAAAATTGCGGTAAACTTCAGCTAAACGCGAGCTGACAGAGAAATTCTAAATAGTGTGTGAATGAGGAAAAATATGGATAGCTTTCGGAGAAGTCCTCTAGAGGACGTTTTAGAAAGATATCCATCTACTTATTTATTCGTATACTACTTCTATTTTCACTGTCAGCTCGCGTTAATTTGACAGTACAGTTGACCGCAATGTTAAAAAGACATGGTGCGGTTGCGGACTCGCACTAAACTACGATAGAATCTGGCACTTTGCCAGATTTCGTCATCGATCGGCGCCACAGCTGATAGTCTCTTGAGCAGAGAGACGACGGTTGGCGCCGATCGATGACGAAATCTGGCATTGTGCCAGATTCTACCGTAATTTTAGTGCGAGTCCGCAACCGCACCATGTCCTATTAACATTGCGGTCAACTGTAGATAGTCCACCTCCAATGTGGTGCTTTAGTTTCTGTTCCAGAGTTTCGACAGATTCTGATGTAGCTAGATCATTTTAAAGGCAGCGTACACGCTCGTAAACGTGATTGAGATAACTACAGAAATAGAATGGTATGGCTCAGAACACAACGCATTCGCATTTTGAAGCGTCAAAAACGACCCACAATGCCGCTACATGAGTTAGAAGTTGGCCCCGCCCTGTATTTTCACGCCCCCTGTATTTGCGCTTTTCCTGCAACGCAAGGTTGCTGGGTCATCTTCACCGTCGGTATTGTTGGCGGATTGCCCAAAAAGTGAACCAAACACGTCACTGACGGCGAAAATAATCCAGCGACCCTGAGTTAGAGGAAAAAAGCAAATACGGGGGCGTGAAAATACGGGCGGGGCCAAACTTGATACTCCTGTGACCACATTGTGGGTCGCTTTTGACGCTTCAAAATGCGTAGGCGTTCTGTTCTGAGCCATACCATTCCATTTCTGTAGTTATCTCAATCACGTTTACGAGCGTGTATGCTGCCTTTAAAGGCAGTGTTCACGATGAAAATCGTTTTTCTGTTTTTCCGCCTATCTTGAAAACGGCCCCATGCTGATTCCAATGATGTCTCTGAAATCGCACTAGACCTTCTGGTAACGGAGTTATGGTCCCTCGAAAATTGAGCTAAGGAAACATGGTGGACGAGTTGTCTAAGGCTTGTAACTTCCGTCTTTTGCAGCCGATGTATGCGAGTTGACCTGAGTAAAGAGAGAAGTTGAGAATGAAGGAAAGAACGGGGCTGTTGATCGGAAACCATCGCTTATCTCACAATCTCGAGCAATCATTTGTTCACGTCGGTGGGCGTGGAAAGTGCATCTGGGGGTGACGAGCTGACGGGTGTCCAACTTTGGAGCCGTAGGGGACCGTTCCGAGCTCATTTTTCTTAGTTTTTTCAACGTTAGGGTTGAGCTAGGCCCCGCAGCTGCCGATCTCCACCAAAAAAACAGACATGGTTTTTATCGTGGACACTGCCTTTAAGTGAACTCCTGTATTCAAATATCCCAGCGCGGAGCGGTGGCTGTTTCGTCGAAACCTCCTTATCACTAGTTATATTTCACCGAGGCCCACCGTTCTGCTGCAGGTGATAATCGAATTCGGCATGTCACTAGAAATTTTTCAGAGCCTAAAAGAATGAGGAAGCAATTGTACGACCCAGAAGAATTTGTGCAACACACGTGGGCAGGAGCTCTGAAAAAGTATGCCGCGGCAGTACCAGAAAAGTACCGTGACCCTCGACTTGCCGCGATAGTTCCACGGTAGTACCGCAGCAGCTCCGTGATGATTACTGTGCCGTGGAGATTCTGTTGCAGTGTCTTGAAGGTCGACAACGCCACGACATTGCCGCGAGAGTACCGCTGCAGTTCCGTGTTGAAACCGCACGAACTCAGCGAGGATGCATCAGCGAACCCGCGTCGACTACGATTCACTGTTATGTGTGGTAGAACGAGGTTGTTGCTGGTTCAATAGCCCAAATTTGACGTACATCCCGTATCTCCTGGGTCGCAATGTCAGGGATACAATCTGTCCTTATCAGACAGAGGACGTGAGCACCGCAGGTTCGTAGGTCTACCCAGTTGTATTATGTCCCGATTCATATGAGTTACTTGCAGTCGGTCCTATTTTTGTCAGAGCGCAGCCACCGATGGCAGAGCCGCAGCGGCACCATAGCGGAGCCGCAGCGGCACTACCGCGGAGACGCAGCGGCACTGCCGCGGCACAGCGTCACTACCGCGGAGCCGCAGCTCTATGAGGTCCCGCATGTCTTGTTCTTGTTCATTTGATGCTTTGAAATGGAAATACTCCCTAGAACTGGAATTATTAGAATGTTGACATAATTATTAGAAAGAGAGGAAAAAAAGTAGAGCGGCACATGTGAATAACTTTTGGGTCAATCTAAGGGATGACGTTTTTTGCCGTTTGCCGATTGCCGTTACAAACAAGACTGTCAACACTTGGGAGACCGCACTGTCATTTGAATCTTATAGAAAAGTTAAAATTCTTTAAAAAAAGTTAAAAAAAAAGAAAAGTTAAAAGGAAAGTTGTTATTAAACAGAGCTTCAGGCAATGGACCTTTCCGTGCAGTGACAGCTGAGGTCTATTTGTCAGGTCACGCTGCAGACTATTGGATGTACAACGTAAAATTCACAATTCCAGGGCGTGGGAGATGGCGAAGACGCAATTTATCCAGCCTCTATTCCACAAGTACCACTCGGTGATCGTTGGTAGCAATCAGCAGTCATGTCCAGCAATCACGTTGAAAAATTTGTGAAGTCTATTCTGTGCTATCTAATTTTCGCTTACTGATCGTTTTGTGGGCTGCTTACCACACTTTTTTTCCTGTTTGGATATTCCGCCTTGGTTTGGAATGATGTCTAGGTCTCGTTTCGTCATTTACCTTAACTTAACTTTGTTGTTATATGGATTTATCGCTCTGTCTTTCTGTACTTATTTGACACGGGTTTACGGATTAAACTGTCAGTACCGTGCCTTGAGTGGTCTTCGCCATCGTCAATCAACGTCATGACCGTCGTTTTCAAATCGGGCGCCCGTTTCTCCTTACACTTGTAGACTAGAATTCGGAAATACTTCTTCGGAAAAGCTTTGCATTTGCATGTATGCATATCAAATTGGTCAAAAGCACAAGTTAACGTAGTTACAACCAAAACGTTCCGGCCACTTCGAGACTGGGGAGATAAAAACACTTGTAGTGGTACCTATTCTCCATTCACCAGTCAGCACCCAGCCGGCGTGGTTTGAAGCAATTCTAGCTTGTATTCATTTACTTATTTATTTGTGCGGAGATATCTGCGAAAAAAAAAATCAGATGGATATTAAAGGCACAGTCCAACCTCAATATTGTTTCTCTGTTTTTCTGCCTGTCTTGGAAACAGTCCCACGCTGATTTCCATTGTCTCTGGAAGCGTACAAGACACCCTGGGACCAGAGTAATTGCCCCCCAAATATTGAGTTGCTTAAGTATTGTAGACGAAATTGTACCTCCTATCATTTGCAAACGATATATGCGAGCTGACCTGAACAAACAGAGAGAGGCTGCGAATGAAGAGATGAACGGGGCTCCGTAGCTCATCACGCCACTGTTGAGCTCGAAAGGTCGTAAAAGGGGCGTGCCAAAGTGGCTTCCTGATGTGGGCGCTCCACGGTGGCTCTCTCTGATATCTCGCCTATTCAGAGGAACTGAGAGTTCGCACTTAGCAGATAATATACAGGGTGGGTCTCCTTCACAACTATGTGGAAAATCCTCAAATTTCGTCCCTGAGCTTGGACTTTGCCTTTAAACAGAAACGCAATTGTACAAGTCATTGTAGAACAAAGCCCAATGAATATTTCATATGTTCCTATCGATATCTCGTGACATAGCCATTCATCAGCCCAATGAAATACACGCTGAAATTGTTCCTTACATAGCGGCGGTTCATTGAGGGTATCACTGTCGTGGGTAAAACTTCGGAATGAACGACCCACCCACAATTGTTTAATTTTGTAGTTTTTTGAAGGCAGTGTTCACGATAATCTTCGATCTTGAGATTATTCGCTAAATCGATCGTTTGGCTCCCAAGTAGAACTGAAATGACGAAGAAACCGAGAGAAACGCATCGGAAGACACGAAATCCTCTAAATACTCCCACCCCGTTTCATTACTCTCAGTGGAACTGTTTGGTGTGACAATGAAATCGTTTGTGGTCCCGTCTTTTGTTATTCTCTATTTCCTGTTGCTCCGTTCTTTCCTTCGGACCCTAACTAATACTGTTTTGCCCAAAATATTCTTTCATTTTTGACTAGCACCATTCTTTACCGGTGACAACCACCGTGAACATTCATCCAATCGGACAACTAGTCCAGGCCGGAAAATAATACTGAAATAAGGCGAATTAGTGCTTTTTTCGCCGTTTCTTTGTAATTTTGGTAACACTTGGTTCCCAACACACTGTTTTGAGTGGAAAACTCGGGAACGAAAATCATCGTGAACACTGCCTCTAAGTACTCTTTCGGGTTAGACGACCCACTAGAGAATAATGTTGAAAAAATTCATGCCGCTAGAGCCGTCGAATGATTTTGTCTACTTCCAAGACACTAAACTGGTTGGTGAAGCCAACCGAGCGGTCGGATAAGACGGAACTGTCGCCAATCCTTTGATAAAGGGCGCTCCCGACAGGAAGGGGTTTCGTTAGTAAGAAATACAATTCTGCGACCTGGATCAACAGGAATGGACGTGATCTCACTGGGTAAGAGGCGACTCCAGTACTTACATGTTTACTACGTGGCAAAGGGTATAAAAGGGCTCTGCAGCATCATTCATTCTCATTCTTCATTTTGTTTCTGCTGCCTTAGTGTGAGCGAGAAAGCCGAGACTCACCCAGGAGAGAGGTGAGTTCGGCAGCAAGTGAGAGACAGAAGTCGAGCCCAGGTTAATCCCCGGCCACACCCTATTGTGTATTTTTCGGTCGCCTCGAGCCTATATAGTTGCATTCGTTGCTTGTTTTGTGTTTATTGGGTTATCAGTAAAAAGATTTTCCCTTCCTCGTGCAGACAGAAGCAAAACCGCGGGACTAATTCCCGTTACATGGGGGCCAGGCAAACCGAAGCCAATCGACGAGAAACAAGTGAGCAGTGAGTGAGAATCAGTGAGCTACGATCTTAGTGAAGTAGTGAGAGCTGAAAGATACCCATCAATACTGTATATTGTGTTCGTTGTTGTGACTTGTTGTAATTACAAGAAGCGTGGTAATAACAAGTATTGCAGAGAATCGTGAAGCTGTGTGAAAGGCAGTCGAAATGCAGGCGAACGGAGATCACGGTGATCACGTTGACAAAGTGAGTGAACTTTCCTTAGATGTGCTGAGTGAAAAAATGGAAGAGATAAAGGATGGTTTGACAACTATCCCCAGAAAATTGAAGGAGTTGCTAGACAACTGCAGAACATCTGATGAGTTTCGGAAAACTCTAGAAGCATATATTGGCAATTAATTCGATGAGATCTGCAAGCAATTACTGAGCCTGAGGGCAAGAACCTTGTCATACAAAAGCCTTGGCGCGGATGTTTTTGAAACTTTGCATCAAAAAGGTATTGAAACTGCAAAAGATTTCTTT
Organism: Aplectana chamaeleonis; assembly: GCA_029168955.1. NCBI lineage: Eukaryota > Metazoa > Nematoda > Chromadorea > Rhabditida > Cosmocercidae > Aplectana > Aplectana chamaeleonis. The sequence goes on from JAPDOI010000192.1 coordinate 1,243,526, forward strand.
GATTTCATGGCTGTCACCGAAAGAGATGGAGAAATTGTTGACGAAATGTGCCAAATGTTAAATGTCGACGCATTTCAGGTGAAAAGCAAGATGGAGAAAGTGCTGAAAGAGGCAGAAGTAGCCAATCGCACCGAAGTCGTGAATGCAAAAATGGAAGTCGACGGCACGCAGGGTAAAAATCATAGCTCTAACAGAGGTTACGGTAATGAGCGGTCAGAATACCACAATGCATTTCAGATGCAGGGTTCTCCAAGGCAGTGGAGCAATCAAGGATTAGAGATTGGTCGACAGTCCGCGCCGAACTTGAGGCCATTGGCAACGGAAGCAAGGGAACAAAATGTCGAACAGCACCAAAGAGGTACGAATAATGAGCTCGTCGCCATCTTGCAATCCTTGACGTGTACAGACCCAGGTGTTTACAAAGGCTCAGAAAACGAGAGTATTAAAGAATTCGTAAGAAGGTTCAGGCGCAAATACGAAAATGTAGTGACCAACGATTCAACCCTGATCGAAATTCTGGGAGATGATCACTTGAGAGGGCGAGCAAAATGCATATTTTTGAATATCCCAAACGAGATTCGAGCGCAAGGGTTTGACGCGGTGATAGGCGAACTGAGTGTGATGTTAGCGTGCGATTCGACCGCAGCGAGAATCCGAGCCCTGACAGCCTTAAGAAATTTGAAGATCAAAAACGTCCAAGAAGTAGCCGAGTTTTGTGTCACTCTAGAGAAGGTCGGAAGAAGAGCAAATCCAGAATGTGCGATAGAGGAAAGATCAATGGAATACGCTCAAATCTTGCTACAGAATCTCGCGAACTGGCCGGAATATATTCAACTGATAGGAATTTTGAATAGAGTCGAATCAGCGCAAGCCTATAACGAGATAAAACATTTGGCCATCAGTATAGAGCAGTCTAAAAAGATGTGCGATGTGGGGAAATATGGACTAGTTAGAAGACCCCATGCTTGGAAGGAAAGAGTGAAGGATTATTCCAACCGCGGAATGACACAGGAAGCCGGCCGTCCACGTCAGAGTAGACCATGGGCGACCACACAAGAAAGCAGACATGATACTGCGTGAGCGAATGGTAGATCTAACCCTCAAGCGGAACCAATATCTGATGCGAACGCGAGGAAATGCTACAATTGCTCAAGATATGTGCACATGGCAAGATAATGCACTGTTCGAAGACAAGATAATTCTCCAGTGTGGGCAAACAGAGAGAATAGACAAAGGAATAGTGTATCGTCGATGATCGACAAGGTGAGAAACATGGTTCTACGAGGATTTTCTAGTCAAAATGAGCTCATTGGAAAACGAACTATCGTGAGAGCGCAGCTGCTAGATATGACGACTCCAGCACTGCTAGACACTCGCTCAATGATAAGCATCGTACCAATCAAAATACTGGAGAAGGCACGAAATCGTGGATTCGACGTCGATCAACTGCGAGTGTTGCAGACCAAGAACTCACAGATTTACGATGCGTCGAACAATATCATGAAGTTGGTGGGAGCAGTGCGCATAAATGTGAAATTGGAAAATGGTGAAGCAAATGATAATGCCTTCTATGTATCACGTGATGAGGAAGAAGAAAGTCTTCTTGGCACGAATGCTCTGGAAACTCTGGGCGTGAAGGCAAAGCTTGAGAGAGAAACACCAATGAGGGAGTCTGCTACATCGGACTGTATGAAGATTGAGCAAGGTAGTAAGGTTGTGATTGCCACGCGCACGGTAATTCCACCATGCGAAACGTCGCTAGTAAGAGTCAAATGTGATACGGTAGAGCAAAACGCAGAGAGTTTTGTGGCCCTCAAGAGACGGTGTTACTAGTGGCGTATTCAAGATAACACAAGGTGAAGCACAAATTCCGGTTAGTAATCGGAAACCAGAACCGATGGTTTTAGGAGTCAACGATGAGGTTGGGACATGGGGCACGGACAAATGGCATGAGACATGGGAGGACGTGAACCCACTCATGTTAGATAGCGACGAGGTTGTTGTGTGTGGAGAGGAATCCAGAATGTGCGATAGAGGAAAGATCAATGGAATACGCTCAAATCTTGCTACAGAATCTCGCGGACTGGCCGGAATATATTCAACTGATAGGAATTTTGAATAGAGTCGAATCGGCGCAAGCCTATAACGAGATAAAACATTTGGCCATCAGTATAGAGCAGTCTAAAAAGATGTACGATGTGGGGAAATAAGGACTAGTTCGAAGACCCCATGCTTGGAAGGAAAGAGTGAAGGATTATTCCAACCGCGGAATGACACAGGAAGCCGGCCGTCCACGTCAGAGTAGACCATGGGCGACCACACAAGAAAGCAGACATGATACTGCGCGAGCGAATGGTAGATCTAACCCTCAAGCGGAACCAATATCTGATGCGAACGCGAGGAAATGCTACAATTGCTCAAGATATGTGCACATGGCAAGATAATGCTTTGTTCGAAGACAAGATAATTCTCCAGTGTGGGCAAACAGAGAGAATAGACAAAGGAATAGTAAATCGTCGATGATCGACAAGGTGAGAAACATGGTTCTACGAGGATTTTCTAGTCAGAATGAGCTCATTGGAAAACGAACTATCGTGAGAGCGCAGCTGCTAGATATGACGACTCCAGCACTGCTAGACACTCGCTCAGTGATAAGCACCGTACCAATCAAAATACTGGAGAAGGCACGAAATCGCGGATTCGACGTCGATCAACTGCGAGTGTTGCAGACCAAGAACTCAGAGATTTACGATGCGTCGAAAAATATCATGAAGTTCGTGGGAGCAGTGCGCATAAATGTGAAATTGGAAAATGGTGAAGCAAATGATATTGCCTTCTATGTATCAAGCGATGAGGAAGAAGAAATTCTTCTTGGCACGAATGCTCTGGAAACTCTGGGCGCGAAGGTAAAGCTTGAGAGAGAAACACCAATGAGGGAGTCTGCTACATCGGACTGTATGAAGATTGAGCAAGGTAGTAAGGTTGTGATAGCCACGCGCACGGTAATTCCACCATACGAAACGTCGCTAGTAAGAGTCAAATGTGATACGGTAGAGAAAAACGCAGAGAGAGTTTTGTGGCTCTCAAGAGACGGTGTTACTAGTGGCGTATTCAAGATAACACAAGGTGAAGCACAAATTCCGGTTAGTAATCGGAAACCAGAACCGATGGTTTTAGGAGTCAACGATGAGGTTGGGACATGGGGCACGGACAAATGGCATGAGACATGGGAGGACGTGAACCCACTCATGTTAGATAGCGACGAGGTGGTTGTGTGTGGAGAGGAAAAAGTGAAATTACTGGAAGAACAGATAACAAATAACAGAGGAACAAAGTCCATCGAGCCAGATTTCCAGAATATTATTATCGAATTTATGGACGTATTTGCAGTATCCGACAAAGAGCTGACTCAGACGGATCTGGTCGCTATGAGGATAGATACAGAAGAATGTGAACCAGTAAGACTGAAAACAAGACCCGTACCTTTAGCGATCTGACGAAAACTCAAAGAGCTGCTTCAAGACTTGCAAGAAAGAGCAGTTATTGAAAAAAGTTCATCTGAATGGGCCTTTCCGATCGTGTAGAAGGACGGCTCAATAAGACTCTGCGTAGATTATCGAGAGTTGAACTAGCGTATCAAACGGGACTCTTATACAATTCCTACCATGGATGCGATTCTACAAAATATGGCTGGAAACAGAGTTTTTTCCACACTGGATTTGAGCAGCGGGTATTGGCAGATACCACTTGATGAAAAAACAAAAGATAAATCTGCTTTCACAACTTCGCATAGTCTATTCCAACTTCGCGTGACACCATTCGGATTGAGTACTAGCCCTGCGGTTTTCCAGCGTTTGATGGATACAGTTCTGTACGACCTTCTTGGGAAGAACGTGTTCTGCTACATCGATGATATGATAATTTGCAGTAAAACAAGGGAGGAGCATCTGGAACTGCTGAAAGAGGTTTGCACGCGTATGCGGGAAGCGAGACTAAACTTCAAGGCAAACAAATGTGTGCTACTACAACCATCAGTCTCTTTTCTGGGTCACATTGTGGACCAAGAGAACAAAGAGTACACACCGATCCAGCCAAGGTATAGGCGATAAACAACTTCCCGACACCGAGAAACGAAAAGGAGCTGAAGCGATTCCTAGGGATGGCGTCCTTCTACAGGAAGTTCTGCCTTGGGTTCTCGAATCACGCTGGGTGTTTATTCAGTTTGACATCATCTAAAACGAAGTGGACGTGGGGAAAGCCGCAAGATGAAGCATTTACCAAAGTGAAACAAATGGTAGCTACGGCTCCGGTCCTTACCCAACCCAACATTGAGAAAGCAAGAAGTGGAGAAAGACCTTTTCTAATTTACACTGATGCTTCAACAACAGGATCAGGCGCGGTACTCTCGCAAGAATGCGACGACCAAGAAATTCACCCAGTATACTTCGCACCAAAAACTCTAACCGAGGCCGAGAAAAGGTATCATGTGACCGATCTGGAAGCTCTGGGAGTTCTCTTCGCCGTCCGCAAATTCCTCAGGCAAACTAGGGATCGGAGCGCCGTAGAATACGTCAGATATGGATAGGGCTGGCGGACAGCCGGTGCACCTGCCGAAAGTGCCAGCGCTGGCTTTTGGCCGGCAGGCTGTGTGAGCGCTGGCTTTCCGCATATTGCAATATTGCACGTCCAAACGCCTGTGATCACGCTATCGATCCTAATGGATGTGTTAGCACATAGTTCGATGACGCCCTCGATGACATCTCGTCTCCCATATTCGTCCTGCTGCAGCCGCCGTCTCAAACATCGTCATTTTGAGCCATTTTTGCTGATTAAAGTCTTGGTATGTTTGACATAAAACACAGCAGATTCGAAGCAAAGCCTTGGCATCGATGCATTTTCTCCTGTTCGAGGCAGTGAGATCTCAACAGATTTCCAGAGAATGCCTTGATTCTGCCGCGAATATGCCGGGAATCTGTCTCCACGGCTCAGATCCGGCACCGACGCGGCAGCATGCCGACAGGTTCTCGGTAGAATTCAGTCAAATCATTCCAGCGCCTTTTCCTGTTTTTAATAAAAAATTTACGCAAATTCATAGAGGCATGAAATTAGAGTACATTTCAAAGCTACCCTGGAACCATGGATGAGCGAAAACACGCGACTTCTGTTTCCGTTTTGCGGTCATTTGTGCGTATCCGTTTTCCGCCTCTTCGTTGACCAAGTGCAAGGATTGTCATTTATTCATACTTTTTTTCCGTTTTTCGCCTTCCAAAGCATTTTCGTCTATTCGTTTTCCGGGTATTTAAATTTCTCTTCGAATTTCGTTTTCGATTTCCGTGTAAAAATCAATGTCCGCTTATCCCTGATCGAATATTTCAAACTCAAAGGCATCGTTCGCGCTGGAAATCAATTTTCATTTTTCCGGCTCAATTTCATGATTGAGCCCGGTAGACTACACTGGTAAACTTTGGCGCGTCAAAAACGTTGGGCACTGAGTTTGGAAGGCGTCAAAGATGAAGATCCGCCACCAATTCTCACCAGTCATCTAGCACTTTTTCCTAGAATGTTGGTGCGATCGTAAGACAACATGAAAAATAGTTACGGCACGAAGTCCACATGCAGAAAAACTCCGAAAATGACAGTAGCAAGGCCTCCAGAAGCGGAAAAACTTCATAAAGGTTTTTGGCGCGAAATTCAAATTCGTATTTACAATGTGTTCCGATTGACTTTTCTTTACAAATGAAGGTTTTTCATGGGCCCCTTCGACATTTTCGTTCACTAGATAGGCCCAGCTACACAAAAACATGAAAAAATAATATACTGTTTTCTGCGCTTACGATGCCTTTAACCAAAGTTTTCCAAACCCCGAAATGAGCGGTCATTTGCCCTTGATCAACTATCCACCCCACGATGTGAATTAGTTCCGGAAACCCTGTTATTGCCGCCCTTTTCACCGAGTTTCGAGTTAGGCGTCAAATATGGTTTGGCCTGTATGTAGCCAACAACTACAATCAGGGTTGAGCAGGCCGTTGTGGCGATTTTTGTCGTGGCTACGACCCCACCCATTTCTTTTTACCAAAAAATCCCAAAATTTTACGACCCTCTTGGTCCAAAAATTTTTAAAGCTTTATTTAGTGTCTAATTGTCTATTTTCTCAAAAGTATAAGTTTTCTAAACAGCTTCTCTGCATATAATCTGCTTTTATATTGTTGAAAATGCATACACCTCGCACGCGACTGACTATTCCTACCTCATTTTACCTTACCATGTGGTTTTGAGAAATCCTATTTTTTCCAAAAATTTCACGACCCCTCCCCAAATTTTCATTTTTCCCGCAATTTCCAAAAAAATACGACCCCCGTTGTGACCAGTCACAACGCTGCTCAACCCTGACTACAATGCTAACTAAACGACGCCTATGTCACGGTAGATTATGATTTCAGGACTTATTTCCTTATTCATTGAATTCTTTCATGCAGTACTCTTACCCCCTTTCATACTTCGAAAACTGTGAAAAAAATCGCAGATCTGCAATGGTTAAGCATACCAAAGTATCGCGAATTTTATCGCTGGCGAAAAAAAAACGCGTATTCAAGCTGCGATTTTTGATGCGGATCAGGGCTGTGCGTAACTGAATTTTGCAATTTCGTAAATCGTAAATCGTAATTTTTTAAATTCCTCGTAATTCGTAAATCGTAATTCGTAACTGATGATGAGTAATAAGCCCACACAGCCAAAACTCATTCGATGTAGAAACACCTCAGCACTTCACTGATCCAGTGTTTCCATATCAAAGGAGGTTCGATGTTGGGTTTCAAAATAACGCTGTTTTGCACAGTACTTGAAGAATTTCTCAGCGTACATACGTGTGACAGAAACTACTTAACCAGAAAAAATGAAGCCAACTTTGCCCTATATCTGAATCCGAAATTAAAAATAGTCATCACTCAATGGCAGTCAGGGAGGGAAACACTGAGATGAAAAAAAAATGCGGTACGAGGGTTCCAGGGTATATCTGTCAAGGAAAGGCTACTTGTATAAGGTGGCCCCTTCAGAAGAAACATTCATTTGCAAAACCACTTTTCGATGCAGAAATCGAGTCTGCCCTCTATAATTGTTAGGCGGTATCCTGAACGGCGTTATAAGCGTTCCTCTCCATAGTCATAGGGTTTCTTGAATGGAGACAGCCGTACGAAGGTAAAGGTTGTTCAAGAATTCGAAATGCAAAAAGGTGTAGGCTCCCTCCAAATCTCTGATTTGAAAAAGGAATAATTTCTAAGCTTTATTTTCTTTTGCACTTGGAAATTTCTTGAATTCTCGATTTAGAAACATTCAGTACCTTTTTTGAAAAGGTTTATAACGTCGGCATGAATCCTAATGAGGCTTCGCGTTCACTATTGAAGGTTGGTGCAAACTCGTTGCCATGTGCTATTAGGTGCAACGACTTTGCTCCAACCTCAATGGGGAACGCAAAGTCTCATTAGGATCCATGCCGGTTTTACATACCTAGGTGACTTCGCAGCCATATTTTTGTTCAAATGTTCGGAAGCGTATTTTAGCATTACCACTTTCCCCCAACCCTAAATTGCCTTAATTGCCTTTGAACATAGACCTCGATCAAACGTTATTTCGGGAAGCCCAAAACTCTGCGTCGAAAAGTGTTTTTAGGCCAGAAAGATCCCTCAGCAGATTTCACTTCATGAAATACAAGTTTTTGTTGGTGACTTTTAACCAGCTGGAGATGGATGCGTGAAGAAGGTTGTTTTCGAGATCACCTTGGACTTCTGTAACAAAGTGCATATTGTCTTTCAATCTGTTTGCTCCATTAACCAACCAGATCTTCAGAATCCAGCCCCATATTCAATGTCCCTATCGATGTGGAATTCCTGTCCGCAGTTGCAGACAGCCGCTTCTGCAGACCGTAGCTGGGTGATGGTCATAATGTTTCCTCACAACAGAAGAGGCGGGAGGAAACAGGGGAGGAGCGAGGCGCGTAATTAGACGCTAGCCGTGTCTCATCCAATCACCCACCTCGCTCCTCCTCCGCTTCTCACGCCTCTTTTGGGGTGCGCCCAAAGAGGCACTCTCGAATGGGAGGGGCCTGAGAGCTTAGGGCGCTCGCACCTTCTCGCGGACTAGCCCCTCTTACAATGCGATGCGTTCTTCTTGGATATTCGTGGAATTATTGACTACCTTTTCGTCTCTACTGCCGCCCAGATGATTACTATTTCTCGTATTCATTTCTCTTATACACGGGAAGGTGTCCACGAGAAGGTGCCCGCGCCATGCGCTCTAGCATCCCGCCCACTTTGGAGTGCCTACTTTCCATCCCCCATTCCATGGAGATAAATAACTGTTGAGCTTGGCTCCACCGAACTGGGCAGTTAACGGATCAAGGCAAGGTTGGAACCCTATTACAAGTTTAAGCCGGCTGGTGTGAGAAGGTTGTATTGGAATCTCGTGATCAACAATCATATTTCCCTCTGCTGGTGACTACGCCCGGCTGGAAATTTTGGGGAAAGGTTTCAAAATTGAATTCGGAAAGAATAACCAAATTTCAGGAATGCAAAGAAAGTGTTAAATTTACTGTGCTCTAGGCAGCAAGTTTCCATCCTCAGGCGGTTCTCCGCCCCGAGCCGCACCTATAGGAATTGGAACACCTCACACTCTGGCCTATTCTCGCAATTCCCGGGCCACTGCTTTTACTGTTCGGGCGAACTGGAGGAGCCCGGGCAACCGAAGCAGTGGCTCGGAAAGCAACAGCAGTTGACTTGACAGCAACAGAGTCGGAATCGCTGAATGGGAGAACGAGCCGAACTGTCAGGCGGCTCGGGGCCGCGAATGGCCTGATTTGTTCCCTCAATCGCATTTTCGCGATTTCTTACGATTTGTTACGATTCGTTACGATTTTTGGCCGGAAATTCGTAAATCGTAAATCGTAAAAAAATTGAAAAAAAACACCCGTAATTCGCAAATCGTAATTCGTAATTCGTAATTACGCACAGCCCTGATGCGGATTGCAGCGATGAATGTCGCTCACAGTTGTTTTTTCGATATCCTCGAAATTTTTCCCGCGACTTTTTTCGCAGCTTGAAGATTTGCGAGAAGAATGGTTGAGATGATTCTTGTCGCAATAGCGTCATCCTTAAAAGTGTGCAGGACTGCAGTGGGAGTGTGCAGGACATCAGTGGGAGTCTGCAGGACGTCATAGAAAGTGTGCAGGACTTCAGTGGGAGTGCGCAGATGGGCAGAAACAGAAACCTGGCAACAACCTGCAAGCCTTTCTGTAGCGTGCTGTCTGGTGCTGCGCAGCGGCATCAAACTTCTGCACACTCTCCGAGCTGTCCTGTACGAGTATTGGGATATCAACATCATATTTTTGGATTCTCGGACCGGGCATTGCATTTGTCCATCTACACTGAGCACGGATATCACTCGTACTTTGCGATTCTCATTTCGCGTTGGCGCAAACTCGGTGCACGTATATTATAACACATCAGTGCGATCCGTGCCAGTATCAGTGCGATGCGTACAGACTGTAGATGGACAAATGCAATGTCCGGTCCAAGAATCTAGGAAAATGATATTCTGATCCCAATACTCGTTCAGGGCAGCTCGGAGAGTGTGCACAAGTCTGCTTCAGCTGCGATTTACTGGACAGCACGCAGCAGAAAGGCGTGCAGCTCGTTATTCAGGTTCCTGTTGCTGTACATCTGCAACGAATCATTGCAAAGTTAGTTGGGTCCCGCATCAAAATTGGGTCGCGTGCACTTTACCGGCGCTTGACGCACTCCAAGTTGGGTCCCACACACTTTTCCCGGAGCACTTTCAGTGGAGTTCCGCACACTTGGCTCTCGGCAAAATGATAGATAGTAGGATTGTTCTATGATTAAGCGCTTATCAAAGAATTCCTTGAGAATTGGAAGGAGTCATGAGTAGCCAGTCCATTGAAATTTTTGATATGGCTGGAGCAGGGGCATCTTGAAAGAGCCGGAGGAGGGGCATCGAACGCGGCTGCAGGGGCACCTTAAAAAAGCCGGAGCAGAAACCACGAAGGCGGCTGCAGGGGCATGTTAAAAGGGCTGAGGCAGGGGCCTTGAAGGAGCTGAGCAGAGTGCCAAAAGGGCGCGGCCTGATGATGGAGAGCAGCACCGATAGATCGCGGCGATCTATCAATACGGCTCTCCATCATCAGGCCGCGCCATTTTGGCACTCTGCTCGGCCCCGAAGGCGGCTGCAGGGGCATCTTGAAAGGGCTGGAGCAAAGGCACCGAACGCGGCTGCAGGGGAGCTCTGAAAGGGCTGGAGCAGAGGCGCCTAAGGCGGTTGCAGGGGCACCTTAAAAGGGCTGGAGCAGAGGCACCGAACGCGGCTGCAGGGGCACTTTAAAAGAGACGGAGCAGGGGCACCGAACACGGCTGCAGGGGGCTTTGAAAGGGCTGGAGCAGAGGCGCCGAAGGCGGTTGCAGGGGCACCTTAAAAGGGCTGGAGCAGAGGCACCGAACGCGGCTGCAGGGGCACTTTAAAAGAGCCGGAGCAGGAGCACCGAACACGGCTGCAGGGGGGCTTTGAAAGGGCTGGAGCAGAGGCGCATAAGGCGGTTGCAGGGGCACCTTAGAAGGGCTGGAGCAGAGGCACCGAACGCGGCTGCAGGGGCACTTTAAAAGAGACGGAGCAGGGGCACCGAACACGGCTGCAGGGGGGCGGGCTTTGAAAGGGCTGGAGCAGAGGCGCCGAACGCGGCTGCAGGGGCACTTTAAAAGAGCCGGAGCAGGAGCACCGAACACGGCTGCAGGGGGGCTTTGAAGGGGCTGGAGCAGAGGCGCCGAAGGCGGTTGCAGGGGCACCTTAAGAGGGCTGGAGCAGAGGCAACGAACGCGGCTGCAGGGGCACTTTAAAAGAGCCGGAGCAGGGGCACCGAACACGGCTGCAGGGGGGCTTTGAAAGGGCTGGAGCAGAGGCGCAGAACGGGGTTGCAGAGGCACCCTAAAAGGGCTGGAGCAGAGGCACCGAACACGGCTGCAGGGGGGCTCTGAAAGGGCTGGAGCAGAGGCGCCTAAGGCGGTTGCAGGGGCACCTTAAAAGGGCTGGAGAAGAGGCACCGAACGCGGCTGCAGGGGCACTTTAAAGGAGCCGGAGCAGGGGCACCAAACACGGCTGCAGGGGGGCTTTGAAAGAGCTGGAGCAGAGGCGCCGAAGACGGTTGCAGGGGCACCTTAAAAGGGCTGGAGCAGAGGCACCGAACGCGGCTGCAGGGGGGCTCTGAAAGGGCTGGAGCAGAGGCGCCGAACGCGGCTGCAGGGGGGCTTTGAAAGGGCTGGAGCAGAGGCGCAGAACGGGGTTGCAGAGGCACCCTAAAAGGGCTGGAGCAGAGGCACCGAACACGGCTGCAGGGGGGCTCTGAAAGGGCTGGAGCAGAGGCGCCTAAGGCGGTTGCAGGGGCACCTTAAAAGGGCTGGAGAAGAGGCACCGAACGCGGCTGCAGGGGCACTTTAAAGGAGCCGGAGCAGGGGCACCAAACACGGCTGCAGGGGGGCTTTGAAAGAGCTGGAGCAGAGGCGCCGAAGGCGGTTGCAGGGGCACCTTAAAAGGGCTGGAGCAGAGGCACCGAACGCGGCTGCAGGGGGGCTCTGAAAGGGCTGGAGCAGAGGCGCCGAACGCGGCTGCAGGGGCATTGAAGGCAACAGCAGCGGGAACGACTCCGCCCACTTTGGCTGTCGGAGCCCACGTCCTCGACCGCTCCGACGGCCGTCGGACGGGGTTCCGATCCCCAGTTTGCCTGAGTCCATATGTTTATCTATGGCCTACCTACAATTGTGTATACCGACCACCAACCGCTCACGGCACTATTCAAGCGTTCAAATGTCTCAGCAAGAGTACTGAGATGGTCACTGGAGCTGCAACGGTACAATCTGAGCATTCAGAACCCCAAAGGGAAAGGAAACAGCGTGGCGGATGCATTAAGCAGAGGGTGTGGACATACCGAAGAAGAGTCAATAGTGAGCTGTGATGAAGCAGTGATAGGAGCTGTTGCGGTGAAGGAAAAGACGAAATGGATGAAAAAACTGTTAGAGGACGAAGAATGGGCTACTGTAATCGACTTAGTAGAGAGGGGTGAGACTGACAGCACTGTCAAAATCCCTGGTATGAACCGAGCTTCGAGTGTTGCCGATTTCTTTATAGAAAATGGGGAACTCAAAATGTATCAAGAAGACGGAATCGCAGTCTACATCGTCCCAAGAAGCGCACGATATGAAGTATTCCATGAATCACATGCAGGCACTTTCGCAGGAGCACTTTAGTGCTCAGAAGCTGATCAACCAATTGAAAAAGAGAGTATTTTGGCAAACTATGGCTCAAGATGTGAATAAATGGACGAAAGAATTCCAACGGTGTTTTGTCGAAAATCCACGTGCGAGACTAGTACCTCCATTGAAACCAATAGTGACATCAGAACCGTACGAAATCAAGGGTGTTGATATCTTGGAACTCGGAATAACAACCAGTGGCAACCGCTATGCAGTGACTGTGATAGACCACTTCACAAAATTCGCAGCTGCATATCCGGTCCCGGACAAGAGTGCTGAGACGGTTGCCAAAACATTGTTCATACGATGGATAGCGGAGGGATGCAGATGGCCTAAAGCGATGTTGTCCGATCGCGGAGGAGAGTTTGAGAACAAAGTAATGGATGAGATTGAAAAGATAACTGGAATTAAGCATGTTTTCACAAAAGGATACAATCCAAGAGAAAATGGTATAACGGAAAGATTGAACGGTACCATCGTGGCAATGCTTCGAAAATCTACAAAAGTACCATCTGAGTGGGACCTACGACTGCCATTCTGCATGATGGCTTACAATATGGTACCACACAATTCAACTGGGGATAGCCCTTATTTTGCACTGCACGGCATCGACCCGGTATTTCCATCAAGCATAGTTCCGAGAGACACTGCGTCAATATGCATGGTGGAAAATGATATGGATGACTACAAAATAGGTTTGATCCAAGCTATAGCAGAGGTACAAGAGCGAATTTCTGAAAACAATAGCCGTACGAGAGCGCGAATAAAAAATGTATATGATCAGAAGTTCAATGTAGAAAGTGCCCGCTATCCGAAAATTGGAGACCGTGTTTATATGAGATGAACGGCGGAGAAAAGTAGGAGGATGCACCCGAAGTTGATATGTGAGTTTGTATGGACCATTCAGGGTTTTAGATGTGAGTCCTAACTCAGCATTACTAACGAGGATAGGAGAGAGCTCTGAGCCGATTCGAGTGCAGTTTGATTTATTGAGAGTAGTACCAAATGCCATTTCCAATGAAAAAATTGACACTGTCACGTCAAGAGGCAAGAGAGGGCAAAAACAAAAATTGGCTGTCTCATGTCAACGAGTAAATGCAAATTCCAGAGATGCCGTCATTGCGGAACATAGCCAGCCTAAAAATCTCTTATTCCAATGTCTAGATGGGTGTCTCCAAAAGGTGCCCTGCACGAGATCAAAGGCGTCAATTTCCCTGGAGCATTCAGCAAGGAGACGATGGGAACTGTCTGGAAAGCATGGGTTGCCTGTAGTGCAAGACGGCAACACCCAGGATCGATGGAGGAGCGATCTCGCATTCGCGACACTCCCCCAACAAAAAGAGATCCCATTGGGCTTAAGCCTCGGCCTCAAGAGGAACTGCAAGGCGTAGCTGCCGCTTCTGCGACGAGTCTTCGTGGTGAATTATGTATATATATTTTTATTTATTTTTGTTTAATTTTTTTTAAAGTTATTATTTTGAATTTAGGGGGGGCTCACTAAGAAGTTGGAGCTGGATTATTTAAAAAAAAACCTCACCCCACACTTAACGAGTATACTGAGGTATCCATCGGTGGAGAATGGATTAAAGGCAGTGTTTACGATGATTTTCGTTCCCGAGTTTTTCACATCTAACAATGCGTTGGCCTCCAAGTGTTACCAAAATTACGAAGAAACGGCGAGAAACGCATTAAAACGTCGTATTTCAGTGAAGTTATGCTATAAAATGGATTAGTTGTCCGGTTGGATGAACATGTTTATGGTGGTTGTCACGGGTATAAACAGGGAATAATCAGAAATGGAGGAATATTTTAGGCAAAACAGTATTAGTTAGGGTCCGAAAGAAAGCACGGAGCAATAGAGAGTAGAGAATTGCAAAGGTCGGGTCCGCAAATGATTTCATTGTCACAACAAACACTCACTGTGATACTTAAAAGGCGGGCTGATACTTGAGGATTCCGTACCTTCTGGTGCGTTTTTTCTCGGTTTCTTCGTCATTTTAGTACTACCCGGAAGCCACTTAATTAATGTAGCGAATAATCTCAAAATTGAAGATTATAGTCAACACTGTCTTTAATTCATCGGCTGCAAGCCCTTCACCGTTTCATGGAGCTAAGCTCCTTACAGAGATCATAAAAAAGACCGGTATGATTGAACCCGGAGTTTTGAAAACCCGGAGTATGAGTGAATTAGATCTAAACGACATCCTATACAATGAACTAGCAGACCTATTCACTAAAAATATTATAACTTCTAGTCTCCAGAAATCTGGAGTAAGATACGGACAAAAATTTTAGTTTACAAACTTGGACAAAAACCAAAACTTAGATGGACTACTCACAAAAATTTACATACAAGAGATCTCGCGTTAGACGCGACTTCGTGCAAAATAGGCACGGCATCATACCACCAATGGTATGGCATCGCACCACCAAAGTGCGGTATAGCATCATACCACCATCTCCATTACCGCGGAACCTGAACTGAAGTTGACCTACTCCCTACGTCCTACTAAACTCACCCTTGGAGCAGTTGGAATGCTATACGGCTGGTGGCGTAACTTGGAGTATTTTGTGGGACGTCAATACGCCTCGGAACTGCGCGAAATGAATTGCGGGGTGCATTAATGTCACTATACTTACTCACTTTAGTGCTGGTGGTTCTCAATGCTACGCCTTCTGAGCTTCGAGAAACATCAGTTTCGTATGTATCGAGTAAGTTTGCTCTGAAGTATTTTAGTGGGCATCAGTGTATCCCAAATTGTGCGACGAAAGTAGGTTACACCAATGTCCCAAAGTTTTTGGTGTGATACGCAAAAACTGAGAAGGATAAAAATCTGGAGTATTTTATTGGACGAGGGGAAGCCTCGATAATGCACGAATCGAAAATCGAGACAGACCACTGTCCTTAATTGATAATGTTATTTTTTAGAAAAAAAAATTTTTGGAGTATTTTGACATGAGTGAGTCTCAATATTGCGCGAATTGAATATCGAGGCGCACGCATGTCACAAGGATTTGTGAGCAAAAAAACGGAGTAGTCTTCTCAGGCTATACGGCGCCCTCACCAGGTCCCATCACTACCCGCACCAGCGTCGTCAGTGCGACGCTGGTCCGGAGAGTACCCGCGTTCCGAGGGCGAACCGCTCGGAGGTGACCGCGCCCTGCGCCAAAGCGGCGGCGGCGTCACCTCCCCGCGGTTGCGCTCCCGCAACGTCAGGGTGTATGGGCGCCTTGAACGGCGGCCTGGTGGGGGTGCCGTATATGTGCCTTCGCGGAGGCGCTCATAGAATTCCCCCGCCGCCAGCTGATGGTCGGTGACGGCAAAGGGATTCCAGACACAGAAAGCCCGATGGTGCCCCGCCCTGTGACAGCAGGAGCACGGGTCCGCCCTAATACAGGCGGCCCAGTGCTCCTTCAGGCATGTGCTGCACAGCCTATATTGCTGTGCGAGCAATGCCCTCTGACCCAGGCCGGAGTACTCAGGGCAGTCCGAGGAGTAGTGCCCCTTCCCACCGCAGAAAACACAATGATCCACCCTGTTGGTGGCCGGCGTCGACCGCTGTGGGTGGGACACTGCTGCCTCGGACCCTCCGCGTGAGTAGTAATTGATTGGAGTAAGAATTTTAGGCGATTCACCCTTCTCGCCCCTGCCCTTTCCTTGTCCTTACCTTTTGCAAAGGCTGGACTCGGTGAGAAGGGGCTGAGGGGATGAATCTCAGGTACCACGCCGTGGCGGCAGTGCTAGGCTGCCACCACGTGGGGTCTTGGGAGAAGGTGAATGGATTAGGGTGGACGGCGTCACTCCCCCCTTTATTGCGTCCCTGTTGATACGCTTCGGGGGGAGGGACGGCGTCCACCTCCACTGGAGTAGGTGCGGTCGTGGGCTGACCCGCCGACATCAGATCAGCCCACGATCCAAGGGAAGTGAGAAGTGCAGACATCACGACGCACGTGCGAGAGAGAAAAAATAGCAAGAATGGCCTTGATCGGCCGTGATTGATGACGAGGGCGACGCGGCCGCCTCGCGACCGCGCGCGCAGGCAATCCTTGCAGGACCACCTGCTAATGTCATCACCCTCGCCGCCGATGGCTTTTTTTATTTTTTTTAGTTTTATGTGTTTTTTGTTTGTTTTATGTTTTGTTTTTAGTTTTAGGTATTATAGTTAAGTAAAGTAGGCTAGTTAGTAGTACGACCCGAAATTGGGTGACCCAGTAGGAAAAATATGAAGCTTAATTGAAAAAAGGGTGTTTTTGAACCATTTTTTTTTGTTTTTGGGTTTTTGGTTATTGAAAGTGCATGAAATGAAAACGTGTTGTCACTGGAACTAGTTCCAATGGCTGCACGGGTTAGTTATGGTGTAGAGAATTGCTAAAAAGTTGAAAAAAGGAAATTTTGCGAGAAAAAAAATTGGATTAAAAACTTACCCTAATTCCTCTTGGTTGCCCGGGCTGGCTGAATCCTGGTAGATGGAGTGGTCTTTTTCGTGTTGGTAGCTGATTTTACATCAGCAGCCGACACTTCCAGCGGTAGTAGTTGGTTAATGGAGCGGTCCAAAATTTTATTTTTGGCCGTCCTAACCTTGGCGGACCTTATAGACCCGTCTTTTGAAGTATTTAGGTGGACTATAAGGGACAATAGCCACAAAGATCTCGATGAATTTTCTTGCTTGATTAGGACCACTTCTCCCAGTAACGGCAATCTACCGGCGCCCGGCTTGGAACGAAGTCGGATTTGATTTCTTTCCGCGAGCGCCTGAAGATAGTCCTTACTCCAGAATTTCCAGAATTTATCTAGAGCATTCTGAAGGAGTGTGTAATAATCGAGCAAGTATTCATGAGTCTCGGACTGATGGTAGTTGTATGTAATAGTTTTTGTAGGGCTAGGTGAATTAAGGTGACCTAAACGGAAATGAGGGTTAATGAGGTCAATTGGACGCAACGCAAAGGCCTCTTCCGCGATAGGTGTAATTACCGGTGTAATAGGTCTAGCGTTTAGTGTGGCTTCAACCTCTGCAATGATCGTTTGTAAGTCCCACAAGTCCATAGTCTTCCCAGTGACTGTCTTTTTCAAGGCAGACTTGACTGAGCCAACTAATCGCTCCTAGAACCCGCCCTTCCATGGGGAGAAGGGCGTGATAAACTTCCATTCCAGATTGGTTGAAGTACTGAAATTTTTAATTTTTGAGTGCTCTTTAATCCGTTCAGCTCATTAGTCAGGACCTCACTTCCGAGTTTAAAAGTGGGCGCATTGTCGCTCAGAACTAGTTCTGGAGCGCCTTTGCGCGCCATGAATCTTCTAAACGCAAGAAGGAACTGGTGTGCGGAATTATGTCCCACAATCTTCCAGATGCAAGGCACGTGTAGCCATACATGTGTACAGACTTACCCAAACCTTGCGTTCTCGATTCTGTTCTGAACGGATTAGAAGAGGTCCGAAGTAATCCAACCCAATGTTTTGGAAAGGACGACTTCTTGTGACCCGTTCCACCGGTAAATTTGGACTATTAGGATAGGAAAAGACACGGCCTTGATGGCGTCTGCATGTTGTGCAGCGTGAAATAACTTGATTCGCGAATTTGCGAATTTTGGGTATTATGTAGAGACTTCGCAAGGCTGAAACTAAGTGGGATGACCCAGCGTGGAAAAGCTTTACGTGATAGTATAGAACTATCATGTGCGTCAGTGGGTGATCAGATAGAAGCAAAATAGGGTTTTTCGCTGATTCCTCCAAATGCGCATTAGCCATCCTTGTTACACCGTGATATATCCCCTTGTCGTCCAGCCTCAACTCAAGTCGTTGAACTGCGCGACTTTGCAGCTGCAGTACACCTTCGCGATAATGTTCGCGAATTATGAGATGCTCTGCAGCTCCAAAGTCACTGCTAGTCACGTTTGAAGTAGTATCTATCCCTTCTAATGTGGGATGATAGCCTGATTGAAAATCAGTATGTCTTTTCTTAACCTCGGAAAGTAGTTTTCCGACGTATTTTAGGACATAAGCCGTCACCCGAACCAGTTTGTAGTACGAGTTCGTACGTTTAAATGGGATAAATGATGTATATGGAGTATTTATGACCGAATTGACATTTTTAAATTCCACCTCCATATCCTTCGTTAGTGTTGGACTGGAAGTAAAATCCATATTTGAATAAGGCCAATTGGTGTGGTTTTTAAGGATGAATTTAGGGCCGCACCACCACATATGGTTGGAGATCTCCGATGCGGTTAGACCTCTGGTGGCGCTGTCCGCTGGATTAGAACTTGAATAAACATAATGAAACCGACTTGGAATTTTGGCAGTTGTAAGCTCGCGCAGTACGTTTTGTATGCTTTTTACGCGATTGCTCACGAACGTCCTAAGTGGTTTTTTGGAATGAATCCAATACAGGACTATCTGCGAATCAGATAGGAACTGTATCGAATCTAGTGGGACATTTAATTGGGCGCGAAGAAATTGTACTATGTTTGCCGCACACGTAAGGGCCAGCAACTCCATTCTTGGAATAGTTATCCTTCCTGGAGGTGCTAATCTGGTTTTCGAAAAGCACAGATTGCTACACGGTGATCCTTTCCTCGGTCTACATACTAAGTATGCGACTGAAACGTAAACTCGTATAGAAGCATCCGAGAATACGACGAGTTCGTATTTGCACTCGGAAACATGTGCGATAAATCTGGGTACGACCCCCGCGTATCCGTGAATCCCTTGAACGATGTCTCTCCATTTATTGGTAGTATTATCATCCAAAGGATCGTCCCACGTGTATTCGTTGAGCCAAAGATCTTGAATAAAAATCTTCGCCTTGACGAATAATGGAGTAAGAAGTCCTAATGGGTCGAAGGTTGACGCAAAGACTTTTAAAGCCGTTCGCTTCGAGGTGACATCCTTCGATAATCCTTCAGCGGGTATACAGGGTGTATCCGCTTTGGAATCCCATTTAAGACCTAGTAGTTTACTACAGGTGCTGTCCATTTTCATACGATCTTCACAGGAATGACTTTTACAACCTCGCGGCTGTTAGATACGAACTCCCGTAGGTTCATACCCATAGTTTTGAAAATCTCTTTGCATTTCCTCTGTTTGGATATGCCTTCGTCAACGGTTTTGGCGCTGATCAGCACATTATCAACATAGGTGTTTGCCAAGATTTCCTCGCGTAGTTGATTTTCATCGTTCCTTTCAAGAGCGTATTTAATGGACATGCTTAGCAAAAATGGTGATGCATTGATGCCAAATGGAATACGCGTAAATCGTAGAATGCGAATGTTCTCTCTGGTAGGGTTTTTTGCAGTATTTTTCAGCCAGAGAAACCTCGTAGCATCCCTTTGATCCTCCTGCAGGCGGATTTGATGGAATGCTTTTTCTACGTCGGACGCGATAAGTATGGGGTAAGCCGTGCACGCAACAATGTCCCGCATAAATCGGGTAACAGAGTTGGTCCTTGATGCACGCAATCATTCAAACTAGGTACGTTTTTCTGATGGCTAGATGCATCAAAGACACTGCGCAGCTTTGTAGTATTGCTGTCTTCTTTGAAGACTGCTTGGTGTGGAATGTAGTACACGTTTTTCCCTAATGGAGACTGTTGATCTACCTCTTCAATGATTCCTGATTCCAGTTGTTGCTCAAAATTTTGCAGTATTCATTCCACACCTGAGGTTTGGATTGAAGTTTTGTATACTGGTTTTCCAGTCTACGTACCGCAAGAGCTTTGTTATCAGGAAGAAAAGGATGATCAGTCTTCCATGGGAATTTCACGTGTATTAACCCATTTATAATTTTAACGATATTGTAGAACTGTTGTATTAGGTGGGAATTTGTTGTGTCCACGGAATCATTAGTTCCTACGAGGTCCAAACCCAGAAAATCCCGAACTAATGAGTCCGTTTCTCCCGGTTTCTCGTGATTCTCTTTAATAGAGGAAAGCACACGATTAGACCTAGTGGATCTTGATGAACCTGACACAACCGGACCAAATCTGGTATTTAACCTGATGAGACCCGATGGAAGTTGAGTATGTGTATTAAGTTCGACTACTTCCCATTAGTAGTCCATTCCGATGAGAACGTCGACGTTTACGTAGCCCGTCGTAATGGACTGGTTTGGGTTGGAGTCGTCGTTAAACGATGAAGTATTAGGTACTGTAGTGATAACGCTCCGCGTTCGAAGAGTTAAACGCATTGGTTCACCAGTGACCTGATTTTGTACTATTATTTTAGTTTTGTAAGAACTTTCAGTGTGCTTATGCCCACCGAAAGTTAGTGCAGTTATGTCCCGAGGGTCGGTCAAAGGCAGCCCCAAGGACATCGCTGTATCCTTACATATATAACTATGCTGAGATCCGCTGTCCAAAAATATGGTAAGCAGTTGGTCAGCTTTGGTTTTGTGATTATGAGTGAGAGCTTCGACTGTCATTAATCTCGGGTTTTGTTTCGTTGATGACGGATGAGACTCAAACGCCACGACCTGAGCCGATGCGGGAGAAGTCTTCTCCGTCAGGATCGTATTGACTATTGATACGTTTCATTCGAACTCAAATTCCTCGATTTCTGACTCGTCGGAACTCTCATGAACAGCCATTATATTATTGTTGATTTGGCTATTGTATTGAATATTTGAATTAGTATGCGAAGTGCGTGTACTCCCAGGGTTTTGCCTGAACCTCACTGTGGAGTGAGGGGAGTTTTCACGACTTCTAACCCGATCTCTCTGAGGAGAACGACTTTGACCTGACACACCTGAAGAGCGTGGTCTTCCGTTCGATTGACGATGAGGGTATGACCCTGATTGCTTTCGATCAGAAGATCTCTTCTCAGAGCGACTCTGTCTTAGTGGAGATGCATGTTCTGGACTACACGTTCGTTTTGTCTCAAAGCATAGTGAAGCATGATGACCACGACCGAATATGTAGCATGTAGGCGAGGAGCACTCAGTACTACGATGTCCAAACATTAGACATTTCCAACAGAGTTGTCGTTTAGTCGCCAGGTCTCTCCTTTCCCCCGGTCTCACAATCTTTCTACATCTTGTCGGCCTGTGTCCTGATTGGTGACAAAACGGGCAACAATCTCTAGAAAGACTGGCGTGGCGAGGGTTAGGAGACATGGAGTAATTGTTATTGCGAGAAGATGAATTGGAGTGTCTCCTGTTACGAGAACGAGAGTTAGATTGAACTATATTGGAATGAGAAAGAATTGACAGTGTTGGATCAGTATCTTCCATTACCTCAAACTGATCAACTACATGATCTAGAGCTAGAAGTAAATCGTCTACTGTCCAGCAGTCGTTTCTTCTCCTAAGCTCTCCGACCTTTTCTCTCGTTTTGTGAGGGAACTTGGATCGGACAACTTTCATTGCTCCGGTGGCGGCAGGTTGTTCTCCAAGGTTTCTGAGTTGGACCCAGATAGCCTTAATCTTGCCCAGCGTGATGCGTTGTGCAAGTGGAGTTTCACCTGAAGGAGCCATGACTTCGAGATTGTCCCAAAGCCTGTTCCGAAGCACATCCGGGCGATGATATGTATTAAGTAAAATATTGACGGCTTCCTGATAATTGCCTTGTGAAAGCTGAACAGAGCGTTAAGGTCTTTTGCGTTGCCTTTGAGCTTGTTTTGAGGTGCAAGAATTTTAGGGCCGTCGGTACACTATTATTATTGTGCACCGCTGTTGAAAACAGCTCCCAAAACTCCGGAAACGCATTCATATCGCCGCTGAACTCATGAAGTTCCAAGTTCGGAAGCTTTATGGGCTGTTCCGATCTGTTTGTAGTAGTATTGTAGTAAAATGATGTGTTATTATTTTGGTAACCATGAGGCTGCGGTGGGCCACCAACAGGTACCGTATTGTTGTCAATGGTTGGCCCCATGTCAATCGCTGTTCCGCCTAAAAGCACGCCCATGCCGATCACTTTTTCCGCAGGGCTACCGTAACCATTCTTGAACAAAACATGATAACGAATGTAAACACGCTCATAACATGCGGGGTATAAAAGAGCGGAGGAGCGGTATGCATTCATTCACATACCGCTCTCTCGAGAAGCCACTGGGGAGTGCCTGAGGAGGTCGAAATTGAGCAAACATGTTTGTTGGCTATTAGGATGTGCTCATAACCATGCTGACACTCGGAAAAATTTTAAAGGAGGGTTACGGTAGCCCTGCGGAAAAAATGATCGGCATGAGCGTGCTTGTGTTCCGCCTGATGCCATAGGATGCATGAAATTGCATTCTTGTGGATTATCATAACCGAACTTGGGCATTTGCCGAACGTCCGAGGACGGGGCGTTATTTTGCCTTGAACGACTAGCAGGGGGCGGAGCCAATGACGTCAATCGTTCGGGTGCTGGCTCGGCGCCTTGAGGTGGCACCGGTTCAACATCCAACGACTGATTGATTGTGACCAAATTGGTTGAATTAAGTGCAACGGGGAGCAGAGCAAAAGCTGTTTCCATCTTGACAACTAGGTCCTCCGCCTCCTCTATCAATTCCTCGGCTCCAATGGCGTCCCAGTGGGCTAGAAATTCATCCAGGAGATCGGGTTCTCCGTTGTCAGATGGATTATGTTCAGCGTAGTGCTCCACTTTGTCCCATGCAGTCTTTGCATTATTGATTGTGCGTTTGAAAATGCTGGTCGTATTGAGCAGCATACTCTTACGCTCATGGAGTAGGTGGGATGCATCGCCGTTCTTAACGTCCGCATCAAAGCGATCCAGAAGTGAAGTATCAAAAATGGATACCTTGGACTTCAGAATATTGACCGCTTTTGTGAGCTGACCTTTAAGGTAGGCGATTGATGGCATCTCTCCACTAGACCAAGAAAGAAAACACTTCCAAGCTTGAGTTAGACCTGAAATGACGTTAAAATTGAGAAGGGTAGGGGTGGGAGTTGGGTATATAGTGAGAAGTGGACGAAAGAGGATGAAGGAACGAGTTGTAATGAGATGTTGTGGAACGAGTTGTAGTGATATGTTTTTTTTGTTATAACAGTGAGTTGATTACAAAACTAGTGTGACAGGCCTATTTTTTATGTTTTTTGCAGTCTCCGGCGCCGTCGTTTCGCTCGGACAGTCCAGTGTCGTGGGGATGCGCGGGTAATTGACAAAATTAATTTTGGTGGGATTTAATGTTTGGGTCATAACAGAAGTGGTCAGAGAAGAGATGGGAGCGAGCTGATAGAGGGGGTTTCCTAACCCGACAGCGTTAGCCATCAGCGAGCAAGCAGTGCTGTATACCGAACACCATACCCACGCTACCTAATTGGCTGTACAGACCACATAGTAGAGGGATGAAGGGCCCTTCCCTAGGTGCGCTCTACCTTCTAGAGTCTAACTTTTTGTTGGCCGGCTAAAGCTTTCCCTTCCTACCTGGGACGACGACCCGCAAAACCTTTGGGCACTCCGCTCACAAACGCACGGCCCTCCCAAAGGGGGCGGAGTCGCCTGCTCTATCCACCTAAAAGCCCACAAAACCCAAACTAAGCCGACGTACCTAAGTATTGAAACCGCCTTTGCCCCTGGCCATGGAAACTTACCTTGCCTGCCACACAAGTGCAGAATCCGGGACTAGGAAGTAACTTAGCACCTTAGTTACTGTATTGCCCTTACAAAAACTATTAAATGAATTATGTATTGCCCTGGGGGTTGTTGAGTGTGGAGACCGAAATCCTTCGCCAACCCGTGGTGGTGGCCATCTTACCGCTTTGTTACTCGTTGGTGACGTCACAGCCGCGGGCGGTCGCGGTGCGGCAAGCCGCGCCACGACGCCTCAGGGAGTTTTGTGTTTTGTGACATCACACGGCGCGTGCGGGATCGCTTCACTAACAGGTCCGATGCACCATGTTGCGTATCGGCAGTGGACTAAGGATCCCGGGTCAGCCTAAGGTAACCCCCAATGTCACCTAAACCCCTGGGGATACCACCACCCAACCCCTGGGAATACCACCACCCAACCCCTGGGTTCCTTTGGACTAACTATCCCCCCTTGGACTTACCTGCACTGGACTATCCTGAACGAAGTCGCGTTGTCCCGGCGGCTTGGAGAAGGCGGCACTGGAATAAACTGCATACTAATAAAATGACCGCACATAAGAAAGGAAATTGGAAAGATAAGCCGTGGAGTGAACCACTACTTCATCTCTGTGCACGTGGAAGTTAGAACAAGTTTATTGTGCAAAAGTAGGTGCATGTGGATTGAGCAAGTAGAATGTATGATAAGCCATGTTAGTACATGGGTCGTGTGGGATGAAGTAGATGAGTGGTTGGTAGAGCTCCAGCTTGGAAGTGAGGGCGTATGGAATAAGGAGGGGGGGGGGCACTGGAGTATGGTTAGACGAGTGAGTGGAAGGCTCGTCGCCTTGCAGGGTACCGCGGAAGTAGTAAGAGTAGAGCGGATGTAGACCGCCTGCGGTGGATGCTGATGAGTAGAATGCCGGTTGAGCTAGCTACCGCGTCGACGATGATAAGGGTGTCGACGTGGAAGCTATCTTAACAGGTATCTGCAAGACGGCAACACCCAGGATCGATGGAGGAGCGATCTCGCATTCGCGACACCCTTTCCATGGAGAGAGTGGGGTTATGAAGTTCCATTTAATCTCTTCATTCACCAAAAAGGAATTTACGTCTTCTCTAAGTGAGCTGGAGTTTTCGTGAATGCACTGAATTATTTCGTTACCTGCTTTGAAGGTTGTTTCATTGTCTGAAGTAATTGTCAGTGGTTTTCCCTTACGGGAAATGAAACGTTGTAACGATCGTACAAATGCAACGGCTGACAGACTATTAACTATTTCGAGATGAATGGCTCTGGTGGCCATACAGGTGATTAGGCAAACCCATCTTTTTCCATGCGTGTTTCCTTCTATTTTTACTATGAATGGACCCGCATAATCTACACCTACGTGCTCAAATGGACGAGAAATACGAACTCGCTGTTCTAGCAGAGCAGGAGGGCTAGGGTTCTTATAGGGTAAACCTTGCAGTCTCTTGCATGTGATACATTTACGCAGAAGGGTTTTCACTACTTGACGTCCTTTGGGTGTCCAAAACCTTTCGTGAATTTTCGAGAGGGTCCCATTAATTTCTTGATGACCGTTTTTTTCGTGGGTATGCCTGACAAGAAGTTTAGTCAATGGGTGGCTGGGTATCAACAGTATGGCGTTGGTGGCTTCAACCCCTAGGTGCGAATTTGCTAGCCTTCCTGCACAATGAAAAATTTTGTTCTTGGACACTAAGTTAAGGTTGCGATAAGAATTTATTTCTTTTTCAGTTAAATGCTTATAGTGATCTCTGAAAAGTACGCGTTCCGCTAATTTCAAGTCTAGTGCTTCGATTTCGTTGGACTCTGATATTTTGTATAACTCCTGGCATTCCGTCAATCTATTATCCAGAGTAGAGTTGTCTAAATAGCTGTTTTTTCGCCAATTTTTCAATGAACTTTAAAACCAATGCCGTAGATCGTTTCAATTTAATCCATTGTGACAACCCATATCGGAAGACGAAAGTTATAACTGAAATACTGTTTCGGATTCCGTCCAATTCATTTCGATTTTCTCAGTGGGCCATGCAGTAATCGGAAGTCGTGAAAATTGGGGTCCCGTCCACTATACATTGGATCCGACTCATTGTCGATAATTTCAAAAATCACTCTTGTCTGCTTTACCCTGAGCTGAAAGGCTTACGTTTAGATGTATATTGACTGAACAGGCAGAATGATATCAACTTTTAAGTAACTAGGAGATTCTGTGACAAGAAAATCTATTTTATCCGATTTTTTCGGATATCCGAATCATTTCAAATAATCCTTTTTACGAACATTCAATATGAAGTCGACGACAAATTTGTCCTCGCTTGAATCTTATTATGAGTTCCGACTGGAAAACAATCTTTCCCTCAAGCATTAGGTTAACGGTGAAGAGAAAACAGTTTCTGCAGTTTTCCGAAATGAGTCGGATCCAATGTCTACCGTCCACCAACAATGGTTTTCCATTTCTTCGTTACTCAATCCTCTTGTAGCGCAGTCCGCTACATTATCAGCTGTGTTTATGTAGTGATATTGAACGTACAATTTCTTGCTCAGCCAGGACATATATAGAGCTCTCATTTTTCGAACTCGATTATTTACGAATGTACCATTGTTGCGTGTGGAATGGAGTTGGGTTAACGCTATATTACTATCTGATAAAATGTGTACAGTTTTTATTACGATATCAAGTTCTTTCAAAAGAAAATCTGTTAGTTCAGTTCCAATAAGGAGAGCTAGCAGTTCGAGTTTTGGTACTGTGATCTCCTTTTCTCCAGTGAGATACCCTACTGGAGCTAACCGGTATTTCGCACAAATTAATTCCGTTTAGATTGCCGAATTACTCACTTTACGTAAGTACGTACAAGTGGCATACGCTCCTGTAGAAGCGTCGACAAAGGTACATAACTCAAACGTGTCGTCTGAATAGCGTTCACAGATTCTGCGTTTCAACAGTTTCGAAAACCTTTCCGTTTTTGTACAGATTGCTTGCCATAAACTTACGTCTTCTTGCGGTAAGGCTTGGTCCCAATCATAGCCTTTCACCCAAAGTGTTTGGAGAAATACTCGCTGGAATCAAAAGTGGTATAAGATATCCGAGGGGATCAAATGTGGTATGTATCGTTTGAAGAACGCTGCGTTTAGTAGGGTTTTCGTGATATTTAAGTTTACATTCTATCACCAACAAGTCCGTCTGTGTATTCCAAGGAATTCCTAAAAGTTTAATGACTTTCGATTTTGATCTATCTTCGTCAGAGAAGTGTGATCGTATGATTGCACTATTTGACGCGAACTCTCGTAAACTCATAGACATATCTTTGAAAATTGCCTTACTAAGTTGATATTCCGAAATTGCTTCCTCTTCCGTATCTGCGAGTAGACTTATATTGTCTACATAGAGATTACGTGAAATTTCGGTACATAACTTCGTATTGTCATTCTGTTCGAGCATAAATTTAATGGACATAGCCAACCAACAGTGACGGACTGGTTTTCGTTTCAAAAGGGACTCTCGTGAACCGAAGTTCTCTCAGATTGGAAGGTAATGGAGGCATATCTGGATTTTTAAGCTAAAGGAATCGTGTTGCGTTACGTTCGGATTCGTGTAGGTATATCATATGAAATGCCTTTTCAACGTCTCCGATTACGAGATGGTTACCTATGCGAATCCGTATGAGAATACACAACAGTGCTGGTAGAAGTAACGGACCCTTATAAAGTACATACTTTATAAGGGTCCGTTACTTCTAGCACTGTACGTCATTCAACGAAAGTTGTCCTACTTTCTTAGAGCTAGCGTCGAGAACAATTCTAATTTTGGTTGTGGTGCTAGTCGGCTTTATTACGGCTTGGTGAGGGATGTAATAGGTTGGGCAACTAGCAGCGTTGCTTTTTTGCGTGACGTCTTCTACTATTTGCTTCTCTAGCTGTTCATTGATTATGTTACATTAAGCATTCCATAGCTCAGGTTTCGATCCGAATGAATTATACAGCTGATGAAGTCTGCTTAAAGGCAGTGGTCACGATGAAAAACGTTATCGAAAAAACTGCAAAAATCAGCTCAGATCAAAAACAGCTCAAAAACAATGAAGGTAGCGCGGTGAAAAACGGGCTAGAATTAGAGTTATTGAGACCCTAAACTTGCAGTTTGTGCACACGTGCACAGAAAGATCACAGTCTCATGCCAAGCAGTCGAAAATCTTCGACACTCAGAGGAAGAAATAAATGCAAATTTACCTAATCAAACAGTTGAACAATGAAAGAAAACACTCCAGTCAATGTTTTTGACTAGATGTGAGCATAAATTCATAGAGGTTCATTGGTTGAAACTCAACTTCAAGCCAGCTGATGTCCTTGATATTAGAGATCATCGAGGCCGATAATGTGGAGTGAGCTCGTCCACCATCAAAAGACAAGAAATTTCAGGCTTCAAATTTGGCCTAGAACAGCGAATTTCGTTATAATAGTCAATTCCCAAAAGTAACTCTGGAAGGATTTCTATGTCGTACGTATTAAGAAGACTAGGAATGATTCCTTTATTTTCAAGCATTTTTAGATCTGCGTCAGCTAAGCCCGTAAGTAAGACTTTCTCTGTAATAACGTCCGTTGTGAGAAGTTTTAGTGAGAATTCTTCTTCATCTTTCCGAATTATATTTGCCATTACCGTATGGGCATGTTTTTTCAATTTGCGACCGCCAAAAGTTGTGAGTACGTACATTGAGTCTTCCGTTGAGGACAATTTCATTTGATCTGCTACCGAGGACGAAAGAAAGCTTTTGGTAGCGCATGTGTCAAAAAGGGCATACACCGATTCCCTTCTACCTGTGAGAGGGTTATTTAGGATCACTTCTGCTATCATCAAACGTGAAGGCACATTATACCTCACGTTAACTCTGTTCAGAAATACGACTTCTTGTTTAACGTCTAAATTTTCTGCTTTTGATACTTCTTCTGCAGACGACAGAGTTCACAATTAAGTTCGAACGAGTATCTCGATAACGCAAATTTCCTGGCGTTGGGGAAATCACCCAGGTTTGTGATTACGGTACCGTGATGGATGGTGCGCTACCGTCTCCGCCTGCGTTTCCCTGTGTCTACCGTACATAGAGAGCTGGTTGATTGCGAAATTTCAATGATTCTCAACGAAATCCTTACAATAGCTACACCATTGGATAGCCCTCCACGCCTGGATTATGAATATCTCCCTAGTTTCGCTCAAATTTGACTTTGAATCGAGTTATACAAAAAAGACGAAAAAGACGCGAAAACCCGACTTCGCTCGATTTCTGACCAAATCCTATGAGCGGTATTGTACGGGTTCCGATCAGGGTCAAGCAACCCGTTGGAAGAAGTGCGATCATGGTTGCTACCCCCCCTCCAGCGATGCCGAAAGGAGCGACCCCCCCTCCACAATGACCACACTGATTCCGCTATTTTGCCCCGCCCAGAAAAGCGAAAAAATGGTTTTTCCGGACCTTCCAGTGTCTTGAATATTGCCCAGAAGGCGCCGTAACTCAGCGGTTCGGTAAACTAGACCGACATAAGAGCTGAAAAAAATCAAAGCAGCTCTTGTAGAGGGAGAAACAGAAAAATTTGCCCGTTGGAATAAGTGGTGTAAAAAGGCCGTTTATTCCAAATGGCCTTTTCAGCCTTGCTTTTTGGTTCTAGAAGGCGGCAGTCGGGCAGAAGGGCGTCTCCTGAATGGTTCTCGAAAACTACACTAACTGGATTCTTTTCAAAAAAAATTTTTTTTGAGATTTTTCACCTCACCATGTGCTCCCCCCTTTGGCAACAGCAGAAATGGCCCAAAAATGATTTTTTCACTTCGGCCCAGTTTCGATTGGAATCAACTCGGAATCACTTGAAACGGTTTTTCACACAGTTTCAGCCGGATCAGAACGGTTTTTTAGCCGCTAGCGACCTTCATACTTCAACAGCCTCAGTTTTTTCTATTGGCTTTCTTTATGAACCTTGATGAAATGAGAACATAAAATGATTCACTGCACAATCGACTGTACACAGCACTGTGAAAAATTCTTTATTCTCTACTGATGACATGGAATTACAAATTTGTTTATTGCAAAGCCAAACTGTGCTCAGCATATTGACGGAATCTTCAGTTTCTAACTTGAGTGATTCATCCTTAGTAGTCACCTGAAACAGTTGCTCAAACAATTTTACGTGCTTCTAAACATCTGCAAGTTAGTCTCGAGGTGTCCAGTTTAAAAACGTTCAAATCTCGAAAGAGACAAAAACAAGATAAGATAATAAGAAGTGAAATGTTGGCTGCAGACTGGTGCGACCCCCTCGGCTCGGCATAAGTTGCGACCCCTCCCTTGGAATAATTCCAACGTTGCTTGACCCTGGTTCCGATTGATAGCTGTGAATTTGCGTAACTTCCTGCTTCTTGACAATAGCTCTTATTTCTGTCATGAGTTTGTCCATAGTCTAGGTGCTGTTATCATCGTATTCTTTAGATAAAAGTGTGCGTTGTACGCTGGGAGGGAATTTATTGCGAACTTTAGATTTATATTCTATAGCGTTTATGTGACTCTCAACTCGGGATAATGGTGCTACAATAGCCATGACATCGTTGACCGTTGCTCTTAGTTGAAAAGCGTTTTCGCTACACTGCGGAATTTTGTCTAGACGATCTAGCAATATCTTTATGTTAATATTTTCGTCAAAAAATTGTTCTTTGAGTTGCTTAACGGCTTGCGAATTATTGCTACCTTTTCTAGGTATATATTTGAGGGTTCGTGCCGCCTCTCCTTTGCACTTGTCCAAAAGAATGGTCAATTTTTCGATATCCGAATAGGCCTGTTTATCGACCGATTCCGAGAAAATTTCCCAGAAGGGTTCGAAGTCAGTGGGGTTACCATCATCTTTTTTATACCAATGCGCGGGTATATCGGAAGGCTGGCGAGGTAGAGCCCTACTTGACTGAAAAGGTTGCGAAAGCTGTTCAAAGCTGTTGCCATTACGTTGTCTTTCAAGGGTATCGAACTCGTCAGAGTACGAAATTTGCATGCCCTGTAAGTCTAGTTCATTGAACCTCATTCCCAAGCTTTGAATCAAGTCTTATGCAGTCTTGAGTACGGTTTCTCCTTCTCTTTCCGACCAATAAGAGTTGAATTCTTGTTCAAATGAAGAATTTGTTCCCTCTTCGCCCTTACTACCTAAGCCAGCACAGTTTTGAACAGTCTCTGCATAAATAGTTGTGATGGCGTCTATTTTTGTTTCGAGTTTGTTTATTACGGATGTGACCACAGACTTTTAGTGTACGAATGAAAACGAACAGTTCTTTGCTAGCGGATGGGAAGTCCCACCCTTCGTTATAGTTTTCACAGTCCAAAGAATGTTACCGACATCATTCAGACGTCTCGACAGTCTTTGCTTTACAGTTACGAGATTTTGCTTCGTAAAAGACATTAGGCTCATGCCGAACAAAGGTTTGTATGTGAGCTCACAGTGAGGTATGAGCAGAACAGAATGTCTGAGCACAGGGTGACCTAGGTAAAAAGAGACCCTTTTATACCCTTTGTTTGTGGGCGTGTGGGGCGGGCCGACTGAGTCACTCCCAGGATCTAATTCTGGAATTTACGCTTTATGACTCATTGGGTTCTTTACGATCACTGTGTGTCTGGGGACACCGGATGAGACCTAACTTGAAGCGGTGACTGTGGGTCTGGGGACGCCGGAGGAGACCTAACGAAGCGGTAGTGTTATTACGTTTCGATGGGGGCTATATAAAATTTCGAACGATGTGGCATAGTTACGTATGGCGTCCTGCATTGCGAGCTCTGCCATTCGAAGCTCCGAATTTTGGAGAGTACGATAGGCACTCAGAACCGTTAGTACCCTTCATGTTTTTCCCAATGAGCCTCAGAATTCCTTTTTAATAGCTGCACATCCTCAGTGCAGGAGACTTCGTTTTCGAGATTATGCCGAAATTCGGTAGTTTCTGTAGAAACAGAGTTTACGACACCTGTTTTGGCTTTCACTTTGTGCAAGATTTCGGTTAAATGATACTTTTTTGAATAAATATAGTGACTTAATTCTGGGACCGAAGTCAGGAAAACCCAAGGGGCCTCAAACTGCCTACATTATTGAAGTAGCTGTTTCAGTAAGTTTAAGTGTCGCGACGCCCTGGCTTTAGCAGTTCCAAAAATTTCTTTCCGACTGGCATGTTACGAAAAGCTCTCTTTGACTGTAAAAGAGTTTTCCGTCTTACTGAAGGGAGACAAGGGCAGGAAGTCAAAATCCCGGGTTAGCAGAATATACCCAAATTCGAGCGAAAATATGGTTATGAGACAATATCAAATAAAAAATTTAAACAGGGAAAGAAAATATATGCCCAAAATATGAAGTCAAAAAAACCGAAATAATAAATACCAAAACTCACGGATCGGTCCACCCAAGTATATATCTATATTTATATAAATATTGTAACTGATACTAACAAACGCTGCTTGACACAAGAAATTCAACCACAGAATACAACAAGATCACTAGTGGAGAGAAAAGGAGTGCGGAATGTGCGGATTTTTGTACGGGTGATTGTGTTGTTGATAAGTTGATGAGATAAGAAGGGGGGAGAGCACGTGAGCTTCTC
This sequence comes from Aplectana chamaeleonis, assembly GCA_029168955.1. Lineage (NCBI taxonomy): Eukaryota > Metazoa > Nematoda > Chromadorea > Rhabditida > Cosmocercidae > Aplectana > Aplectana chamaeleonis. Next base: position 1,275,953 of record JAPDOI010000192.1, read on the forward strand.
CGCCATGGAATTCCTTTGCTGAGATCCGATCGCGAGATAGGGAGAAATGTACTGTATTTTGTCATGCCTTGAGCGGCACGATGAGCACATTCCCATGAGCACTTTACAGTGCGATCACAGAACGCGCACTAGTACCAGCGCCGTCGTAATACCGGCGCTGTAGGAATTTGCACGTTATCGTCTGGAGCACCTAACAGCTTGAGCCGATTCAACTGAAATAGATACGGAAAATGCTTGCCAATTCGCAAAATAGCCGCAGTTCTCAAGTGTCCTAACCTGGACCCTCGGCTAGAATTCTGGTATCTAGCTAACCTAGTGCACTAATTTTGCTCCACTTGTTAGGAGGCCACCAACCTGAAAATGAGTCCTAATTTTGACTCCAACACACAACTATTGAAGTTGATACAATGACGAATTACGGTCGACCTGATTGTTCTTTTCTTTTTTTTTCCGAGATACAACGTACAATTGCAGAACAAAAAAAAACCTGTTGCCTTGTTAAATGAGATCATCAGCATGCCGGCTGAACATGAGGTACTTTGGCAGCCTACTCATAAAGAAAATGATTTTAGAGTGTTACGGTTTCGTCATTGAGATGAAAGAATGAAATGAAGTGTGCGTGGTAGTGGGTGAATCCCCGATGCACCATGTTCTTACGTTGGTTCCTATGCTCACTACACCGAGTACACTAATCATTCATTAGCAAACAACATGGGCCAGAACGGCCAAGGCACAAATTACACACAAGGCTCAGTACCGCAGGTACAAATGGAGGAGGCGCAAGGGCGCCTAAAGCTCAGACCAAAAAGAGCGGCCCTGAAGCTATCGGCAGGTGCTTTTATATGGCCACGTGGTGGCTCCGCTCAAGTAGTATCGTGAGTAGAGCCTCTTGATTAAGTATCGCAGGTAGTGTTTGTTGTGACAATGAAATCTTTTGTGAACCCGTACTTTACCATTCTCTATTCTCTATTGCTCCGTTCTTTCCTTAGGGGCCTATAGTCTACAGCAATGGGAGTAGGACCTGGTGAGGTTGCGGACTCGTCCTAACATACGGTGGTTTGTTAGTGGTATCACTGGGACAGGGGCAGTCTACACACCTGGGGAGGAGTTGTCCCGTTTTTGCAGCTCGAAACGTCGGGTGGTGGCCAACGTGTATCAACACCCCTGAGGAGGCGGGAGAAACGGTTGAGGAGCGAGGTTCCTGATTGGACGCAACAGGGGCTAGCCCGTCTTGCGTCGAATCAGGAACCTCGCTCCTCTCCCGTTTCTTCGCCTCTTCGGGGGTGTTGATACACGATGGCCACCACCCGAAACGTCACGCCACTCAACGCGAGCGATGTGGTCCCGAGTGGAATTGAAGCCGCGAAAGGCGGGACATTTCCTCCCTCGGTGTGTAGAGAGCCCCTGTCCCGGTATCACTCATTTTTTTCAGAACAGCTGTGATAAATCGGTGAGTCTGTGTTTTCACCGATACGACTACATCTGTGGAAGCAATGAAAACGTGTGAAAATTTGAGAGTGGAAAGAACAACTCACCGACCAATCTCAGTTATTTCGAAAAAATGAGTGATAACAAAATCAGACTACAGAATGTTAGGAAGAGTCCGCCACCGCACCAGGTTCTACTTTTATTGCTTTAGACTATCCATCCGCGAATAGTTTCATGGATACGTTCGTTCCTAACTGACAGGACGTTCTCGGTCTGTGTTGACTCTTCTCACTCAACTCCAAGGCCAGTCCTGAGTGATGTACCACAAGACGGGGTATTGTCGCCCATACTTTTCGACGAATACACTCACGAAATCGCCGGTCTTGTCACTTTCTGTGGCACCGGTTTCAGTGCATTTGCAGATGATATCAAGATCTATCGGGACGTTTCCCAACCGGAGAACTGTATCTTGCTACAACAGTCTGTTGACATTATTAGTACTTGGTCTCGCGATTGGAATCTCCCGTTGGCAAAAGAAAAAACGAAGGTTCTCCACTTGGGTAATAGCAATGCTAACAGCAAATATACTGTCAGTGGCTGTCAGATCCAAGAAGTTGACCAAATAACTGATTTAGGGTTCACTATTACTACAAGTCTGAGTTTCGATAAGCACTGTGAATCTATTTCGAATAAAGCAACTTTTGCTATGAATAATATTTTCAGGGGTTTGTCAACTTGCAATCCCTCTGTACTTATCAGAGCTTACACCAAGTATGTAAGGCCTCTACTCGAGTACGGTACCCCGGTATTCAACCCCGCCAAACTCAAGAACATTAATAGATTGGAAAAGATACAGAACAATTTTACTAAAAGAGTTCTTAAAGGCAGTGTCCACGATAAAAATCGTTTTTCTGCTTTTCCACCTATTTTGAATACGCCCCCATGCTGATTCCAATGATGTTTTTGGAATCGTACAAGACCTTTTAGAAACGGAGTTATGGTCCCTCAAAAATTGAGCTAGAGAAGCATGGTGGACGAGTTTTCCGAGGCTTGTAACTTCCGTCTTTTGCAGCCGATGTATGCGAGATGACCTGAGTAAAGAGGGAATTAGAGAATGAAGAGAAGAAATGGGCCAATAATCGGAAACCATCGCTCATCTCACGAATTCAAGCTTTCATTCGTTCACGTCGGTGGGCGGGCAATGCGCTTTTGGGGTTTGCCTTGTGCTCAAAGTGGCAACTTCGGGCTCTTTTGGGGCTCTTCCTGGCTCGTTTTCATGCGTTCTTTCGACGTTAACGTTACAGAGTGTCCCTCCACTACCCATTCTTAGTTAAATTTCAAACACTTTTTTCATCGTGAACACTGCCTTTAACAGACAGCATGGCTTCATTTATGTGCGATTGCCCTCCGCTGCTGACAGAAATGCACTCTTTGGTCTTGAACCTTGGGCTCTCAGAAGGAAGAAGAATGATTTATTTCTGTTCCATCATATCCTTTTCGATGGCAAGTTTGGTCTTAGGCCTGGGGATTTCGTGAGAACGATAGATTCGGTAACCCGGGGGGTCCGATTAAATTCCACCGTACCGTGTCAAATCTTGAGTGTCGGCGCTGGCCCCTGTTGCGTCCAATCAGGAACCTCGCTCCTCCCCCGTTTCTCCCGCCTCCTCAGGGGTGTTGATACACGTTGGCCACCACCCGACGTTTCGAGCTGCAAAAACGGGACAACTCCTCCCCAGGTGTGTAGACTGCCCCTGTCCCAGTGATACCACTAACAAACCACCGTATGTTAGGACGAGTCCGCAACCTCACCAGGTCCTACTCCCATTGCTGTAGACTATAGGCCCCTAAGGAAAGAACGGAGCAATAGAGAATAGAGAATGGTAAAGTACGGGTTCACAAAAGATTTCATTGTCACAACAAACACTACCTGCGATACTTAATCAAGAGGCTCTACTCACGATACTACTTGAGCGGAGCCACCACGTGGCCATATAAAAGCACCTGCCGATAGCTTCAGGGCCGCTCTTTTTGGTCTGAGCTTTAGGCGCCCTTGCGCCTCCTCCATTTGTACCTGCGGTACTGAGCCTTGTGTGTAATTTGTGCCTTGGCCGTTCTGGCCCATGTTGTTTGCTAATGAATGATTAGTGTACTCGGTGTAGTGAGCATAGGAACCAACGTAAGAACATGGTGCATCGGGGATTCACCCACTACCACGCACACTTCATTTCATTCTTTCATCTCAATGACGAAACCGTAACACTCTAAAATCATTTTCTTTATGAGTAGGCTGCCAAAGTACCTCATGTTCAGCCGGCAGGCTGATGATCTCATTTAACAAGGCAACAGGTTTTTTTTGTTCTGCAATTGTACGTTGTATCTCGGAAAAAAAAAGAAAAGAACAATCAGGTCGACCGTAATTCGTCATTGTATCAACTTCAATAGTTGTGTGTTGGAGTCAAAATTAGGACTCATTTTCAGGTTGGTGGCCTCCTAACAAGTGGAGCAAAATTAGTGCACTAGGTTAGCTAGATACCAGAATTCTAGCCGAGGGGTCCAGGTTAGGACACTTGAGAACTGCGGCTATTTTGCGAATTGGCAAGCATTTTCCGTATCTATTTCAGTTGAATCGGCTCAAGCTGTTAGGTGCTCCAGACGATAACGTGCAAATTCCTACAGCGCCGGTATTACGACGGCGCTGGTACTAGTGCGCGTTCTGTGATCGCACTGTAAAGTGCTCATGGGAATGTGCTCATCGTGCCGCTCAAGGCATGACAAAATACAGTACATTTCTCCCTATCTCGCGATCGGATCTCAGCAAAGGAATTCCATGGCGGAGAAGCTCACGTGCTCTCCCCCCTTCTTATCTCATCAACTTATCAACAACACAATCACCCGTACAAAAATCCGCACATTCCGCACTCCTTTTCTCTCCACTAGTGATCTTGTTGTATTCTGTGGTTGAATTTCTTGTGTCAAGCAGCGTTTGTTAGTATCAGTTACAATATTTATATAAATATAGATATATACTTGGGTGGACCGATCCGTGAGTTTTGGTATTTATTATTTCGGTTTTTTTGACTTCATATTTTGGGCATATATTTTCTTTCCCTGTTTAAATTTTTTTTATTTGATATTGTCTCATAACCATATTTTCGCTCGAATTTGGGTATATTCTGCTAACCCGGGATTTTGACTTCCTGCCCTTGTCTCCCTTCAGTAAGACGGAAAACTCTTTTTACAGTCAAAGAGAGCTTTTCGTAACATGCCAGTCGGAAAGAAATTTTTGGGAACTGCTAAAGCCAGGGCGTCGCGACACTTAAACTTACTGAAACAGCTACTTCAATAATGTAGGCAGTTTGAGGCCCCTTGGGTTTTCCCGACTTCGGTCCCAGAATTAAGTCACTATATTTATTCAAAAAAGTATCATTTAACCGAAATCTTGCACAAAGTGAAAGCCAAAACAGGTGTCGTAAACTCTGTTTCTACAGAAACTACCGAATTTCGGCATAATCTCGAAAACGAAGTCTCCTGCACTGAGGATGTGCAGCTATTAAAAAGGAATTCTGAGGCTCATTGGGAAAAACATGAAGGGGTACTAACGGTTCTGAGTGCCTATCGTACTCTCCAAAATTCGGAGCTTCGAATGGCAGAGCTCGCAATGCAGGACGCCATACGTAACTATGCCACATCGTTCGAAATTTTATATAGCCCCCATCGAAACGTAATAACACTACCGCTTCAAGTTAGGTCTCCTCCGGCGTCCCCAGACCCACAGTCACCGCTTCAAGTTAGGTCTCATCCGGTGTCCCCAGACACACAGTGATCGTAAAGAACCCAATGAGTCATAAAGCGTAAATTCCAGAATTAGATCCTGGGAGTGACTCAGTCGGCCCGCCCCCCACACGCCCACAAACAAAGGGTATAAAAGGGTCTCTTTTTTACCTAGGTCACCCTGTGCTCAGACATTCTGTTCTGCTCATACCTCACTGTGAGCTCACATACAAACCTTTGTTCGGCATGAGCCTAATGTCTTTTACGAAGCAAAATCTCGTAACTGTAAAGCAAAGACTGTCGAGACGTCTGAATGATGTCGGTAACATTCTTTTGGACTGTGAAAACTATAACGAAGGGTGGGACTTCCCATCCGCTAGCAAAGAACTGTTCGTTTTCATTCGTACACTAAAAGTCTGTGGTCACATCCGTAATAAACAAACTCGAAACAAAAATAGACGCCATCACAACTATTTATGCAGAGACTGTTCAAAACTGTGCTGGCTTAGGTAGTAAGGGCGAAGAGGGAACAAATTCTTCATTTGAACAAGAATTCAACTCTTATTGGTCGGAAAGAGAAGGAGAAACCGTACTCAAGACTGCATAAGACTTGATTCAAAGCTTGGGAATGAGGTTCAATGAACTAGACTTACAGGGCATGCAAATTTCGTACTCTGACGAGTTCGATACCCTTGAAAGACAACGTAATGGCAACAGCTTTGAACAGCTTTCGCAACCTTTTCAGTCAAGTAGGGCTCTACCTCGCCAGCCTTCCGATATACCCGCGCATTGGTATAAAAAAGATGATGGTAACCCCACTGACTTCGAACCCTTCTGGGAAATTTTCTCGGAATCGGTCGATAAACAGGCCTATTCGGATATCGAAAAATTGACCATTCTTTTGGACAAGTGCAAAGGAGAGGCGGCACGAACCCTCAAATATATACCTAGAAAAGGTAGCAATAATTCGCAAGCCGTTAAGCAACTCAAAGAACAATTTTTGACGAAAATATTAACATAAAGATATTGCTAGATCGTCTAGACAAAATTCCGCAGTGTAGCGAAAACGCTTTTCAACTAAGAGCAACGGTCAACGATGTCATGGCTATTGTAGCACCATTATCCCGAGTTGAGAGTCACATAAACGCTATAGAATATAAATCTAAAGTTCGCAATAAATTCCCTCCCAGCGTACAACGCACACTTTTATCTAAAGAATACGATGATAACAGCACCTAGACTATGGACAAACTCATGACAGAAATAAGAGCTATTGTCAAGAAGCAGGAAGTTACGCAAATTCACAGCTATCAATCGGAACCAGGGTCAAGCAACGTTGGAATTATTCCAAGGGAGGGGGTCGCAACTTATGCCGAGCCGAGGGGGGGTCGCACCAGTCTGCAGCCAACATTTCACTTCTTATTATCTTATCTTGTTTTTTGTCTCTTTCGAGATTTGAACGTTTTTAAACTGGACACCTCGAGACTAACTTGCAGATGTTTAGAAGCACGTAAAATTGTTTGAGCAACTGTTTCAGGTGACTACTAAGGATGAATCACTCAAGTTAGAAACTGAAGATTCCGTCAATATGCTGAGCACAGTTTGGCTTTGCAATAAACAAATTTGTAATTCCATGTCATCAGTAGAGAATAAAGAATTTTTCACAGTGCTGTGTACAGTCGATTGTGCAGTGAATCATTTTATGTTCTCATTTCATCAAGGTTCATAAAGAAAGCCAATAGAAAAAACTGAGGCTGTTGAAGTATGAAGGTCGCTAGCGGCTAAAAAACCGTTCTGATCCGGCTGAAACTGTGTGAAAAACCGTTTCAAGTGATTCCGAGTTGATCCCAATCAAAACTGGGCCGAAGTGAAAAATCATTTTTGGGCCATTTCTGCTGTTGCCAAAGGGGGGAGCACATGGTGAGGTGAAAAATCTCAAAAAAAATTTTTTTTTGAAAAGAATCCAGTTAGTGTAGTTTTCGAGAACCATTCAGGAGACGCCCTTCTGCCCGACTGCCGCCTTCTAGAACCAAAAAGCAAGGCTGAAAAGGCCATTCGGAATAAACGGCCTTTTTACACCACTTATTCCAACGGGCAAATTTTTCTGTTTCTCCCTCTACAAGAGCTGCTTTGATTTTTTTCAGCTCTTATGTCGGTCTAGTTTACCGAACGGCTGAGTTACGGCGCCTTCTGGGCAATATTCAAGACACTGGAAGGTCCGGAAAAACCATTTTTTCGCTTTTCTGGGCGGGGCAAAATAGCGGAATCAGTGTGGTCATTGTGGAGGGGGGGTCGCTCCTTTCGGCATCGCTGGAGGGGGGGTAGCAACCATGATCGCACTTCTTCCAACGGGTTGCTTGACCCTGATCGGAACCCGTACAATACCGCTCATAGGATTTGGTCAGAAATCGAGCGAAGTCGGGTTTTCGCGTCTTTTTCGTCTTTTTTGTATAACTCGATTCAAAGTCAAATTTGAGCGAAACTAGGGAGATATTCATAATCCAGGCGTGGAGGGCTATCCAATGGTGTAGCTATTGTAAGGATTTCGTTGAGAATCATTGAAATTTCGCAATCAACCAGCTCTCTATGTACGGTAGACACAGGGAAACGCAGGCGGAGACGGTAGCGCACCATCCATCACGGTACCGTAATCACAAACCTGGGTGATTTCCCCAACGCCAGGAAATTTGCGTTATCGAGATACTCGTTCGAACTTAATTGTGAACTCTGTCGTCTGCAGAAGAAGTATCAAAAGCAGAAAATTTAGACGTTAAACAAGAAGTCGTATTTCTGAACAGAGTTAACGTGAGGTATAATGTGCCTTCACGTTTGATGATAGCAGAAGTGATCCTAAATAACCCTCTCACAGGTAGAAGGGAATCGGTGTATGCCCTTTTTGACACATGCGCTACCAAAAGCTTTCTTTCGTCCTCGGTAGCAGATCAAATGAAATTGTCCTCAACGGAAGACTCAATGTACGTACTCACAACTTTTGGCGGTCGCAAATTGAAAAAACATGCCCATACGGTAATGGCAAATATAATTCGGAAAGATGAAGAAGAATTCTCACTAAAACTTCTCACAACGGACGTTATTACAGAGAAAGTCTTACTTACGGGCTTAGCTGACGCAGATCTAAAAATGCTTGAAAATAAAGGAATCATTCCTAGTCTTCTTAATACGTACGACATAGAAATCCTTCCAGAGTTACTTTTGGGAATTGACTATTATAACGAAATTATTCTTCCCGGGGAAGACAGCATTTGTCTTCCCTCTGGTTTGTATGCAGTCCCCACCACTTTGGGCTATGTTGTAACGGGATCGGAAAACTGGTCTTCCGAAAAAGAAAACTGGGCTTACAATCACAATTTTCTCTCCATAGCAACTACTACGAATAATAATCAAGACCCAGATTTGTCAACGATGTGGGCGCTAGAGAACTTCGGAATAATAGAACTGGTTTCGGAATCCAAGGAACCAAGGAAAACCTTATTATTCTACAACAGTTTCGAAATAATATGGAGAGCAAGGACAAGAAGATTTTCGTTAGATTTCCATGGAAAATGAATAGTGTAGACTTGGATGATAATTACAAGGTAGCCTTAAAGGCAGTGGTCGCGCTCAAATATGCTCGTCTTCTTTTCCTCTCTCAACCCTTTTCTGGGTATAGAGTAGAAGAACCTATAAGAAAAAACCGCGAAAAAAACGCTGTTCTAGGCCAAATTTGAAGCCTGAAATTTCTTGTCTTTTGATGGTGGACGAGCTCACTCCACATTATCGGCCTCGATGATCTCTAATATCAAGAACATCAGCTGGCTTGAAGTTGAGTTTCAACCAATGAACCTCTATGAATTTATGCTCACATCTAGTCAAAAACTGACTGGAGTGCTTTCTTTCATTGTTCAACCGTTTGATTAGGTAAATTTGCATTTATTTCTTCCTCTGAGTGTCGAAGATTTTCGACTGCTTGGCATGAGACTGTGATCTTTCTGTGCACGTGTGCACGAACTGCAAGTTTAGGGTATCAATAACTCTAATTCTAGCCCGTTTTTCACCGCGCTACCTTCATTGTTTTTGAGCTGTTTTTGATCTGAGCTGATTTTTGTAGTTTTTTCGATAACGTTTTTCATCGTGACCACTGCCTTTAAGCAGACTTCATCAGCTGTATAATTCATTCGGATCGAAACCTGAGCTATGGAATGCTTAATGTAACATAATCAATGAACAGCTAGAGAAGCAAATAGTAGAAGACGTCACGCAAAAGCAACGCTGCTAGTTGCCCAACCTATTACATCCCTCACCAAGCCGTAATAAAGCCGACTAGCACCACAACCAAAATTAGAATTGTTCTCGACGCTAGCTCTAAGAAAGTAGGACAACTTTCGTTGAATGACGTACAGTGCTAGAGTAACGGACCCTTATAAAGTATGTACTTTATAAGGGTCCGTTACTTCTACCAGCACTGTTGTGTATTCTCATACGGATTCGCATAGGTAACCATCTCGTAATCGGAGACGTTGAAAAGGCATTTCATATGATATACCTACACGAATCCGAACGTAACGCAACACGATTCCTTTAGCTTAAAAATCCAGATATGCCTCCATTACCTTCCAATCTGAGAGAACTTCGGTTCACGAGAGTCCCTTTGAAACGAAAACCAGTCCGTCACTGTTGGTTGGCTATGTCCATTAAATTTATGCTCGAACAGAATGACAATACGAAGTTATGTACCGAAATTTCACGTAATCTCTATGTAGACAATATAAGTCTACTCGCAGATACGGAAGAGGAAGCAATTTCGGAATATCAACTTAGTAAGGCAATTTTCAAAGATATGTCTATGAGTTTACGAGAGTTCGCGTCAAATAGTGCAATCATACGATCACACTTCTCTGACGAAGATAGATCAAAATCGAAAGTCATTAAACTTTTAGGAATTCCTTGGAATACACAGACGGACTTGTTGGTGATAGAATGTAAACTTAAATATCACGAAAACCCTACTAAACGCAGCGTTCTTCAAACGATACATACCACATTTGATCCCCTCGGATATCTTATACCACTTTTGATTCCAGCGAGTATTTCTCCAAACACTTTGGGTGAAAGGCTATGATTGGGACCAAGCCTTACCGCAAGAAGACGTAAGTTTATGGCAAGCAATCTGTACAAAAACGGAAAGGTTTTCGAAACTGTTGAAACGCAGAATCTGTGAACGCTATTCAGACGACACGTTTGAGTTATGTACCTTTGTCGACGCTTCTACAGGAGCGTATGCCACTTGTACGTACTTACGTAAAGTGAGTAATTCGGCAATCTAAACGGAATTAATTTGTGCGAAATACCGGTTAGCTCCAGTAGGGTATCTCACTGGAGAAAAGGAGATCACAGTACCAAAACTCGAACTGCTAGCTCTCCTTATTGGAACTGAACTAACAGATTTTCTTTTGAAAGAACTTGATATCGTAATAAAAACTGTACACATTTTATCAGATAGTAATATAGCGTTAACCCAACTCCATTCCACACGCAACAATGGTACATTCGTAAATAATCGAGTTCGAAAAATGAGAGCTCTATATATGTCCTGGCTGAGCAAGAAATTGTACGTTCAATATCACTACATAAACACAGCTGATAATGTAGCGGACTGCGCTACAAGAGGATTGAGTAACGAAGAAATGGAAAACCATTGTTGGTGGACGGTAGACATTGGATCCGACTCATTTCGGAAAACTGCAGAAACTGTTTTTCTCTTCACCGTTAACCTAATGCTTGAGGGAAAGATTGTTTTCCAGTCGGAACTCATAATAAGATTCAAGCGAGGACAAATTTGTCGTCGACTTCATATTGAATGTTCGTAAAAAAGGATTATTTGAAATGATTCGGATATCCGAAAAAAAATCGGATAAAATAGATTTTCTTGTCACAGAATCTCCTAGTTACTTAAAAGTTGATATCATTCTGCCTGTTCAGTCAATATACATCTAAACGTAAGCCTTTCAGCTCAGGGTAAAGCAGACAAGAGTGATTTTTGAAATTATCGACAATGAGTCGGATCCAATGTATAGTGGACGGGACCCCAATTTTCACGACTTCCGATTACTGCATGGCCCACTGAGAAAATCGAAATGAATTGGACGGAATCCGAAACAGTATTTCAGTTATAACTTTCGTCTTCCGATATGGGTTGTCACAATGGATTAAATTGAAACGATCTACGGCATTGGTTTTAAAGTTCATTGAAAAATTGGCGAAAAAACAGCTATTTAGACAACTCTACTCTGGATAATAGATTGACGGAATGCCAGGAGTTATACAAAATATCAGAGTCCAACGAAATCGAAGCACTAGACTTGAAATTAGCGGAACGCGTACTTTTCAGAGATCACTATAAGCATTTAACTGAAAAAGAAATAAATTCTTATCGCAACCTTAACTTAGTGTCCAAGAACAAAATTTTTCATTGTGCAGGAAGGCTAGCAAATTCGCACCTAGGGGTTGAAGCCACCAACGCCATACTGTTGATACCCAGCCACCCATTGACTAAACTTCTTGTCAGGCATACCCACGAAAAAACGGTCATCAAGAAATTAATGGGACCCTCTCGAAAATTCACGAAAGGTTTTGGACACCCAAAGGACGTCAAGTAGTGAAAACCCTTCTGCGTAAATGTATCACATGCAAGAGACTGCAAGGTTTACCCTATAAGAACCCTAGCCCTCCTGCTCTGCTAGAACAGCGAGTTCGTATTTCTCGTCCATTTGAGCACGTAGGTGTAGATTATGCGGGTCCATTCATAGTAAAAATAGAAGGAAACACGCATGGAAAAAGATGGGTTTGCCTAATCACCTGTATGGCCACCAGAGCCATTCATCTCGAAATAGTTAATAGTCTGTCAGCCGTTGCATTTGTACGATCGTTACAACGTTTCATTTCCCGTAAGGGAAAACCACTGACAATTACTTCAGACAATGAAACAACCTTCAAAGCAGGTAACGAAATAATTCAGTGCATTCACGAAAACTCCAGCTCACTTAGAGAAGACGTAAATTCCTTTTTGGTGAATGAAGAGATTAAATGGAACTTCATAACCCCACTCTCTCCATGGAAAGGGTGTCGCGAATGCGAGATCGCTCCTCCATCGATCCTGGGTGTTGCCGTCTTGCAGATACCTGTTAAGATAGCTTCCACGTCGACACCCTTATCATCGTCGACGCGGTAGCTAGCTCAACCGGCATTCTACTCATCAGCATCCACCGCAGGCGGTCTACATCCGCTCTACTCTTACTACTTCCGCGGTGCCCTGCAGGGCGACGAGCCTTCCACTCACTCGTCTAACCATACTCCAGTGCACCCCCCCCCCTCCTTATTCCATACGCCCTCACTTCCAAGCTGGAGCTCTACCAACCACTCATCTACTTCATCCCACACGACCCATGTACTAACATGGCTTATCATACATTCTACTTGCTCAATCCACATGCACCTACTTTTGCACAATAAACTTGTTCTAACTTCCACGTGCACAGAGATGAAGTAGTGGTTCACTCCACGGCTTATCTTTCCAATTTCCTTTCTTATGTGCGGTCATTTTATTAGTATGCAGTTTATTCCAGTGCCGCCTTCTCCAAGCCGCCGGGACAACGCGACTTCGTTCAGGATAGTCCAGTGCAGGTAAGTCCAAGGGGGGATAGTTAGTCCAAAGGGAACCCAGGGGGGTTGGGTGGTGGTATCCCCAGGGGTTGGGTGGTGGTATCCCCAGGGGTTTAGGTGGCATTGGGGGTTACCTTAGGCTGACCCGGGATCCTTAGTCCACTGCCGATACGCAACATGGTGCATCGGACCTGTTAGTGAAGCGATCCCGCACGCGCCGTGTGATGTCACAAAACACAAAACTCCCTGAGGCGTCGTGGCGCGGCTTGCCGCACCGCGACCGCCCGCGGCTGTGACGTCACCAACGAGTAACAAAGCGGTAAGATGGCCACTACCACGGGTTGGCGAAGGATTTCGGGTCTCCACACTCAACAACCCCCCCCCCCAGGGCAATACATAATTCATTTAATAGTTTTTTTGTAAGGGCAATACAGTAACTAAGGTGCTAAGTTACTTCCTAGTCCCGGATTCTGCACTTGTGTGGCAGGCAAGGTAAGTTTCCATGGCCAGGGGCAAAGGCGGTTTCAATACTTAGGTACGTCGGCTTAGTTTGGGTTTTGTGGGCTTTTAGGTGGATAGAGCAGGCGACTCCGCCCCCTTTGGGAGGGCCGTGCGTTTGTGAGCGGAGTGCCCAAAGGTTTTGCGGGTCGTCGTCCCAGGTAGGAAGGGAAAGCTTTAGCCGGCCAACAAAAAGTTAGACTCTAGAAGGTAGAGCGCACCTAGGGAAGGGCCCTTCATCCCTCTACTATGTGGTCTGTACAGCCAATTAGGTAGCGTGGGTATGGTGTTCGGTATACAGCACTGCTTGCTCGCTGATGGCTAACGCTGTCGGGTTAGGAAACCCCCCCCCCTATCAGCTCGCTCCCATCTCTTCTCTGACCACTTCTGTTATGACCCAAACATTAAATCCCACCAAAATTAATTTTGTCAATTACCCACGCATCCCCACGACACTGGACTGTCCGAGCGAAACGACGGCGCCGGAGACTGCAAAAAACATAAAAAATAGGCCTGTCACACTAGTTTTGTAATCAACTCACTGTTATAACAAAAAAAAACATATCATTACAACTCGTTCCACAACATCTCATTACAATTCGTTCCTTCATCCTCTTTCGTCCACTTCTTACTATATACCTAACTCCCACCCCTCCCCTTCTCAATTTTAACGTCATTCCAGGTCTAACTCAAGCTTGGAAGTGTTTTCTTTCTTGGTCTAGTGGAGAGATGCCATCAATGGCCTACCTTAAAGGTCAGCTCACAAAAGTAGTCAATATTCTGAAGTCCAAGGTATCCATTTTTGATACTTCACTTCTGGATCGCTTTGATGCGGACGTTAAGAACGGCGATGCATCCCACCTACTCCATGAGCGTAAGAGTATGCTGCTCAATACGACCAGCATTTTCAAACGCACAATCAATAATGCAAAGACTGCATGGGACAAAGTGGAGCACTACGCTGAACATAATCCATCTGACAACGGAGAACCCGATCTCCTGGATGAATTTCTAGCCCACTGGGACGCCATTGGAGCCGAGGAATTGATAGAGGAGGCGGAGGACCTAGTTGTCAAGATGGAAACAGCTTTTGCTCTGCTCCCCGTTGCACTTAATTCAACCAATTTGGTCACAATCAATCAGTCGTTGGATGTTGAACCGGTGCCACCTCAAGGCGCCGAGCCAGCACCCGAACGATTGACGTCATTGGCTCCGCCCCCTGCTAGTCGTTCAAGGCAAAATAACGCCCCGTCCTCGGACGTTCGGCAAATGCCCAAGTTCGGTTATGATAATCCACAAGAATGCAATTTCATGCATCCTATGGCATCAGGCGGAACACAAGCACGCTCATGCCGATCATTTTTTCCGCAGGGCTACCGTAACCCTCCTTTAAAATTTTTCCGAGTGTCAGCATGGTTATGAGCACATCCTAATAGCCAACAAACATGTTTGCTCAATTTCGACCTCCTCAGGCACTCCCCAGTGGCTTCTCGAGGAGAGCGGTATGTGAATGAATGCATACCGCTCCTCCGCTCTTTTATACCCCGCATGTTATGAGCGTGTTTACATTCGTTATCATGTTTTGTTCAAGAATGGTTACGGTAGCCCTGCGGAAAAAGTGATCGGCATGGGCGTGCTTTTAGGCGGAACAGCGATTGACATGGGGCCAACCATTGACAACAATACGGTACCTGTTGGTGGCCCACCGCAGCCTCATGGTTACCAAAATAATAACACATCATTTTACTACAATACTACTACAAACAGATCGGAACAGCCCATAAAGCTTCCGAACTTGGAACTTCATGAGTTCAGCGGCGATATGAATGCGTTTCCGGAGTTTTGGGAGCTGTTTTCAACAGCGGTGCACAATAATAATAGTGTACCGACGGCCCTAAAATTCTTGCACCTCAAAACAAGCTCAAAGGCAACGCAAAAGACCTTAACGCTCTGTTCAGCTTTCACAAGGCAATTATCAGGAAGCCGTCAATATTTTACTTAATACATATCATCGCCCGGATGTGCTTCGGAACAGGCTTTGGGACAATCTCGAAGTCATGGCTCCTTCAGGTGAAACTCCACTCGCACAACGCATCACGCTGGGCAAGATTAAGGCTATCTGGGTCCAACTCAGAAACCTTGGAGAACAACCTGCCGCCACCGGAGCAATGAAAGTTGTCCGATCCAAGTTCCCTCACAAAACGAGAGAAAAGGTCGGAGAGCTTAGGAGAAGAAACGACTGCTGGACAGTAGACGATTTACTTCTAGCTCTAGATCATGTAGTTGATCAGTTTGAGGTAATGGAAGATACTGATCCAACACTGTCAATTCTTTCTCATTCCAATATAGTTCAATCTAACTCTCGTTCTCGTAACAGGAGACACTCCAATTCATCTTCTCGCAATAACAATTACTCCATGTCTCCTAACCCTCGCCACGCCAGTCTTTCTAGAGATTGTTGCCCGTTTTGTCACCAATCAGGACACAGGCCGACAAGATGTAGAAAGATTGTGAGACCGGGGGAAAGGAGAGACCTGGCGACTAAACGACAACTCTGTTGGAAATGTCTAATGTTTGGACATCGTAGTACTGAGTGCTCCTCGCCTACATGCTACATATTCGGTCGTGGTCATCATGCTTCACTATGCTTTGAGACAAAACGAACGTGTAGTCCAGAACATGCATCTCCACTAAGACAGAGTCGCTCTGAGAAGAGATCTTCTGATCGAAAGCAATCAGGGTCATACCCTCATCGTCAATCGAACGGAAGACCACGCTCTTCAGGTGTGTCAGGTCAAAGTCGTTCTCCTCAGAGAGATCGGGTTAGAAGTCGTGAAAACTCCCCTCACTCCACAGTGAGGTTCAGGCAAAACCCTAGGAGTACACGCACTTCGCATACTAATTCAAATATTCAATACAATAGCCAAATCAACAATAATATAATGGCTGTTCATGAGAGTTCCGACGAGTCAGAAATCGAGGAATTTGAGTTCGAATGAAACGTATCAATAGTCAATACGATCCTGACGGAGAAGACTTCTCCCGCATCGGCTCAGGTCGTGGCGTTTGAGTCTCATCCGTCATCAACGAAACAAAACCCGAGATTAATGACAGTCGAAGCTCTCACTCATAATCACAAAACCAAAGCTGACCAACTGCTTACCATATTTTTGGACAGCGGATCTCAGCATAGTTATATATGTAAGGATACAGCGATGTCCTTGGGGCTGCCTTTGACCGACCCTCGGGACATAACTGCACTAACTTTCGGTGGGCATAAGCACACTGGAAAGTTCTTACAAAACTAAAATAATAGTACAAAATCAGGTCACTGGTGAACCAATGCGTTTAACTCTTCGAACGCGGAGCGTTATCACTACAGTACCTAATACTTCATCGTTTAACGACGACTCAACCCAAACCAGTCCATTACGACGGGCTACGTAAACGTCGACGTTCTCATCGGAATGGACTACTAATGGGAAGTAGTCGAACTTAATACACATACTCAACTTCCATCGGGTCTCATCAGGTTAAATACCAGATTTGGTCCGGTTGTGTCAGGTTCATCAAGATCCACTAGGTCTAATCGTGTGCTTTCCTCTATTAAAGAGAATCACGAGAAACCGGGAGAAACGGACTCATTAGTTCGGGGTTTTCTGGGTTTGGACCTCGTAGGAACTAATGATTCCGTGGACACAACAAATTCCCACCTAATACAACAGTTCTACAATATCGTTAAAATTATAAATGGGTTAATACACGTGAAATTCCCATGGAAGACTGATCATCCTTTTCTTCCTGATAACAAAGCTCTTGCGGTACGTAGACTGGAAAACCAGTATACAAAACTTCAATCCAAACCTCAGGTGTGGAATGAATACTGCAAAATTTTTGAGCAACAACTGGAATCAGGAATCATTGAAGAGGTAGATCAACAGTCTCCATTAGGGAAAAACGTGTACTACATTCCACACCAAGCAGTCTTCAAAGAAGACAGCAATACTACAAAGCTGCGCAGTGTCTTTGATGCATCTAGCCATCAGAAAAACGTACCTAGTTTGAATGATTGCGTGCATCAAGGACCAACTCTGTTACCCGATTTATGCGGGACATTGTTGCGTGCACGGCTTACCCCCATACTTATCGCGTCCGACGTAGAAAAAGCATTCCATCAAATCCGCCTGCAGGAGGATCAAAGGGATGCTACGAGGTTTCTCTGGCTGAAAAATACTGCAAAATACCCTACCAGAGAGAACATTCGCATTCTACGATTTACGCGTATTCCATTTGGCATCAATGCATCACCATTTTTGCTAAGCATGTCCATTAAATACGCTCTTGAAAGGAACGATGAAAATCAACTACGCGAGGAAATCTTGGCAAACACCTATGTTGATAATGTGCTGATCAGCGCCAAAACCGTTGACGAAGGCATATCCAAACAGAGGAAATGCAAAGAGATTTTCAAAACTATGGGTATGAACCTACGGGAGTTCGTATCTAACAGCCGCGAGGTTGTAAAAGTCATTCCCTGTGAAGATCGTATGAAAATGGACAGCACCTGTAGTAAACTACTAGGTCTTAAATGGGATTCCAAAGCGGATACACTCTGTATACCCGCTGAAGGATTATCGAAGGATGTCACCTCGAAGCGAACGGCTTTAAAAGTCTTTGCGTCAACCTTCGACCCATTAGGACTTCTTACTCCATTATTCGTCAAGGCGAAGATTTTTATTCAAGATCTTTGGCTCAACGAATACACGTGGGACGATCCTTTGGATGATAATACTACCAATAAATGGAGAGACATCGTTCAAGGGATTCACGGATACGCGGGGGTCGTACCCAGATTTATCGCACATGTTTCCGAGTGCAAATACGAACTCGTCGTATTCTCGGATGCTTCTATACGAGTTTACGTTTCAGTCGCATACTTAGTATGTAGACCGAGGAAAGGATCACCGTGTAGCAATCTGTGCTTTTCGAAAACCAGATTAGCACCTCCAGGAAGGATAACTATTCCAAGAATGGAGTTGCTGGCCCTTACGTGTGCGGCAAACATAGTACAATTTCTTCGCGCCCAATTAAATGTCCCACTAGATTCGATACAGTTCCTATCTGATTCGCAGATAGTCCTGTATTGGATTCATTCCAAAAAACCACTTAGGACGTTCGTGAGCAATCGCGTAAAAAGCATACAAAACGTACTGCGCGAGCTTACAACTGCCAAAATTCCAAGTCGGTTTCATTATGTTTATTCAAGTTCTAATCCAGCGGACAGCGCCACCAGAGGTCTAACCGCATCGGAGATCTCCAACCATATGTGGTGGTGCGGCCCTAAATTCATCCTTAAAAACCACACCAATTGGCATTATTCAAATATGGATTTTACTTCCAGTCCAACACTAACGAAGGATATGGAGGTGGAATTTAAAAATGTCAATTCGGTCATAAATACTCCATATACATCATTTATCCCATTTAAACGTACGAACTCGTACTACAAACTGGTTCGGGTGACGGCTTATGTCCTAAAATACGTCGGAAAACTACTTTCCGAGGTTAAGAAAAGACATACTGATTTTCAATCAGGCTATCATCCCACATTAGAAGGGATAGATACTACTTCAAACGTGACTAGCAGTGACTTTGGAGCTGCAGAGCATCTCATAATTCGCGAACATTATCGCGAAGGTGTACTGCAGCTGCAAAGTCGCGCAGTTCAACGACTTGAGTTGAGGCTGGACGACAAGGGGATATATCACGGTGTAACAAGGATGGCTAATGCGCATTTGGAGGAATCAGCGAAAAACCCTATTTTGCTTCTATCTGATCACCCACTGACGCACATGATAGTTCTATACTATCACGTAAAGCTTTTCCACGCTGGGTCATCCCACTTAGTTTCAGCCTTGCGAAGTCTCTACATAATACCCAAAATTCGCAAATTCGCGAATCAAGTTATTTCACGCTGCACAACATGCAGACGCCATCAAGGCCGTGTCTTTTCCTATCCTAATAGTCCAAATTTACCGGTGGAACGGGTCACAAGAAGTCGTCCTTTCCAAAACATTGGGTTGGATTACTTCGGACCTCTTCTAATCCGTTCAGAACAGAATCGAGAACGCAAGGTTTGGGTAAGTCTGTACACATGTATGGCTACACGTGCCTTGCATCTGGAAGTTGTGGGACATAATTCCGCACACCAGTTCCTTCTTGCGTTTAGAAGATTCATGGCGCGCAAAGGCGCTCCAGAACTAGTTCTGAGCGACAATGCGCCCACTTTTAAACTCGGAAGTGAGGTCCTGACTAATGAGCTAAACGGATTAAAAGAGCACTCAAAAATTAAAAATTTCAGTACTTCAACCAATCTGGAATGGAAGTTTATCACGCCCTTCTCCCCATGGAAGGGCGGGTTCTAGGAGCGATTAGTTGGCTCAGTCAAGTCTGCCTTGAAAAAGACAGTCACTGGGAAGACTATGGACTTGTGGGACTTACAAACGATCATTGCAGAGGTTGAAGCCACACTAAACGCTAGACCTATTACACCGGTAATTACACCTATCGCGGAAGAGGCCTTTGCGTTGCGTCCAATTGACCTCATTAACCCTCATTTCCGTTTAGGTCACCTTAATTCACCTAGCCCTACAAAAACTATTACATACAACTACCATCAGTCCGAGACTCATGAATACTTGCTCGATTATTACACACTCCTTCAGAATGCTCTAGATAAATTCTGGAAATTCTGGAGTAAGGACTATCTTCAGGCGCTCGCGGAAAGAAATCAAATCCGACTTCGTTCCAAGCCGGGCGCCGGTAGATTGCCGTTACTGGGAGAAGTGGTCCTAATCAAGCAAGAAAATTCATCGAGATCTTTGTGGCTATTGTCCCTTATAGTCCACCTAAATACTTCAAAAGACGGGTCTATAAGGTCCGCCAAGGTTAGGACGGCCAAAAATAAAATTTTGGACCGCTCCATTAACCAACTACTACCGCTGGAAGTGTCGGCTGCTGATGTAAAATCAGCTACCAACACGAAAAAGACCACTCCATCTACCAGGATTCAGCCAGCCCGGGCAACCAAGAGGAATTAGGGTAAGTTTTTAATCCAATTTTTTTTCTCGCAAAATTTCCTTTTTTCAACTTTTTAGCAATTCTCTACACCATAACTAACCCGTGCAGCCATTGGAACTAGTTCCAGTGACAACACGTTTTCATTTCATGCACTTTCAATAACCAAAAACCCAAAAACAAAAAAAAATGGTTCAAAAACACCCTTTTTTCAATTAAGCTTCATATTTTTCCTACTGGGTCACCCAATTTCGGGTCGTACTACTAACTAGCCTACTTTACTTAACTATAATACCTAAAACTAAAAACAAAACATAAAACAAACAAAAACACATAAAACTAAAAATAAAAAGCCATCGGCGGCGAGGGTGATGACATTAGCAGGTGGTCCTGCAAGGATTGCCTGCGCGCGCGGTCGCGAGGCGGCCGCGTCGCCCTCGTCATCAATCACGGCCGATCAAGGCCATTCTTGCTATTTTTTCTCTCTCGCACGTGCGTCGTGATGTCTGCACTTCTCGCCTCCCTTGGATCGTGGGCTGATCTGATGTCGGCGGGTCAGCCCACGACCGCACCTACTCCAGTGGAGGTGGACGCCGTCCCTCCCCCCGATGCGTCTCAACAGGGGCGCAATAAAGGGGGGAGTGACGCCGTCCACCCTAATCCATTCACCTTCTCCCACGACCCCACGTGGTGGCAGCCTAGCACTGCCGCCACGGCGTGGGTACCTAGGGATTCATCCCCCTCAGCCCCTTCTCACCGAGTCCAGCCTTTGCAAAAAGGTAAGGACAAGGAAAAGGGCAGGGGCGAGGAGGGTGAATCGCCTAAAATTCTTACTCCAATCAATTACTACTCACGCGGAGGGTCCGAGGCAGCAGTGTCCCACCCACAGCGGTCGACGCCGGCCACCAACAGGGTGGATCATTGTGTTTTCTGCGGTGGGAAGGGGCACTACTCCTCGGACTGCCCTGAGTACTCCGGCCTGGGTCAGAGGGCATTGCTCGCACAGCAATATAGGCTGTGCAGCACATGCCTGAAGGAGCACTGGGCCGCCTGTATTAGGGCGGACCCGTGCTCCTGCTGTCACAGGGCGGGGCACCATCGGGCTTTCTGTGTCTGGAATCCCTTTGCCGTCACCGACCATCAGCTGGCGGCGGGGAATTCTATGAGCGCCTCCGCGAAGGCACATATACGGCACCCCACCAGGCCGCCGTTCAAGGCGCCCATACACCCTGACGTTGCGGGAGCGCAACCGCGGGGAGGTGACGCCGCCGCCGCTTTGGCGCAGGGCGCGGTCACCTCCGAGCGGTTCGCCCTCGGAACGCGGGTACTCTCCGGACCAGCGTCGCACTGACGACGCTGGTGCGGGTAGTGATGGGACCTGGTTAGGGCGCCGTATAGCCTGAGAAGACTACTCCGTTTTTTGCTCACAAATCCTTGTGACATGCGTGCGCCTCGATATTCAATTCGCGCAATATTGAGACTCACTCATGTCAAAATACTCCAAAATTTTTTTTTTTCTAAAAATAACATTATCAATTAAGGACAGTGGTCTGTCTCGATTTTCGATTCGTGCATTATCGAGGCTTCCTCGTCCAATAAAATACTCCAGATTTTTATCCTTCTCAGTTTTTGCGTATCACACCAAGAACTTTGGGACATTGGTGTAACCTACTTTCGTCGCACAATTTGGGATACACTGATGCCCACTAAAATACTTCAGAGCAAACTTACTCGATACATACGAAACTGATGTTTCTCGAAGCTCAGAAGGCGTAGCATTGAGAACCACCAGCACTAAAGTGAGTAAGTATAGTGACATTAATGCACCCCGCAATTCATTTCGCGCAGTTCCGAGGCGTATTGACGTCCCACAAAATACTCCAAGTTACGCCACCAGCCGTATAGCATTCCAACTGCTCCAAGGGTGAGTTTAGTAGGACGTAGGGAGTAGGTCAACTTCAGTTCAGGTTCCGCGCTAATGGAGATGGTGGTATGATGCTATACCGCACTTTGGTGGTGCGATGCCATACCATTGGTGGTATGATGCCGTGCCTATTTTGCACGAAGTCGCGTCTAACGCGAGATCTCTTGTATGTAAATTTTTTGTGAGTAGTCCATCTAAGTTTTGGTTTTTGTCCAAGTTTGTAAACTAAAATTTTTGTCCGTATCTTACTCCAGATTTCTGGAGACTAGAAGTTATAGTATTTTTAGTGAATAGGTCTCCTAGTTCATTGTATAGGATGTCGTTTAGATCTAATTCACTTATACTCCGGGTTTTCAAAGCTCCGGGTTCAATCATACCGGTCTTTTTTTTGTGATCTCTGTAAGGAGCTTAGCTCCATGAAACGGTGAAGGGCTTGCAGCCTATGAATTAAAGACAGTGTTCACGATAATCTTCAATTTTGAGATTATTCGCTACATTGATTAAGTGGCTTCCGGGTAGTACTAAAATGACGAAGAAACCGAGAAAAACGCACCAGAAGGGTACGGAATCCTCAAGTATCAGCCCGCCTTTTAAGTATCACAGTGAGTGTTTGTTGTGACAATGAAATCATTTGCGGACCCGACCTTTGCAATTCTCTACTCTCTATTGCTCCGTGCTTTCTTTCGGACCCTAACTAATACTGTTTTGCCTAAAATATTCCTCCATTTCTGATTATTCCCTGTTTATACCCGTGACAACCACCATGAACATGTTCATCCAACCGGACAACTAATCCATTTTATAGCATAACTTCACTGAAATACGACGTTTTAATGCGTTTCTCGCCGTTTCTTCGTAATTTTGGTAACACTTGGAGGCCAACGCATTGTTAGATGTGAAAAACTCGGGAACGAAAATCATCGTAAACACTGCCTTTAATCCATTCTCCACCGATGGATACCTCAGTATACTCGTTAGGTGTGGGGTGAGGTTTTTTTTAAATAATCCAGCTCCAACTTCTTAGTGAGCCCCCCCTAAATTCAAAATAATAACTTTAAAAAAAATTAAACAAAAATAAATAAAAATATATATACATAATTCACCACGAAGACTCGTCGCAGAAGCGGCAGCTACGCCTTGCAGTTCCTCTTGAGGCCGAGGCTTAAGCCCAATGGGATCTCTTTTTGTTGGGGGAGTGTCGCGAATGCGACATCGCTCCTCCATCGATCCTGGGTGTTGCCGTCTTGCAGATACCTGTTAAGATAGCTTCCACGTCGACACCCTTATCATCGTCGACGCGGTAGCTAGCTCAACCGGCATTCTACTCATCAGCATCCACCGCAGGCGGTCTACATCCGCTCTACTCTTACTACTTCCGCGGTGCCCTGCAAGGCGACGAGCCTTCCACTTACTCGTCTAACCATACTCCAGTGCCCCCCCCCCTCCTTATTCCATACGCCCTCACTTCCAAGCTGGAGCTCTACCAACCACTCATCTACTTCATCCCACACGACCCATGTACTAACATGTCTTATCATACATTCTACTTGCTCAATCCACATTCACCTACTTTTGCACAATAAACTTGTTCTAACTTCCACGTGCACAGCGATGAAGTAGTGGTTCACTCCACGGCTTATCTTTCCAATTTCCTTTCTTATGTGCGGTCATTTTATTAGTATGCAGTTTATTCCAGTGCCGCCTACTCCAAGCCGCCGGGACAACGCGACTTCGTTCAGGATAGTCCAGTGCAGGTAAGTCCAAGGGGCGATAGTTAGTCCAAAGGGAACCCAGGGGGGTTGGGTGGTGGTATCCCCAGGGGTTGGGTGGTGGTATCCCCAGGGGTTTAGGTAGCATTGGGGGTTACCTTAGGCTAACCCAGGATCCTTAGTCCACTGCCGATACGCAACAAAGGGGGATTCTATGAGAGATTGATCGGTTCACTCAAATCACGCTTGCGTAAGACTATAAAACGTAGGTTTCTAGCCGACGACGAATTTCGTACCGTAATAATTGAATGCGAAGCCATAGTTAATAGTCGTCACGTGTCATCGGATTTCAACGACAGCAATGCAATTTGTCCAATAGACTTCCTGCACCCGCATTCAAAAATTGCTAATTGGAATTTTGAGCCTGATTATGATCCAGAGTTCAGGTTGATTTCGACAAGGTCTGACGCATGCGAACTCTTGGAAGAAACCAAAAAGTCTCTCGCAAACTTTTGTAATGCGTGGTCAAAGACATATTTAACATGCCTGCGAAATTTGCACTCGCAGGTGTTGAGCAAGCGTTCTTCTAAGAATCGGCCTGCGATAGGAGAAGTCGTACTATTAGCAGATGACCGTAGGCCAAGGTCACAGTGGAATCTTGGCATTATCATTGATCAGCATCCTGGAGTAGATGACGAAATACGCTCCGTTAGCGTGAAACGTAGTAATGGTACTATCGTAAAGCGATCAATTAATATGCTTATTCCTCTGGAAATATCTGTTGCTGAAGAGCTAACAACGTCCAAATTACAAAGAAAAAATAATTCTTCATCTGACAGAAATATAGAACCTTCGATGGTAACCAGGTCAACAACTGTAGAAGAGCACGCGCAACAAAATTCTTCACTCCGAAAACAACCACCACGCGAAGCAAAAAAACGCGGTAGATACGCAGAGCAGGTTAATGTCATACCATACGAAGGATCTGCACTGCTGTTATTTACTCTAGCAGCCCTAATATTGATCGTCATTCCCGTTTCGGCTCTTAATCCCATTTCACATGAATTTTCTAGCCGTACGCATGTATTTTGTATAAAAGGGGGTATATTCATCAATAATCTAATCCCACCATCCGAAATTCAAGCTTGTGCAGCAACTCACTGTATTGAAATGCATGTGTTCCAAGCAGAAATTAATGTAATGTTTCCTGCAAGTGTATGTTTACATGAGCATGACGTTCGTGTAAAAGTAGGGATGGGCCACAAGAACGATTCTAGTGTGCTGGCGGAAAGCCGATACCGTAATCCCTGCCGTAAAATTAAATGCGTCGCTGCTGTTGGTTGCGGACAATACAACTGAATTGACGGCACCTAACAATTATTCATTTATTGCACTACTTGGTGGCTGGAATTGATAAACGAGCCGTTTTTTTTTTGTAAAATGAGCCTAATAGGCGCAAAATTACTAGTCGCCGTCAGTTCAGTTGTTTTAACTGCAACCAACGGCAGCGACGCATTTAATTTTACGGCAGGGATTACGGTATCGGCATTCCGCCAGCACACTAGAATCGTTCTTGTGGATGGGCCAGGAGACCCTTGTAAGCGAAACACGTTGTCCTCCCAGCCCATTTTGCGAAATGATAAACTGTAACTTTTGCTCGCTAATGGTCAATAACCCAGACTGTTGGCCACGCACAGCTATCGCAATGGCAGCCGTACTTAGTTATTCGATAATTTTTTCCATGCTAGTAACGTGTTGTTTTTGCAAGAGATTAGCTCGATGTTTCCGTCAAGGTTCAAGGTTTCACCGTTGCTCACAGTTCTTCACCCACTGGGAAGGAAAGAACGAAGATATCCCTCTAGTTACTATAAAATCCAGTCGTAAATTTGAAAAATCCTCTCCTATAAGTATTGCAACCATTATTACTATTTGCTGAATTATGAATCCTGTTCGTACTTGCCAACAAGTTTTTCCTGTCATAACGAACACAGAACAATGCACAAACAACATTTCGAATTGCAATTTGATCGAAAATATAATTCTCACGCTGAACCCATTAACAGATAAGGCATATATAGTACTTTCAACTAATAACACTGCCATAGAACAAATATCGATAACTTTAAATCGTGTAAGGTTAGCTTGTAACGAAAACTTTCTATAACTTTCTATATTATACACAAAATTCGCGAACGAAAGTACAATCCAAAAAGAGATGTTCCCTTATGGGTTCATGTACAGGTCGTAAATGTAGCGGTGTATCCGTGAACTCAATAGTCGATGAACTTTCAGAAAGCAATAAGTACCCCGGTCTGACGTACTGCTCAGAGTCGTGCGGATTTAGGGGTTGTCACTGCGGCTATCCCTCACCAGGATGTTTGTTTTATCGTATCTATAAAGAGCCTATCGACAACGACATCTATGAGGTGATAAATTGCCCAACATGGTCGGAATACGTCGAAATAACATACGAAGTCAACCGCCTAAACGGAAAAAATCATAAGTTTCTAGTAAAATTGATACCTGGCTCGGAAAAAACCATTTTTAATGCTATCCTATCAATAACGAATTTAGCCGTACCACCTATTCCTTTCCTGAGCTCACACTTTATACGTCACGGCACAGAAATTGCTATATTTCTGGAAAATACGCAGTTATCGTATACTTGTTCGTCAAGAAACAACTCTGATCTTATGGACCGCTCCATAAAAAATACTGGTACATGTACTCCAGCCGAAAACAAAGCCAACTGCTACTGCGTAGACATTCACCAAAGTGACTTATTTGCATTAAAGTCCGTTTTACCTCTTACTTACCCTAATTATATCGTGGAACCTTTGCCAATATTGAACTCGAAATCGTATACTGTTGTGAAAACACAAGTGGCGTCTGTGGAAATATCCATTTCCTTGAACATATCAAAACCTCGTTATTTGCGCAACATTATCAGTAATTACGCTTGTTCCATTATGGCAACCCAACTGGTGGGTTGTTATGATTGCATTCAAGGTGCATCAGCAAATTTTACTTGTCAGTCAAGTATACCAAACGCAATAGCCCAAATAGAGCGTTTAGTACACGCGTTTCCACTTCCTTGCTCGCGAAATTCGGTAACTACGACTATTAAACTGTTTTTCAGTAAAGCACACGTCAAAGAAGAGTGCACAGCCCGATGTGGAACTAATATTTTAATATTCGAAATTTCAGGAATTCTGAAATTCACACGCAATTTCCCAGAATTCCCTTATCTATCCAAATTGACAGGTATACCCTCAGATACGGATACTGAGTCTGAATTCTCTTTGCCCGACCTAAAACATTTCTGGCACATCGTAAATTAGTACTTTTTCTATTCCGCTTTGATTTTCGCAGTACCAGTTATCGTCATTATACTAGTAATTTTCACACATTCCCCCAATATACAATCAACGCATTCGAAACGGTCACTCAATAAGCTTCGATATTTTCCGTTTCCCCTCATGCTCTGCTTGATACCGGTATTTGTTATAATTCGAGTTATTACTTTCCCATTGAGAATCATTATGTTCGCTATCCGTGTCATCTATAAGTGTTCGTGCCGGAAACTATATACGCATCGAACGTAACAAAAAAAATGTGGTCCAGAAACTTTCCTTTTCAGAATGTCCGATTCTTCACAAAATTCGAAACATCCAGACGGTATGGACGTCAGAGACTCCGACGAAAACCCTGATGAGCAAGTCGAAAACGTACAGCATCCTTTTCCCGTAGAAAATGCTGTCACGAACTGTCTCGGTCAGATCCAGAGACTCATTACGGAAATCACCGACGAACTCAAGCGACTTCGTAGTGACGCAGATGAAAAGGAGGTGTGTCTCAAAATATTTTTTTCTCAAATCGAAATTTATGTTAAGCGATTAAGTATGAACCAGCCTTTGGCCGTCAAAAGTCGTTATACTTTGGAAAGAGACGCAGACGACGTAATAGGGTTAGTAGGAAATAGAAGAGAGAAAGCGAAATTGAAATAAGACGTTATTTTTTTCTTATTTTTTAAGAAGGCAGCTGCGAAAGCGAGGAACGAGATAATGAAAGTGAAAGAACAACTCAAGGCGCTGCTCACAATGGCGAACGTCGAGACCAGCGCCAACACCAACGCACCTCGTACAACAGCACCAACAGCGGCAGCATCATCGCAGATTTCGCCATCGCACTTGTTTAACCTCATAGAAAAAGGAAAATGCCAATTCATATGCGGTTCAACATCTCATACATATGCTACTGATTGTGATATATATCGTACTTTGAGTGAGCGAAGCCAGCGTATGCAACAATTAAGCATATGCCCTCGCTGCTTCCAGCAGCACGTGTTTACCAGCAAAGCAAATTTCAACTGTATCACAGTCCCATTGCTTCTATTGTGCCCAGCACGGCAGGGAGCTCGCGGACATGTGTCCGCGCTGTGCCCATACATGTTCCCCCTGTGAGCTTGAGCCGAAATCGGACTTTCAATCGCAATGCACGTACTTTTGGCTGTAGAATATGAACCTTTCTTTCTGATGAGAAGCTCGAAAGCGATTTCGACAGTTTAGCGACATTCACCAAACGAAATCACGTTGGACTTTTCGTTCAATATTGCGTAGATTCGCAACAATTGAAATCCGCAATCGAGTACGAAATCGCAATTCGCAAAGTTCGATGCATTCTTACTGACGGCCTTGTTTTCAGTTCAAGCTCGCAGTATACAACCCGTATGGGAATCTACTCCATCACTGGTGTTGGAATGCGCATCTATTGATTGAGATTGTGTTTATTTTATAATGGTTGCATTATTCAACTTTGTATGATTATGTCGGTCGATTATTTTTGTATATCTCTTTGCGCTCAGCATTTGATCGCGTAGCAAAAAAAAAGCCTCCGAGGCAAGTGGGTATCTCAGTGTTCACACGAGATCCCTGGGGCCGGAGAGTAGCCATATTTTTAACCCAAATCCTCAAATACTCGTAACCATGCAAGGTCAGCTGTGAAGTCTGCAGTCTGGATGGCATGAGGGAGACGCACTAATGTTTCGGTTAGTTGTGGCCTCTACGTAAATCGTAAAACCAACCCATACTCTGGCTACTCCCGCGCTGCCCCCGGAGTGTCGTGACTACTCACGATACTCCTTGGGCGCAGCCACTACGTGGCCTTCTAAAAGCACCTGCCGGTAGCTTAATGGCCGCTCTTTTTGGTCTGAGCTTTAGGCTCCTTTGCGCCTCCTTGCACTTATACCTGCTGTACTGTGCCTTGTGTGTAATATGTGCCATGACCATTTTGGCCTATGCTGTTTGCTAATGAATGATTAGTGTACTCGGTGTAGTGAGCATAGGAACCAACGTAAGAACACGGGGTGATAACTAAGGATTTCGTGTACTTCTTGTGCGTTTTCCTCAATTTCTACGTCATTTTAGTTCTACTCGAGGGCTACTTAAAGGCAGTGTTCACGATAACATTCAATTTTGAGATTATTCACTAAATCGATTGTTTGGCCCCCGGGTAGAAGTGAAATGCCGAAGAGATTCGCAAAAAAGCACCAGAAGGGAATGAAATCCTTTACTCTCACCCCGCCTTTATACTCTCACAGGAACTGTTCGTTGTTGACAATGAAATCTTCTGTGTAGTCGTCTTTTACAATTCTCTACTCTCTGTTGTTTCGTACTCTCTTTTAGACCCAAACTAATACAGTTTTGCCTAAAATATTCTTCCGTTTCTGGTTCGCCCCTTTTTTTCACCGGTGACACACACCGTGAACATGTTCATCCAATCGGACGACTAGCCCAGGCCGGAGAATAATGTCTCTGAAATAAGACGTTTTAGTGCGTTTCTCGCCGTTTCATCGTAATTTTATTAACACTTAGTTGCCAACTCATGGTTTTTAATGAAAAACTTAGCAACGAAAATTATCGTGAACACTGCCTTTGAGTGAGTGATTCTATAGTTGATGAACTGTTTCAAGCTTGTCGAAGGCGTTTTAGGTAGCCGTCAACTTGAGTTAAGTTTTGAGAAATGGTGGACGGTCTTACCGGGTCATGCAATCAGAAAATACGTTACTGGGAGAATTCTTATATACTCACTCTGAAATGATTAATTTCTCAATCTTTATCTATCCATTCGATCAGTAGGCGTAAAGAAAGTGAATAAAACAAAGCCACTCTGGCCGCTTCGCGGCTAGATTGATGTTATGGTATAGTTGCTTTCCAAAACGTATGGACCCCCAAAAGTAAGTAGAACCTGGTGAGGTTGCGGACTCTTCTAAACATACTGCGGTCTGATTGTGTTATCACTCATCTTTTCGAGATAACTGAGATTGGTCGATGAGTTTTTGTTTCCACTCTCGCATTTTCACCTGTTTTCATTGCTTCCACAGATGTAGACTCTGTTTCATTCCAAGTGAACTCATGTTTCCGGTTATCACAGCGCGGAGCGGTGGCCTTTTCGTCGAAACCTCCTTATCACTAGTTGAGGCCCACCGCTCCGCTGCTGGTGATAATCGAAATCAACAGGTCACTAGGGATGTACCAGATTTTAGTCATATCGTTAGAAACACTGACTCACCGATCTATCACAGCTGTTTCGGAAAAAATCAGTATTTATTTATTTGTTTATTTATCTATTTATTTATTTATTTATTTATTTATTTATTTATTTATTTATTTACAGTTGACCGCAATGTTTAAAGGACTTGGTGCGGTTGTGGACTCGCACTAAAACTACGGTAGAATCTGGCACTTTGCCAGATTTCGTCATCGATCGGCCCACAGCTGATATTCTTGTGAGCAGAGAGACGACGGTTGGCGCAGATCGATGACGAAATCTGGCAAAGTGCCAGATTCTACCGTAGTTTTAGTGCGAGACCGCAACCGCACCATGTCCTTTTAACATTGCGGTCAACCGTATTTATTTATTTATTTATTTATTTATTACGCTACATAAGGTAGACGGTATAGAGAAAATCGCTCACTCATATATCAACTAAATGTAAAGAGAAGATTTCTGAAAGTTGGGCTCCGCAGAAAAGGTCAAAGATTTGGCATGTCGTGAAATTGTTTCATTAGATTTGGCTATCAAACTGATTTTCTAAATGAGGTGAAATTGTTGAATTGATTTGGCTGTTGTTGGTATATGCAGACAACATAATCATTGAATGTAGTGAAATTGTTGCAAATGGATTTGGCAGGCGCTCTATGAATTATGAGAGTCAAATCACGCGTCAGAATTCCTCTGACGAGCAAATAAAGACAAAAAGAAAAAGCTGTTAATCAATTAACAATGCTGAACGAAATGTGGACTTATGGGCTAGAAATAAGGTTTTCGAATGTTATTCTACCTTTTCAGTGTAGCTCCCACTAAGGTACCAGACCTTCCCTCACCGAATAGATAAAAATTATGAAAACGCTCCGAGCGAAACCCCTTCTGACGCGTGATTTGACTCTGATAATTCATAGAGCGCCTGCCAAATCCATTTGCAACAATTTCACTACATTCAATGATTATGTTGTCTGCATATACCAACAACAGCCAAACCAATTCAACAATTTCACCTCATTTTGAAAATCAGTTTGATAGCCAAATCTAATGGAACAATTTCACGACATTTTAGAGCAATGCCAAATCCTTGACCTTTTCTGCGGAGCTCAACTTTCAGAAATTTCACAAATTTTTCCAAGGGTTTTTCTTCCACAATATCGTCAATCTCTAAAAGTCAAGTTGTTTTTCTTTAAAACATAGTGGTAGAAATGAAGAAACAACCGCTCCGCTGCTAGGATTGCAAGATAATAGTTGCAACGCGGCTTCCTACAGATAAGATACAATGCATATAGTTTTTGAATTTAAAAGTCAATAAAATGAAGAAATGAGTTTTGAAATGACCCAATTGTACAGGGTTGGGGCACTATCCTAGACGGGGGGAGGGGCACCCACCATTCAAGACAGAAGTGAAATGAACCACCGATGATTGATATAAAAACAATGATTAAAAGCGGTATCAGGCATCTTTAATCAGAATTTCTCATCATCTCTCTGAGTATAGTGTAGTCCACCAAGAGTGTCTCATTTACTTATCAATGAGAAGCGGTCGATTGGAGTTCAATGAACATGAAACTCGTTGCAGCACAACCGCTCTCGCTCAATCGGTATCGAGCGTGCTGGTATGGGATTCATGCACATTGATCCGCAGCCGACCGCTTCTCATTGATAAGTAAATGAGACACTCTTGGTGGACTCCACTATAGATCTTGGGTGGCCTCACCCCGTCTAGGATAGACCCAGGGTCAGTCGCTCTAGCCAAACTTCACCGGTTCTTGCTGATGTGGCTCGTCTGCGCCGGCCCATATGTCTGATTCGAAGGCATGACTTGTATACGGTGTTCTGTGCATTAAATTTAGGTCATACGCACGTCCCTTGATGTCCTGCACACTCCTACTGAGGTCCAGAACTTATTGCATGACGTCCCGAACATCCCTATTGGGGTCCTGCACACGTTCCATGATGTCCTGCACACCCCTACTGGGACCCTGTACGCGTTTATGATGTTCTGTTTACGTTCCATGATGTCCTGCACACTCCTACTGAGGTCCAGCACACATTCCCTGACGTCCTGCACACTCTACTGGGGTCCTACACACGCTCCATGACTTTCTGCACACCTCTGCTGGGGTTCTACACACCCCTGCTGGGATCCTGCACACGTTCCATGATGTCCTGCACACCCCTACTGGGATCCTGCACACGTTCCATGATGTCCTGCACACCCCTACTGGGATCCTGCACACGTTCCATGATGTCCTGCACACCCATACTGGAACCCTGCACACGTTCCATGATGTTCTGCACACTCCTACTGAGGTCTTGCACACATTCCCTGACATCCTGCACACCCCTACTGGGGTCCTGCACATGTTCCATGATCTCCTGCACACTCCTACTGAGGTCCTGCACACAATCTACGATGTCCTGCACAACCGTACTGGGGTCCTGCACACGTCACATGATGTACTGCACACCCCTACTGGGGTCCTGCACACGCTCCATGACGTCCTGCACACCACTACTGAGATCCTGCACAAGTTCCATGATGTCCTGCACACTCCTACTGAGGTCCTGCACACATTCTACGACGTCCTGCACACCCCTACTGGGGTCCTGCACACGTCCCATAATGTCCTGCACACCTCTGCCGGGGTCCTGCGCACGTTCCATGGTGACCTGAACATTCCTGCGGAGATCCTGCACACATTCTACGACGTCCTGCACACCCCTACTGGGGTCCTGCACACGTTCCATGATCTCCTGCATACTGCTACTGAGGCCCTGCACACAATCTACGACGTCCTGCACAACCCTACTGGGGTCCTGCACACGTCCCGTGATATCCTGCCCACTCCTGCTGAGGTCCTGCGTACAATTTACGACGTCCTGCACAACCCTACTGGGGTCCTGCACACGTTTCATGATGGCCTGCACACTCCTACTGAGGTCCTACAAACAATCTACGACGTCCTGCACACCCCTACTGGGGTCCTGCACACGTCCCATAATGTCCTGCACACCTCTGCCGGGGTCCTGCGCACGTTCCATGGTGTCCTGAACATTCCTGCGGAGATCCTGTACACATTCTACGACGTCCTGCACACCCCTACTGGGGTCCTGCACACGTTCCATGATCTCCTGCACACTCCTACTGAGGCCCTGCACACAATCTACGACGTCCTGCACAACCCTACTGGGGTCCTGCTCACGTCCCGTGATGTTCTGCCCACTCTTGCTGAGGTCCTGCACACAATTTACGACGTCCTGCACAACCCTACTGGGGTCCTGCACACGTTCCATGATCGCCTGCAGACTCCTACTGAGGTCCTGCAAACAATCTACGACGTCCTGCACACCCCTACTGGGGTCCTGCACACGTCCCATAATGTCCTGCACACCTCTGCCGGGGTCCAGCGCACGTTCCGTGGTGTCCTGCACACTCCTACTGAGGCCCTGCACACAATCTACGACGTCCTGCACAACCCTACTGGGGTCCTGCACACGTCCCGTGATGTCCTGCCCACTCCTGCTGAGGTCCTGCACACAATTGACGACGTCCTGCACAACCCTACTGGGGTCCTGCACACGTTCCATGATGGCCTGCACACTCCTACTGGGGTCCTGCAAACAATCTACGACGTCCTGCCCAACCCTACTGGAATCCTACACACGTTCCATGATGTCCTGTACACTCCTACTGAGGTCCTGCACACAATCTACGACGTCCTGCGCAACCCTACTGAGGTCCTGCACACAATCTATGACGTCCTGCACAACCCTACTGGGATCCTACACACGCTCCATGATGTCCTGCGCACTCCTACTGAGGTCCTGCACACGTCCCATGATGTCCTACACACCTCTGCTGGGGTCCTGCACACGTTTCATGATGACACTCCTACTGAGGTCCTGCACACAGTTTACGACGTCCTGCACAACCCTACTGAGGTCCTGCACACATTCTACGACGTCCTGCGCACCCCTATTGGGGTCCTGCACACGTTCCATGATGTCCTGCGTACTCCTATTTCGGTCTCTCATAGTCAACCGACACTTCAGCACACCCTGCGACGCCTTCTTATCGATGGTGCGCATGGAACGAACACACGCTGCGCTCAAAAAATCCCTCCCGCACAGCGTCCTCTTCCGAGCCAGACGTTTAGAATACACCACCCTAGAGAGCAAGGTGTTTATATGGAGTCTCTAAGAAAACAATGACTGATAACGAAAAAGCCCGTTATTTTTACAAACTAATCTTGAGAGGCCGGTTCCCGAGTTTGAACCACCCGTTGGGGGCCCAGAAGTCATTATGGTGAGTTCTCTCAATTATTTTCGGCATTCCCGTGGCCGATTACCTCTAGTCACAAATTTTTGAGCGATTTGGTCCACGCCTTCCAAAAAAATGGTTTTCGACAGACGGAGGTGGAGGCGGTGGCGGAGGCGGTCGCGGTGGCGGTGGCGGTGGCGGTGGCGATGGCGGTGGCGGTGGCGGTGGCGGAGGCGGAGGCGGAGGCGGAGGCGGAGGCGTAGGCGGAGGCGGAGGCGGAGGCGGAGGCGGAGGCGGTGGTGGAGAACGTTTTTGCGTAATTTGAGAGGTCATAACTTTAGAAAGCGGGGACCAGTCAAGATGAAAATCTGCACACATACGTAAATTCTTACAGCGCATCGAATGGTGTACAGCTCATACCTCTGGTGACGGTCTGAATAGGTGATCTCGTTGAAGGGCATCCGCACGGGAAGAGATCAAAGCCAAATCTAGGTGCGCGCGTCGCGCCACAATTCTAAACTGTTTTGCTTCGCTATAAAAGGGTTATGATTTGGCAGAGTGGTATTTGTGAGAAGCTCGTTAAAAGATGTGAAATACTTAGTGCATTAGATTTGGCGTAGGATTTAACACCGAAGAAATGTTTAAAAATTGTTGAAATGATGTACTACTGATTTGGCGGTGCACTTTTTCACTAAACATCGACAATTTAGTGTGACGTTGAAAGGCCATATCACGCGCGTCTTACTGAGTACACGCATTCGTGGTGGTATGTAGCCTCAATTTCCCAGCTACTCGCAGTTTTCTTTATCACTATCATAAAAGCAACGCGGTTTTGAGAATGATTGCCTCATTTTCATTATTGAGGTTTCCGAAAAACAGCCGCTTCGCACCTTCGATTGTGATAATACGACTGCGAGTAGCGAGGAAAGGAAGGGTAGGATTCACATTCTCATTTATAACTCTTTTGCTTCGCTACAAAAAGGTTATGATTCGGAAATGTAACATTTGTGAGAAACTCGTTAAAAGAAGTGAAATGTCTTATGCTACTGATTTGGCATGGGAATAAACTCGAAAGGAGCGCTAAAAACTCAGTGAAATGATTCATCGTTGATTTGGCTGTGCACTTGTTTACTAAACAACAAAAATTGAGTGTGAGATTGAAAAACCAAATCACGCACATCTTTTCTGAAATCAACCTAACGCTTGCAGTTTAGGTTAACAAGTCTCAGGTTCTTGCAAAATTATGTTGTGTCTCCCACCTCAATCATTCAGAAAAATTGATTTTCAAGCATTACTAAATTATTTGACGCGTTCGCTTTCGATTGACTATCAATTAATGAAAGTGGAAATAACATCACGTAGTGAGTTAATGCGAATGTCGTCAGCTAACAAGGGACCACTTTGAACAAAAAATGGAGTTTCGAAAAACGGTCTTTTGAGAGTTTTAGAGGGCGTAAAAATGAACAATTTAGGATTTTAAAATTTCACTCAGTCCTCACGGGTAGATCAAAAACCACTAAAACAATGGGTCGCGGTAGGTAAAATGCCTTTCAATGCACCCTAACCTGACGAAATCCGCTAAAAAACATTAAACGGACCCCATATTCGCGTTCAGCGTCCCAAATTACCCCCTGGGGCTGAGTTTGGGCGAAAAAAAAATTTCGACCTCTGAACCCCCAAAAATGGCCTTGAGCTTCCTACCTCATGGGGCTCCAAAGGTCGAGAAAAAATTTAGGACTCAAACTTCGCTTTCGGAGGTTATTTAAAGTGCTCAGATTGAATCTGAGGTCAGTTCATCGATTTTCGACAGATTACGGTAGATTACGGTGGGTATACGGTAGTTGGGTCAAAGCCTCAGAATTGACTCAAAATTTCTGAGCGGGGGTTATTCGGGGTGCTGAATACGAATTTGATGTTCACTTGTCAATTTTCAAATTATTAAGGTAGGTTTAGGCCCTCTATGTCATGACAACTACCGTAAACTACAGTAAACCTCAGAATTTCGGCAAACGTTATCTAGGTTCGTGTTCAGCACCCTAGGTTACCCCTACATACAAGTTTTGAGCCGAATCCGAAAATTTTTTCCAAGCCACCCCAAAAATTCCTTGATGGGTACCCTTGCCTTGTCGCGAGGCTTGGATAAACGACTATAACTTCTTTTCATAAAAACTTCTTTACTTTAAGAGAAGCCGCGAAGAGCATACTCGGATTCTACTTCCGAAATGGCACCAGAAAACTACATTTAATCCAGAATGGCCAGGCTGAATAAAAGTAGTTCTCTTGTAGATGCGTTTTCAAAAGAGTGGTTCTGTTCTACTCCAAATTTTGGAATTGATAACGAAACACTTTTCTTGAGTCTTCGAGCCATGCGCTAATGTATTAGGTTGCTTCAATGGATTTTGTAGTTTAGGTAAACCCACTTCTGTTTACAACAATTATTTCTAAAAAAATTGATCATTGATCAAGGAACAAGTCCACGAAGTTTCATTTTGTCCGGACTTTTTTCCAGCGTCATATATCAAAATAAGTCCCCTAAAGTATTTCTCCGAATTAAGGACGGTTTTTCTGTGGCATATGTGGGGAGAAGGGTAAGGGTATTCTTGATATTCTAACAATTGTCGAAATCTCGGAATTTCTATAGCTTCTAACATTGATGTGAGCCGTTCTCCGTTTATATCACGTTACCTCTGCGATATAAGAAAAGAGGTATAAAAAACAAGAGACACTGTTAAAACTCAAAACTAGTAAGGTGAACACATAGAAATGTCTTTACTACCAGCCATAATGCAGTAATGATCCCACAGTATTCGAACCATCTTTCAATCGCTTCGTAATCCAACGCCTAACCGACTGAGCCACGGTGTGCTGCTAGCTCACCCCGACTATCACATTGCAGTGATCGGTGGTTTGAATGCAACGAGCATTGTTCAGGGATCAATGAACAAGTCATAACTCGAGAACCTAGCTAGATTTCATCTTCAAACTTTTAGGAGAACCTTTTCAGATGATTTCAAGGCCACTGTATAGCTCAGATTTGTGCTTCGTCCTCCCAATCCAACGTTCTGGTTTCTTTCCTTTTTTGATCGTTTTTGATCTACCCGTGAGGACTGAGTGAAATTTTAAAATCTCAATTTGTTTTTTTTTACTCCTCTACAACTCTCAAAAGACCGTTTTTCAAAACTCCATTTTATGTTCGAAGTGGTCCCTTGTAAGAGAGCTGCTGTCACACGAATACATAAATGCTCAGCAAGAAGTGCGTGATTTGGTTTTTTAATGTTACCCTCAATTTTTGTTGTTTAGTAAACAGGTGCACAGCCAAATCAACGATGAATCATTTCACTGAGTTTTTAGCGCTTCTTTCAAGTTTATTCCCACGCCAAATCAGTAGCATAAGACATTTCACTTCTTTTAACGAGTTTCTCACAAATGTTACATTTCCAAATCATAACCCTTTTGTAGCGAAGCAAAACAGTTACAAATTTCATTTTATTTTAGCAAAGGTTCCCTTTGGAAAACGGTAAATAAAAAGGTCGTTCATAGCCTCTCATCAATGCTCGTTGCCCCTCTTCAACACTGTAAGCCACCCGTCATAGCTTGCTAGGTGGATATGAAGGGAGCTTAAACATTCAGGGAGTAGTTTATGGTGAATTGTCGCACGACTGAATTGATCTTCCTTATGCGCTTTGGATTGTCTTACTCTAAAAATACTATATACCTTTCTCAACTTCCAAATGGTGAGCAATCCGTTTGATCTGTGCTGCTCAAACTGAGCAGATATGCTGTTCAGTTCGAGCAGTGCAAAGCAAAGATAGTGGTGGGAGTACGGGGTATGAAACTTTAACGATCCAACAACTTCAAAAACCGTTTTATATAAGGCAGAACAGTTAGCTCCTGCTCAAGTAGAATCTATTTATAAATTGAAGAGCAGAAGCAAATTATTCCGTTCTTCTTTCCATTATAAGATCTTCATGTCATAAGTGTACCCTAAATATGTAGTGAGAGTGCCTGCGAAAACCGTGGAAACAGAGCCTGACACCCACCGACGTTGAAAAACAAAGAAACTACGACCATCTCTCTGTGTAAATGATGCACCATTGACCTAGTAGAGGTACGATTAGAGTTGGCTTCAAGAGCATCATCATCAAGAGCGTTTCCTTCTATTTTAAGATCTCCATCGGTTATGATAGTGTCCTGAATATGCAATAAAGAGAAGATCTGCAAAAACAGTCAAATCAAAAAGTTTGACAGACAGAGGCGACCCACCGACCTCAAAAACGATCGGCCTACGATAATCTTTCTAGGAAAATTATACGCCATTGACATGAAGGAATACCAATACAGTCAGTAGCCTGCGCATCAATGATCGTTTTCCATCCACCGCGATGCTTTATATGCGCAACGTAGTGGCCTGACGTAACACCTTCAGCGGACACCGAAGCGGGGAAATATTGGATCCCGCAAGAGACCCTCCAGACACCTGAAAGGATATCACGTGTTCACTGAACGCGGCACACATGCTAAAAATATTTTGTATTTTTTTTATGGTTTCTTTCGTAACTTAATTAAACCTAGTTTACGGAAAGTTTAAATGGACTTCGCATGGCCCTGAAGCAACTGAATTCCATCCTGAATATTTGTTCACTGCTTCTAATGTTTTGTGCGAATGATTATTAAATAATAATTATTATCCAGCACGAAGAGTCGAAATTGATTTCCGTCTAACCTATAGCGCCTAGTCCGTCGAAACCAATTTCACCTGATAGTAATGTCAGGTGATGGTATTATCACAGGTAGCGAAAGTTTATTTTAGCTCAAGAATAGGGGGATAGTGGAAAATAAAGAAGGAGGGGAGTGAAACTACCACTCACTGTCCTCATCATTCACTGCCAAAGAGAAGATGTCGGGAGCTTGTGCGTAGCCTTGGGCTTCTGGTCCAACGGAAACGTGGAGGCTTAATAGCATGCAACGTTGGACAGCAGAGGGCACAAGCGTGCGTTTCTCCACGTGAGAAGTGTACTGTTGACATCTTTCACAGAAGCGCATCCATCGGAAAGGCTCGAACAAGGTCGATACCCTGAAGACGTTTTCTTGGGGCGGTAGTTCCACTAGAACGTGCTCTTCTGGGACGGTGAACTCTACGTGGCTGCAAGTCTGGCATTTACTCTTGGAGGAGTAGACAGTGGCAAAGTGCTCTCTGACATTTGCAGAGAAGAGCTGGCCGACTAGGAAGTGCAGAAGTTTGGCAGCGCACTTCTTCTGATGCAGATCGAAGAGCTCGTGCGCAACTTCATTCAACATGACCTGCAATGCCAATGTGCTACCCTTTCCTCTCCATCTCCTCAAAACGTTGCCGAGCTCCACCAGGGCGGCCCTCTCTTCTTCAGACTGCTGAGCGTCCGGACGAATTTTGCTAGGAAGGTCCTTCAGGTTTCTCAGACACTGGACTGCAGAGTTAATGAAGCAGCTGGTACCTCCAGCATTGTCTAGCAGAAGGATTCCGCGACCTCTGCTGACAGGTCGCACTGTCTCATGAGCAATCTCCATCGCATCTGTTCGATATCTCTTGTTCGCAGTGGTACTCTCGTTGGCATTGGAGAAGAGAGAGGTCTCTTGACGGCTGCGACGATGATGAAGTGCCGAGCTCATTCAGAGACGGGCTGGTTGTTTTCTTTCTGGAATATTCGTCTATTGCTTGGAACAGTAAAACGAATTATAGAGAATTGAACTTGAAGCAGCAGTGAATGAAGAACTGATGCTAACCTTCGTTGGGTCTTCCTCAGCTGAACAGGCAAGGCATTGAAATGGAGGCGTTCTGTATCTGAGTTCAGTGCCCGAAGCCGAACGTACTCCAACTCAGATGTTTTGCTTGCAACGAACGCCTTAAGGTGCAGGCCAATTATGTGAAGAGCTTCAAGTTTCCGAACGCGGAGGAGAGCCACGTAGCTGAAACATCAAACACACACTTCAGAAGGCCGAGTTTGTGAAGAGCGGTGATTTCAAAAAACGCAAATCATAACCATAACTGATGCACCGACCCCATTCCTGGAGAGAAAGTGTCTTGGAGGTCCATCATGATCGTG
The DNA here is from genome assembly GCA_029168955.1 of Aplectana chamaeleonis. Classification (NCBI taxonomy): domain Eukaryota; kingdom Metazoa; phylum Nematoda; class Chromadorea; order Rhabditida; family Cosmocercidae; genus Aplectana; species Aplectana chamaeleonis. The sequence continues at coordinate 1,316,909 of JAPDOI010000192.1, forward strand.
TCTAGTGAGAGCCCTTGGCTCTAATGGACCGTGATCCCATATGCAGCGGCGAGAGGAAACTGGGTACGGGTTATGATGTTGTTCCCGTACTTGTCGTCAGAGTCAACAGAGACTTTGACGACAGCCTTCTCTCTCTTGCCAAACAGAACCTGCAATTGAAAGAATCACAACCGTGAAAGAAGGTGTAGGACTCTGATGCTCTGATGGCAAAACACTAGCTAACCCGAATCTCTTCGACTTCTCTTGCCTAATCGAAGCCAATGCTCGTCGCGACTCCCATGGAGCCAATCACTAGTCCTCTGCTTTGATCGACATTTTTCCTTAAAGGCAGGGTTCTCGATAAAATCGGCTGTTGTGTTATCACCGTAGAATGGTAAGTCTGACCATCAAAAAAGTGAAAATAAGTAAAAAATTGGTGAAAAAACGCTGAGGAGCAAGTTATGGCTTGGTGTCCTCCCGCCCCCAATTATCGAGATTCGGGTAAAAGCCTGTTTTGTCAACTCTTATTTTGCTTCTAAAGTAATTTCTGAACATTTCTGGAGACTACTGATTACTTAAACAGAAAAATAAATGTCGGATAAGCAAGCATTAATGAAAATCGCGTTAATTAGGGGGCCGGCCGACACCGGTAATTAGCCGTTATACTTTGTTTTTGAGCGTTTTTCCCGCGAATTTCCGGTTTTTTTCACTTACTTTCACTTTTGTGATGGCCAAATCTACATTCTTATGAAGAGAGCTCAAAACTCGTTTTTATCGCGAACCCTGCCTTTAAGGACGCTGACTTTTTCCGCATATGCACCTAAGCAGAAAATTGCTCACCTCAGCATGACCCTCGATCCTTTGGCTACGGTAAGAATCGGTGGGAGTCCTCATTCCTCGTTGGCCGAAGCCACATTCTGTCCTTGTGGATCCGAATTGGGATCGATGGCAACGAAGCTAGCTTTTTGCGGATCTACTCGGCGCAGTGATCTTTCCAGATTGGGTTTGTCCAGATGGCCACTGCAATGAAAAACTCTAATCATAAGAAAATTATTTTTTCAATAGACAACATTCGTAGGTGCTAACAGCTGAAATTCTCATTTTCCTGCGCGGGGCCGAGTCGACAGCGAAAATGGTCGTTTTCTCTGTGTCTCGGAATAAAAGTCCGGTGACAGCGTCGTTGAATTTGTCCATCTTGTTGTTCGTGCAAAAAATGGCGACGGTGCTATTGTCCTCCTGCCACAACGTGAAAAACTTGGCCAGCGTCTCTCCGAGTGTGGCACTCTCCGGATAGCTTGCGAGCGAACGGTCTGAACATTTTCAAGTGATAGCTAAAGTTAGAAGCTGTATTGGAGATAATGCGCGGAATCAGGTAGGAAGGAACCTCCGTTAGCCGTGATAAAGCGAGAGAAAAGCAGTTCAACGTCTTCCACCGAGGGAGAGCCACGCCTGATCCGCCCCATCATCTCCGCGAAGGATAGGTCATCTCTCTGACGCATGTTCTGCGTCAGCTCTCTGTAATCACCAAACTATAGAAATTGCTTGAAATTTGTTTATCCATTTAAGTTGTTAGCGGACCTGTACTGGAATCGCTCCCACAGGTTGAGTTGCCCAGTTGGTGCACCAAATATGCGTCGGAGCATCTGGGTGGGGACCGTCATGAAGACTGGAGAGGCCTTGACGGGGGAAGCTGATGGAAATCTCCGAAAACCACCACCATGACTCCGCCAAACAAAGCTGTATAATGCGTTAATGATTAATAAGCAAAATGAGAAATAGTGCGAAACTAAACATAATAGAATACGCACCGCGATTACCAGTAATGGTGACCAGCCTGTGATGTATCTTAACGAGGAGCACGTTGGAAACCATGCTGATCTCATCAATGATGATGAGCTTGACATTCTCAAATACTGCTCTCCTTGATTGCAGCGGGACGCCATTGAGTTCCCTCAGGTTGCCCTCGTGCCCTTTCTGCACGTCGATGCCGAAGGCGGAGTGAACAGTCACACCGTTGATGTTGAGGGCAGCCAGACCAGTCAACGCTGCCAGCACCACCGATCCCTGCCCATGCTCCAGGGTTACTTGCTGGGTCGCTAGTTTCATAACGTGCGACTTCCCAGTGCCAGCTGAAGAGTGTCATTTGGTAACTCTTGTGAATTTGCAACTTGATGCATTTAAAACAACACCTATCATAAAACTAATGGTGCACTAACCGGTTCCACTGACAAAGATGGGATAATTCGATCCACTGCTGATGTTGTTGAGAATCTGATGGTAAACGACCCCTTGACCTTCGTTGAGCGAATTTACCATGCGGTAGTTATCGTCGGCGTCAAAGACAACGGAGGGAAGCGCCAGTGGATCGACGTCCTCAATACCCAGCTCTTTCTCAGCCTCTTTCGTCTTCAGAAAACGCTCAGAAGTAAAGAGCTTAGACATTTTGACATTCATGACGCGATCACTGCAATAAAGGAACCAATTATGAAGATAACCACGACAACATAGAAAAAAATTGTTTAGGTCATGCGAAATAGATATTAGATACACAAATAAGAATAGATTAACTAACATGTACGTGTCGATATCAAGGCAAGCATTGGTTCCCGCGTGCGAGAGGTATATCTTGAGCTGATCGGTGAAGGAGTTATCGGAGGATCCCTTAATTTATTCACGCTCGTTGCGCCAAGGCTTCACTGCGCGCAGCATCATCTCAGAAAAATTTTCCCTCTTTTCAGGATCGGACTGAGGGTTCGGGAGAGAGAGACGGGGAACAATCGGCTTTCCGCGAGCCTTGATGCTTTTCCCCCTGATCTTCAGAGCAAAAACGACTCCCATCGGAAACACGAAGAACGTACTAGACGGATCAGTATAGTGATATCCGTCTTCACAGACCTGGAATACATCTTCAAACTTGTAATGTTATCAATCTTGCGGTATAGAATCAATTAGAATTGACAAGCATAAATTGATTACCCGATGATCTAAGTTCTCGTGCTCAATCCCTTCCTGCTCATCCTCGGGATCTTCTGCAGGACCTTCATCGTCGTTGCCGTCATCACTCTCTTCAGCCGCGTCCTGCCTTCCATTGCTGCCACGGTTCTTGGTCGCAGATATCACTCTGGAAAAAAAACGTTACGCACATTGGTCTTATTTCATGAAAATAACTCATCTTACTCGAAACAGCGAACGAAGGCCAGAAGCCAGACTTGTTCGAGTTGGTCCGGGCGAGCTGGGTAGTAGACGTCCAGCTGGTTTGGCATTGTCGCGGGTTCCTCAGGGTCTGCCTCCATCTGTGCCCTGCTCTTCAGCATGCGGACACGCTCGTTGGGGCCATTCAAGTTAATGAACTTGAAGGAGGAGTCACAGTGGAAAGATGGTATTCTTGCGAGACGAGCGGCAGCTTCGAGAACGGACATGTCCCTACTCCAAAGCATGTCGTGGCCGAAGCGGAAGAGATCATCCTTTGACATCATGTTTGAGAACGTGCCGATGTCTAGAATTTAGACATGGCCTCTAGACATTGTTGCCCGTTTCAATTATCTGCTAAAACGAACGGACCACTGACAGCCTTCTTCTCTCCTTTTGTGGCGTACTTCGTGACGTAGGTCATGGTCTTGTCAGCCTTCTCTATGATAAATTGCAGGTCCATGTTACCTCTCCAAGCAAGAAGTATAGCGGGATTGTACGCATTGATCGCCCTAACGAACGAAGGTTATGAACGATGATCAATAAAACAGTGAAATCGAAGAAAGGGAAATTCACCTGTCTCGAGAAGTCCTTTTAAGACTATAAGACTTGATTCCGTCTACTCCAGGCTCCCTGATTCCTTCGCTGCACACATTGATCCTCGTCTTCTCGACCACTTGCTTCGGGAAATCATAACGACATATTGTCACCACTTTTTTGTGGTACCTCTTGGTCCTCTTGCAGGAAGCTGTACTATTGATTTTTACCAACCAGAACATATTCACCTGATTGTATTGGCACAAGTGAATAGTAATATGACTACCGTCATATATCTAGGAAGCTGCTACTATACTTTGGTCCGAATCGAATAATATTAGAATAAATATTTGAATTTTCGAATATTCGAATATTCGAATATTCGGTTTATTGGGAAAATCAGAAAATTCGTTTTTACGAATATTCGGTTTATTCGGAAATGCAAAATATTAGTTTTTTCGATTATTCGGTTTATTCGGAAAAGCAGAATATTTGATTTTTCGAATATTCGGTTTATTCGGAAATGCAAAATATTCATTTTTTCGAATATTCGATTTATTCGGAAAAAAAAGAATATTCGTTCTTCGAATATTCGGTTTATTCGGAAAAGCAAAATATTCGTTATTTCGAATATTCGGTTTATTCCAAAAATCCAATTATTCGTTTTTTCGAATATTCGGTTTATTCGGAAACTAAAAATATTAGTTTTTTCGAATATTCGGTTCATTCGGAAAATCATAATATTCGTTTTTTCGAAAATTTGGTTCATTCGGAAAATCATAATATTCGTTTCTTCGAATATTTGGTTCATTCGGAAAATCATAATATTCGTTTTTGCGAATATTTGGTTCATTCGGAAAAACAAAATCTTCGACAGCGACCTTCACTAGTTGTGCAGTATTCTACCATTTTGCCATGAAATAAGTTTGCTGGTCGCATACCCTACCGACCATTGAGGAGACTTCATCCTTTTCCCTGTAACTTTAATGTGAGGTGTAATTATACCCTGTCCCAATCAAGAAGCAGCGCTCCCCCTGCGGCTGACATTTTTGGATTACAGTAAGACGTTGCGTACGCAAATGCGTAGCATTTGTTACCGTAGTTCAAAAACAAGATTCGAAAAGTTGTTCACGTACCCACTTCTCTTTTTCACATACATACTTCATTACTCTTTTCGAAATGCCCGCGGTACTCACTTCCAATACAGATATTCTTCTTTACGTGGAAGGGAAAGTGTCAGGCACTCGGGGGGACGACCCGCCACACTTTCAAGGCCGAAACGGCGAACCGCAGACTTTGAGAGTCGTTCGGCCATCCGCGCCCCTATGCAGCTGCCATGTCCCCAGGGTCCGTGATGGGTGCACCCCACTGTGGACCGTGGCGGTGGGGTCACCCCCCCCCATGTGGGTGATCCTTGTGGGATGTCCCCGGGTCCTCTGTGCGAATCTGGGGCGCGTTCCGAGAACGTTTCCAAGGGAGGAAAAATTAATCTGATAAGAGCCGACCAATCATAGTTTGAGGGACAGCCTGAAATGAGCCTATCTGCTAGACTATAATTCGTTATATCTTATCAGACCTATTTTTCCTCCCACGGAAATCTTCTTGGAACGCACTCCTGGAAACGCCAAAAAGGGACATGGACAGTTCTTGAGCCGCTTATGGACACCGCTCGGGGGCCGGGACCGAAAGATTTTACCGGAGGACGCCGATCCGCGCACCCTTCGACATCAGTTCGCTGATCGGAGGCGCGGTTCGGCGGCCAATGGTGCGGCGGCCGTAGCCCCCGAGTGCTTGAGTAGGAGGGCCTAAGGGGCCGAATAGAGTCTCGCCGCGCAACGGCGCGGCAGCATGGTGTGCAGCCGTATCGATCACGCGGCGCCGCGAGGCGGCGCGGCGGGTCGATCAGACCTGTTCAGGGCAGAATCCGGCAGCGGCCGCCGCTGGCGGCTGCCGCGTGGCCAGGCGGCGCCGCTTTGCAACCCCGAGCGGTGCGGCAAAGTGGCGCGGCGACAACAGACGGTCGAGCCTGCTTTCCATGATTAACTGGTCTCACATATATGCTTATGAGGTGAATGTCTCTTTTACTGAGCAAGTACATCAATGTCACTTCAATTCGTAAGGATTTGGGCTGGTGAAACAAGATTTTCAAGGATTTCAACACCAATTAATGGCTCATTTTTTTTACCTTTAAATTCGTAAACTCCCACGTAACTTTTGAACCACGTTTTTCTATATTTCCATTTGATAAGCTTTTTCTCAGCTGAAAGTAGGTCTTCTATGAATAACTAATTTTCAAAAAGGTAGAGTTGCCACGATAAGTAATAGTGAGTGCAAGACATGGACATTAGACGTTAGGTTTCCAATGAATTAATTATCCGATTACCATGTTTCTAGAATACGCCGAAGGAATAAATAGTTCGCATGTCCACTTCTGCAAAAATTCGGGCTAATGAGTTTTTTGAATAAACCCTTTTTATTATAAATTCACCGAATGAATAAATGTATTTGAATGAGACATTTTCAAATTTTGCGATTGAATGAATTTCCATAGTCCGAATAACGCAGTCTTAAAAATGTTGAATAAATTATTAAAAGTAATAATAATTGACTTAGGAGGATAATAACTGAATCCGTTTTTTGAAATCAGTAATGAAAATTTTCAAAATTTATCCTCTATTCGATACTCAATAATCGCAAAGATTTGTCCGCATATTCAGATAGAAAATTAGAATCCTCGAATTATTCGCAGAATGATTAACGAAAATTCTCTAATTTTTATCAGTGACAGAAAGAAGTATTCGAAGGCCTTTTGACCCAAACTTTGTCCGAATATTCGGAAAACTGAGTATTTAAGTTTGTCAAAAGAGCGAATTGTTGGGAGAGGCCAACTAGTTTGAAATCCCGGAATGAATCGAATATTCAAACACCCTATCAATACAGAAATTCCAAGAGAATCGATAACTGGATGAAAAAAATTTTCTTATTTACCTGAATAAACCGAATACCCGAGAAAACTAAGAGTCCAAAATCCTGGGGCTTTCAAATATAGTCGAAAGTTCCATTAGTTCGAATATTTTTCGAATAACTTTTCGATCTCGCCCCAAGTCTATAAGTGAATACGTAAGTAGTGAAGAATATTACAATTATAATCCTACTCTAAAAATGAATACAAAGATAAGTGGAAGAAGTGTACATAGATCACAAAATCCCATTCTCAGGGAAGAATCTTCAGGTTTTGAAATAGCTCTGTTTGCCAATTGGTCTATCTTCTAGAATTATATATTATATATATAGTATATATATAGTGATATATATATATATATATATATATATATATATATATATAGGTATATATATATATATATGTGTTATATATACTATATATATATATATATATATATATATATATATATATATATATATATATATATATATATATGGCAAAGTATATATGATATATTCTTTTCTTATGCGGACACTGAACATGACTCAAGCCGCTGAGACATTGTCTAGTCTCCAACTTGGCAGAATCTGAATATTACAAACCCAGTCAATTAGATCATTTTAGATGTGAGGTGCACATAGCCCACCCTCGTACGTAGTACGCAAAAGCGCGTCGCCGCTCCAGTTTGCCGCGGCCTGATCATAGCAGTTGGGTTGCGGTACCATTGACAACCAGGCATGCCGCGCAGACTTTATCTCGCTCTTGCTGCGCTCTAAGCCACTCCACCTCTTCAGCTGGAGACACAAAGAAAAAGAGGCTACTTTATTGTTGCCCATCATGACTGGCATCTTCTCGGATGATTGAGGTTTCGATGCATATGTTGGCAGAAACATCAGCCACGGGACCGCTCCGTATATGTGGATTCTGCAGCTGTAATCAGCAATTACACCTGTAAATGTATTCCTGTAGAACAATGTCTTAGGAATTCCCACATTATTTTTTATTTCTGACTGATCGGGAATAAATCTGACGCTCGTTCTCTCACTTAGCACCATACAGGAATTCTTCAACAAAGTTAGTGAACAACTGAATTACTTCATGCTGGCGCTGCTGATTACACATGTGATAAAAAAAAGCCAAGAAATCTTCTATCAAAGAGGGGATCTACCAAGCAAATGTGGTCTGGTGCTGAACAGGAAACGTTTACCAAGAAAAGAGCAATAGAGAAGCGGAAGTGAACGATGTATACAAACAAGTATAAATATTTCCCTCAGAACCTATCTCCCGTGGCTGAAACTTTCCAACTCGTAACAAAACAGCCCGTTTTTGCTATGGCGCTTCACAGAAATACTCTCTGGTTTTGAGATTGACTTCTTTTTCTTCGGTTTCCATTAGAAAAAATTCGTGCACTGAATACTTATTATTGAAAAGGAAAATATGATGTCGGCCAATTCACATCCAAACGATTTCATATTTGTCCCAAACGAGATGGCAGAAGCCTAGAGTCTAAAGAAGCAGCGCGCCGCCGTCTGCGTTCCTCTGACATCATCGAAGTGACCTTCAGCACCTGGATTTCGATGTTAAAATTGTCTAGGCGAGACACTACAGAGGACTGCAACGCCAAACAATGAAGTGAAATAATGGCCTCCATCAGAACAAGTTAAAACAGCTCAGTTTGGCCATTGAGTTTACATGGTGAAATCGACGGATTAGGACGAGACTCTGTTGCGCTCCGACCTGTTATCCATATCCTGAAAAACTTTCCCTGCCACGTGAAGAACAACATATGTATCGAGAATGAATATCACTGAGCGTTTTGAGGAGAAAAGAACGTGCAAAATAGCAATGGAGAATGTAAGAAAATGAAATGAGAAAGTTAAAAAACGTCCTAAAATACGAGAATTCCAGAGACGCATAGAGGGTTGGGCGCGCTTGCTTCTTTGGGCTCTAAGCTTGCCATCTCGTTAGGGACAGGGTATAAACTAGTGAAAGGGCAGTAGCAAATTCAATTACTAACACACATGAACCTTTTCAACCAAGTAAAAGTCCTTCTTGGAAAACCCTAGAAGCTCTTTGATGTGAGAAACACCACAGCGGTTTGTTCCATGAATTTAAAAAAATTTTAACCACAGAAATCGGTTCTCCAGAAATAATGCTAATCCTCTGTAGAACCTCGCCCAGTCCACTTTCCTAATGTTTCTTTTGGTTGGAGCGTTTCTGCTAGTGCCAAAGTGCTTGTGCTTGGAAAAACTCATTTTCGCGAGAATTGTACACTTTTTCTTGGGTAATACGTAGTAATACCCACGAGAAATCTCCACGGTTACCCACGATCCGGTATTCACTTTGAATTTTTAAACAGTAAGTGACCAACTTCCTAACCAGTTCCTCTATCCCACCCCCATCAAAAAAGCACGGCTGGCAATGTGTTTTAGCGATTTGATTTAGAAATCTAACATCCATTTCGCTGAAATTTTTTGCAGTTTCCTGCTAACATCTATAATGACTGGTGTGATTTTTGAGAACGATTTCTTTCACATTTTCATGGTTGAATTCTTTGAAAAACAACCGCTCTGCGCATCGACGACTGCAGTAGCGAGGAAAAGAAAGGGTATATCAAAGATTCATTCGATAATTAGTAAGTAACCAACTTGTTTACCGGTTCCCCTTATCCCACCCCATCAAAAAAGCACAGCTCTACAATATCTTTCAGCCCAGGATTGATTTAAGAATGGAATGTTCCAGAAGATCCAGCCCTGTGTTGTTTGCAAACTTTGTTGTGCAGGAACTTTGCACTCAAGATTTGATCATGAAATAGAAAGCTTTCTTCCAAATCACGTATCTTACATTCATTGCTTCCCTAGAGACTCCATCGAAATCCTTCCATTTCTGGAGAGTCTGTGTCTTTCTACTTCTGTGCAGAATTCTGAGTGCTTCTCCCCTTCACAAACTTGGATGAGCTCCACCATCCCTGAACTGCACAGTAAAAAAGCCTGTAAATAGTGAGCCCTTTCCGCGCAGACCGCAGAGATAGCCAGTTTGGCACTTTGGCCGGCCGAGAGAGTGCCGAGGCCAACTGGCAGCGCCTTTCTTTTTCGTCCCTCTGCGCTCATCATACTGACTCGAACACCCCGCATGCCGGAGTTGTCAATGCTCTCGGAGATCTAGCAGTTGGACTATCGGCGGTGTCGAAATCTTGGGCGGCGCGGTGCGCCGCGCATCGCTCCTACCTCCGCCGCTCCTTTCAGCGGCGTGGACTCTATTCGACCCCTAAAGTCATCTGTTTTCAGATTTACGGTACGACATGCTACGTAACGTGTAAATTCAAACCGCGGCTGGCGTGGCGGTTTTAAAGGCAGTGTTCACGATGACTTCTCGTTTCCAAGTGATTTGCACTCAAAACAAAACTCCGTTGGCAGCCAAGTGTTACCAAAAATCACGAAGAAACGGCGAGAAACGCACTAAAACGTCTTGTTTCCAGAGAGAGCAATTACACTTTCTAGGCCTGGGAACTAGTTATCTGATTGGATGAACATGTTCACGGTGGTTGTCACCGGTAATAAATGGCGACGGACTAATCGGAAATAGGAAGAGATATTTTGGGCAAAATAAGTATTACTTAGGGCCAGGGAAGGAAAGAACAGAACGCAAACACAGAATGGAGAATTGCAAAAGACGGGTTCCACAAAAGATTTTCATTGTCACAACGAACAAAGTTCCATTCCCGATACTTGAGAAGAGCGAGGCTGATACTTGAGGATTTCGTGCCTTCTGGTGCAAGGTTTTTCTCCGGTTTTCTTCTGTCATTTCAGGTTCTACTGGGGGGCCAAACAATCGATTTAGCGATTAATCTCAAAATCGAAGATTATCGTGAACACTGCCTTTGAATCCCGATCTCTGAGGAATTGAACCGCCCTGCCAGCCGCGATTTGAATTTAAACGTTCTTTCGAGTAAAGGCCATGGGCCTAACTATAGTTTGGCGGTACGCGACGCCCGAAAATGGCGAAAATCTCAGAGACGTGCAGAGGGTCGCTGTAGCTTCATTGGACTCTTCCCGCTTGCCATCTCGCTTGGGAGAGGGTACACCTAATCGTTAACCAATATTTAACATTAACAAGATTTTTTTGCACTAAGATCATAATTTACCATCATCGCCAAACTCTCACTAAAGTTAGTAGTTCTTTTATCAAAGTTTTTCCATGCTTGGGGCCCGATTGCTGGTCATGCCTTTATCACCCGTGAGATTTTTTTGTGTTTTCAACCTTCCTCTCGTCCGCGTATTCAGCTGACTGGATCGGCCATAGCAGGCGTAAATTCGAACAGCAGGAGGATTCAGGCTTCAGTTATAGTTAGTCGAAGAGAAAACGCCGTGACCACTGCCGGTACAACGAATTTGCATTTTTGGAATTCTCCGTGGAATTCCGAATATTCATTTGATTCGAAAATAGAGAGCATTTTTCGAATCATTCATTCGATTCAGGAATCTCTTGAAAGCGGAATATCTCGAAAAATTCATTCATACATTTGAAATCTTGGGAAAAGCGGAATATTCGATAAATTCATTCCATTTGGAAATCCTAGAAAAACGGAATATTCCGAAAAAATTCATTCATTCGGAAATCTTGAAAGCGGAATATTCAGAAAAAATCACACTCATCTGGAATTCCCAAAAAAACCATATTCCAAAAATTCATTTATTCGGAAACCTTGAAAAGCGGAATATTCGAAAAATGTATTCATTCGGAAACCCTGCAAGGATAATATTCGAAAAATTCAGTCATTCGACAATCTTGAAAAGCGGAATATTCGAAAAATTCATTCTATTCGGAAATCCCTTAAACAATATTCGAAAAATTCATTCATTTGAGAATTTCGAAATTTCAATATTCGAAAAATTCATTCATTTGAAAATTTCGAAATTTCAATATTCGAATTATTCATTCATTCGAAAAAAACCTTCGAATACCAAAGTATAGCTGCTACACTGCTATGATCTCGGTGTTAGTTCTGAAGTTCTAACATTTTACTTTCTCAATAACGGACGCTCGATCCCTTTGATAAAAATAGCATAGCAGCGTCTCAGACAGAGTCAAACGGGACATTGTGCAGGTTCTCAGCGTATCTACGAGCCCCAACGGTTGGAACATCAATTTCTTTGCTTTGTACAACCACGCAAAAGTTTCGTTTTCGAATTCGCCAATATTCTAAAAATCACATTTGCATCGTCTCCCAACATTGCCTAAATGTTTTAATAGGTCAGCGGTCACGATGATCATTCTCCTGTGACTTTCTACTATGAAATTGTTGAGACATCATCGAGAAGGATCCAAGGCTCACAGATATCGAAAAAACCGTAGAAAAACGAGCCAGGAGTGTCAAAATAACGGCTGCAAACACAGCGTTTTTAAGTGTTTCAGAACCGCCCTCGTGTAACAGGATTTGCCCCTCGACGTGATTAAATGAACACTCAGATTACACGAATGATCAAATCAAGGAAGGGCTGATAAGTGAGCTGATCGCCCGGATTGCACTCATAGGCATCCCTCCACAGCGGTCAATTCCTCCTTGCTAAAAATCAACATAAACAAGGAAGGGCCTATTTTGGCTCAAAACGCAGCTTTGGAGTTCTTTTTAGCCTGGTCACGCTATAAAAGGCACCAGACCTTCCGTAAACCGTATGGATATCGGAAAGTGAAACTTATCGTGAACACTGCCATTTAAAGGCATCGTACATCCAGAGAAACCCATACACTCTATTTTCTCACGTTTTTGAGTCGATATATTCCTCCACACGAATCGAAATGGTAAAAGATGTGCTCAAAACTCTTGAGACTTGAAAAAATACAGAATTAAAAAGGTAGTTGACAACGTTATTTGGAATTCCGGTCATTTAGATCTATTAAAGAGCTTAGTGGTCGCGATCAAATATGCTTGTCGTCTTTCCTCTCTAAAACCCTTTTCATAGGTCTCATTAGTAGGAACTATCAAGAAAAAATTGCTGGAAAAACCACTGTTCTTAGGTCCAATATTGAAGCCTGAACTTTCTTTTCTTTGATGGTGGACGAGCCCACTCCATCATCATGGGCATCGATGATTACTCTTATATCAAGAACGTCAACTGGCTTGAAATTAAAGAATTTTAATCACGGAACCTTTCGGATTTATGTAACCTGTCTAGTCAAAACACACTGGCCAGGAGTGCTCTTTCTCTCATTGCTCAACTGTTTTTATTAGGTAAATCTCGCATTTATTTCTTCCTCTGAATGTCGATGATTTTGACAGCTCGGTATGAGACTGCTATCTTTTTGCACGTCGGCGCTTTATGCACGTGTGCGCGAACTGGCTTCTTTGGGCCCTAGAAACTTGGTAAATCTAGCCCGTTTTTCACCGCGCTACCCTCTCCATGGTTTTTCGCTAGCTGTTTTTGATCTAGAAGCTTATTTGTCTATTTTTTCTAATAACGTTTTTCATCGTGACCACTACCTTTAACAGTTACGCGAGATTGCAAGCAGTTCCTTCAGTCGCGGGTCATGGCGGCCGATTTGTAGTAGATGACTGGTGAAATTCGGTGAAATGCTTTACATCAGACCTCCCCTATCTCCGATGTGGTGTATTTTTGACGGATCGGGGCAA